>JAQHUG010000582.1:346421-360607 GCA_028555095.1 Dicrostonyx torquatus | reverse complement strand
GGACCCAACAAACAAGGGACAAAGCTTTGTGCTTTCTTATGTAATGGGAAAGTCAGGATGTGATTGGCTTGGGCATGTGAGCTGTGATTTGAATGTGAAATGCCACCGTAGGCCCATAGGGGACAATATGGTGGTCCCTAGGTTGTGGTACTGTTTGGGAAGATCATAGAACCTTTAAGAGGTGAAGACTTGCCAAAGAAAGTGGGCCAGTAGGGGTGGAACTTGAAGTTTGTAGTCTGACCTCACTTCCTGTCCACTTTCTGCTTCCTGACTGCAGAGGCCATGTGAGCAGCTGGTACCCTGCCCTTGCTACCATGCCTTCCCTGCTATGGTGAAATGTAGACCCTTGAGCCAGAACAAAACCCTGATTCCTTCGTGCCAGGAATTTTATCAGTCCAGCAAAACTACTAATATAGTGAGTCAGAAAAACTCGGCAGGATCAATGTCCAAGATGCCCACGAGGCCGGCATGGAGCTGCTCAGGGAGGTGGAGCACCCTGGAGGAGAAGTTTGTAGGGTTTGTAAGGAAGACAGTGAGGTTGACATTAAACATGAGGATATGGGTATATGCATAGGACATCCGAACACGAGCAATCCCAGCGTGTAAATCTGTGAACTATCTAAGTTGATAGTCACTATCAGCTAGAACAGGGAGCTTTGTAACAGAATTTGACCCAAAAATATTTAAATGTTTCTTAATGCCTTAGTAATTTTCTCAGAAATTACTCATTAGAATAGGATTTATTGACTTAGGAAAGGAATGAGGGTTCACGGTGGTGAGCAGAGGTAGAAAACCAGCCACATTATTGGTGTTGACTGACCAACAGGGCGCCTCCATTTTGCCCTCACCAGGGTCCAGAGCAGGATGTTGATAACCGTTTATTGGATGGACAAATAGTTAACTAGTCCCACACCCCACAGCTTTCCCTGAATCCACCACTATGACGAGGCGACATTGAAAATGCGCGGAACAGAAGCCCCCTCCCCTTTTCCATTCTAGCATGGCTTCAGGGACTTCTTGGGTTTGGTAGGATATCAATTCCTGGCATTCGTACAATCCCGCAGTGACGTAATTCTGGAAAAGGGGGAAAGGAACGAGCATGGGGACGGAGGGACCGATGGGGAGCGAGGAGGGAGCCGTAGTTAGCAGGCTACCTCCCCTCCACTTTTCATGGTGTTGATCTAGTTCCGGCTTGAGGCACTCCTTCCGGTACTTTTAAAGATGAAGAAACAACAACAACAAAAAGCAAAAAACCCAACCCCCCTCCCCCCGAACAAAACAAGAACCTTGTCATTCTTGTTCACACTTGCTTCTGAGACTCCCTCAGGGACACAAACAGTCTGAGGCCTGCCTCCCACCGCCGCTCAGCTTTTGTTACCTGGCAGTGTGAATCTTTCTGAGTCAGCAGCCCTGTGGAAAGCCAGGGAACAGCAATGCTTCTAGCTGTGGTTCTGAAGCCTCTCAGGGGACTACCAAGATCCCGGGGCTGAAAGCGGTGTAACATCTGCAGGAGGGAGGATGTCGAGATGGAGAAGAGATGGGGGAGCCAAGCCTCTGCTCAGTAACAATTCTAACAGAGACCCCCAGGGCAGCAGGAGTGGAAGAAGTGACAACCTGGGTGGCGACGTGGTCGTCACACTCCACTCTGGGTTGGGTCATCACTTACCCCTGAGTTCCAGCTCCTTTTCTCCTTAAGTCATTGTTGGCTTCTGTGTTGATGAGCAGAAAGCTTAAACCTGTCTCTGGAGCACCACTATTTGGAAACAGAAGGGGGAAATTTCTGGAATAACCTTTCCGCTGATGCCTGTGTGTAGCCTTGGCATCGGTAATTCTATGACAAGGGACTGGAGAGTGTTGGACACACCTACGGTGTGGAAGATTTTGTAAAATCATCCCGTACAGTGAGATGATTAACACAAGCATATTGGGGCAAGCGGTGGGTTTCTGAGCTGGCAGGGCAGAAGCTTCACTTCCAGACCTCTTCTTGGCAGCTGCCTCCTGATGGTAGATTCTAGTAATTATTTGCACTGTGCACTGGAGGCTGAACTGGGTTCATCTGTTGGTTCTGAAGTGCCAACCGGTCCCTCTCCTAACAGCTTTGTTGCAAGAGTTCCTGAGTCCTGTTTGCGAGAGCTGGATAAACGTTCTGCCAGGTTTCGTCTCTTGCCCCAAATCCTAGTGGATTTGTCACCTGAGTTAAAATTATCCTCTCCCAACACAGACCCCAGAGACTTAAGCTGTTTAAACATTAGCCAAAGCCAACAGACTTCATTTCAACGGAGGAAGGAGTGTTAATGCTGGAAATCCACCACTCTAAGAACGACCAGGAAGCCGGGCAGTGATGGTGGAGGCCTTTAATTCCAGCACTCGGGAGGCAGAGGCAGGCGGATCTCTGTGAGTTCAAGGCCAGCCTGGTGTACAAGAGCTGGTTTCAGGACAGGCATCAAAGCTCCAGAGAAACCCTGTCTCGAAAAATCAAACAAGAAAAGACTCAGTTGAAGAGTCCAGTCTGGAATTGTAGCCTCAGGGATGCAGTGGGATGAGGAGGATGGGTGGCCACGGCTGTCTGAGCAACACCTGTTGTTTTGCAAGCTGAGAGTTTATTTACTGAAGTGTATCCGAGGAGTCTGATTTGGTTTTCCTGCTTCCATTCTGGGCTTTGACGCCTGGTTTGCTTTGTGAGGTTCTCAAGGGACAGGTGCTTCCCATCTGCTGACTTCATGGGGGCTCTGAGGCGACACCTTCTCCTTAAGGTAGCTCCTGTTTAGAGTCTGTGTCTTCCTGTTCCAGTCCCTGCAACTGCTTTGCAGGTTTCTTTCCCTCCGCTGATCTCAGTGGATCTGAACGGATGAATCCACACTCTCCCGCTGTCAGTCCCCCTTCTGTATTCCATCCATGGCAACTATTTATCCATCTCTTAACTTACTGGACTGTGAACAGGGAAAGCCAGCAACTCCATTTTCCACTGGAAAATGCCCAAGGATTGGTTAGCAACAGAAGCATTTACGGGAAAATAAATGAACAGCTTGATGAGATTTCAGGGTGTGTATGGGGAGAGTCAAGGAACAGGAAGCCTCTTGGCTGATACTGAGGCCCTGAGTATTCTCTATCCCAAAACAGGCTTGAAGAGAAGATCCACACTTAATGCGTAGTCTTTGCCTAGGACAATTACATCCTAGGGGTTCTCTCAAAAAACCGGGTATTTAACTGGTTTGAGGTGTTTTTATCTCTGAGGTGGAAGGAGTGGGATACACTCGTAATTAATCACTGTCATTATTACTACCATCACTTGCGTGTTGGGGAATGTTATTTTCAGGTGCGTGACTTCTGTTTATGCTGCATTAGTTTATCTCTGTGCAACTCTGTTACTGTGCCTGTCTAAAACATCTGACGATTCTAATAAAGAGATGAGGCCGGGCGGTGGTGGCGCATGCCTTTAATCCCAGCACTCGGGAGGCAGAGGCAGGCGGATCTCTGTGAGTTCGAGACCAGCCTGGTCTACAAGAGGACAGGCTCCAAAGCCACAGGGAAACCCTGTCTTGAAAAACCAAATAAATAAATAAATAAATAAATAAATAAATAAATAAATAAATAAATAAAGAGATGAACGGCCAATAGCAAGGCAGGGGCAAGGATAGGCAGGGCTGGCAGGCAGAGAGGACAAATAGAAGGAGACCCAAGGAAAAGGAGGAACAAAAGAGAAGGAGAGAAGGATGTCAGGGACCAGCCACCCTCGGAGTGAAAGTAAGATAGACAGAAGAAAAGAAGGTGAAAGGCAGTCGGGATAATTTAAGAAAACCCGGCAAGAAACAAGCCGAGCTAAGGCCAGGCATCCATAACTGAGAATAAGCCTCGGTGTGGGACTTATTTGGAGCTGGATGGTGGGCCCCTCAAAAAGACAAAAGAGTAAAACAGTACATAACAGTTGTGGAATGAGGAATATGACTAGCCTTGAAAGACCCTCGAGGTGGAGGTCTTCAATGAGTACCCCCAGACTCAATAACCAGGCCGTCAGCTGCGACAAGCAAGAGGTTTATTTCTCCATTGTACAATCGGGTGCTGCAGCCCTCGGGAGACTGAGCACCCCGAGCATCCCAGCAAACAAGTTTTTAAAGGCAAAAACCACAAGTTTAACATGAATTATCATATAACATCCAGGATTGGTCTAGACTATCAAACCAGGGTTACAACAAGGCAAAATTAACATAGTCCCACCTACACATGTTTTTCTTAATGAGTGCTCCAGCTGCAACCTGTTTTGGCAACCAGTTGGTTTCCTAGTGGATGGGAGGTAGGGGAACTGACTAGGGTTCAAGTAACAAGCTTGTTTATCTCAGTGCCTTCCTATATGGGTGTCCTTAATTTTTAGGGTTGGGGTCTTTCAGCCTTAGTCCCTGAGTAAGTATCTTAGTATGTGAGAGGTAGCCTCTAGCTCAGTGGAGTCTCCTGGGTAACAAGGGTATTATTATTCAGGGTGGGCACCTAAGACTATGCCTGCATCTACGCTTATGAGATGATTCAGGATGGGGACTGGCTAGCCCAGAAAGCCTAGGTACATGATTCAAAGGTTGCCACTTTTGCCATGTGACATTGGCTCAACCTCTCAGATCCGGGATCTAAGGACTGTTATGAAATATTTATTTACACTGTGAAGCTGTGTCTCTGCCTAAGGGGCCTTCTGATTGGTTTAATAAAGAGCTGAATGGCCAATAGCTAGGCAGGGGAGACTAGGTGGGACTTCTGGGGAAAGAGAGGAACTGAGAGGGAGGAAGAATTTAGGCCTGCGGGGAATGCCAGAAGGATGCAGAGTAAGTCAGAAACGCCATGCTAAGAAGAGGTAACCGAGCCACGTGACAGGATGTAGATTTAAAAATGCTGGTCAATTAAGTTATAAGAGCTATTTGGGGACAAGCCTAAGCAAAGGCCAAGTTTTCATAATTAATAATAAGCTTCTGGGTCATTATCTGAGGGCTGGCAGTCCAGAGATATCGGGAAACAAGCATTATGCTGCAGATGACACACCTGGTGTATCTGTAAATCATGCTGGGAATGAAAGCAGCCTGAAAGCGGGCTTCAGCTTCCTGGCAGCGGTTCCAGGAGGGTGATGGGCCCTGAGGACACAGACCCTCTACCTATGTGACCCTTTCGGGCCTTGCCCTGTTGGTCTTGGTTTGTGCCCTTTATAGAAAAGTTATAAGACAAGTGTACTACTTTCTTGAGTTTTCGGAGGTCTTCAAAGGGATTATTGAACCTGAGGTGGTAGGAAGAACTTTCAAATATATCCAGTTGGTTAGAAAGTGCAAGTGGCCCCGGAGTCCTGGAACTCAGCAGGTGACATCTGAAGTGAGAGGAGATTTGTTGGAGCTGTGACCTGAAACTGTCAGTGTCTCTGCGAATTCTAAGGAGGTAGAGTCGGAATAGCATGCAGAAGACTGCTGTTACTGCTACCATTGTCACTTTATTGGATTCTTACCTCGGGGCACTGTGCATGTACAGTAGGACCCCCCAGGTTTAAACAGTATACTCAAAAATGCAAAGATAATGCCTGCCTCCCACGCAATGGGTTTTATTTGCCTCACAATCTCCACTCTTGTTCTCAGCCATTGAATGGTGTGAGAAGAATGAATGGAGCCCGAGCTTGGTCATTTTTAGTACGGGAATCACTTTCAATAAACACATTCCCTTACCACTCTAGCTCTTCAGAGCATACTGTCAGCCTTTCAGATTTTCTGCTTTTACCTCTGGTCCATTTATTTTGGGGTAGAATCACGGCCTAAATACTTACATACAATATACAATGACAGAACAGGGGACCCAAATCTGTGGAGACCTAAGCAAGAGTGGACTGTGCCCTCCCTGATGGAGCTTCCTCTGCCTTTCTAGTCATGGCCACACCAAAGACGCAAGTCCACGGGTCTAGGGGATGTGCTCTCTTGAGTTATGAACCTCCACTTCCCTACCACACATCAACTACCCAAAGCATTGGAGCAGTTTCCCCAGATTTCTCCAGTCCACTTCCAGGGCCCCTGTAGGCTTCTTGTTGGCTCTTAGGGTGGGGCACACAGCTGGACGCACATCTTTGGGCCTGTTGTCTGGGTTCCTCCTGTTTGGATACACCTTCCAGACACAGCTGGGTATAGGAAGAAGGGAGGAGACAGTGAGCCCCAGACTGCATTTGTAACTGTGCAGTTTTGGGTGCCTTGGGAATATTCTGGTTCAGCTCGAAGACTGGCAACCACTGAAGTGTCAGGCTGTTGTGATAATGGGCAGGGACCTACCACTGTATTCTGTGGTTCTTGATACGTGTTACCAGTCATGACGGTCATGGACACAGGGTGTGCCAGGGCCTGACTCTATACTCAGTCTGCAAACCTCTCTTTTGTCTCCTTACTTAAACACAGGGAAACTTCTAGAACCCCTACATTCTGCATGCCAGTCAAGTCATGGGAACTCAGTAGCAGTGCTGCCTCCCTGTTCCGGGTGTGTTCCACATATGAGGCCTCTGTTAACGGTGCGCCATCCAGAACACAGTCTATATGTGGCATGCAGAGATTCTATAAGTTTCTAAGTATTTAGGCCGTGATTCTACCCCAAAATAAATGGACCAGAGGTAAAAGCAGAAAATCTGAAAGGCTGACAGTATGCTCTGAAGAGCTAGAGTGGTAAGGGAATGTGTTAGACTCAAATTTATTGTTATCAGTGGTGGTGGTAGTGGAGGAGGTGGCAGTGTGTGTATAGCCTCGGGTAGCAGGGGCTGGAGGATGTGGAGTCAGTTCTCTCTTTATATCTTTATGTGGGCCCTAGGGACTAAACTCAGGTTGCTAGGCTTGTGTGGCGGGCCCCTTCACCCTCTGCACCACCACCTTGCCAGTCCTCGTGGTGAACTAGAAAAGAGTTTGTTTTTAACTGAGATGTGCCGTATCAAATTCACATCAGGTTCCAAAGACAGAGACAAAGGAAAAGAATAAAGACCTTGTTTTCAGTTGATTGCATGATGAAATGATTTTGGATAGGCTGGGTTTTAAGTAAAAACCTGTTACTGAAGTCAGTGTCTTTCGTTATATTCTTGTGGCTTGTACTTGATTTTGTTGGTGGCGATGGTTTTCTTTGGTTCTTTGCCCTGATGTTTTGGTATTCCGGGTAGTCAAAGTGTTTGAGTTAGAGCTCTCATCTTGAATAAATGGAAATACAAAGATGAAAATCCATAAAGAATAAGACAGCTACAGATACAAACACGGCTAGACTGACACAGTTTAGCAGATGGTCTTAGCCACATCAAGGACCAGCCATTTTCATTCATTTCTCTCTGGGGCCCACTGCAGTTACAATCCCCGCCTGAGAGTAACCAAGAGTGACAACATTTGACCCATCGCTGATAAAGCAAAGAAGCCATTGATTGACAGACCAGTGAAAGCCTGAGGTGGCCTCAACAATTACACTATCCAGTAAAGGCCTTTCCACTGGCGGTAAAAGCTGACCAGCCAGATGAGGGTACCTGGCCTTGACACAGACAGAGGCTTCTGAAGTGACACAGAGGCCAAGGCATGCCTCTCCATCATGGTGAGCCCCTTAGGGACCCAAGGGCCTCGCTGAAGTCATCCACTGGGGATTGGCTAGCAACATCACCAGAGCATCTACTGGGTTGGTGGGACCACAGCTGCTTACTGGACCATGCTCTAGTTTCCATGTGGCCTGAGACACTCCCTGTGTGTTTCCCTATGTAGACTTATAATTATGCCTCATTAGTGAAGTGATCTAAGGGTATGCCTGCATCCAGAAGTCTTGAGATCAACTAATCTAATAACATATAAAGGCCACAGAGGAAGCAGCCCGAGGTCTGGTCACGGTTGGGTTCCCCAGGAAAGGACTGGTGACTCATGTCAGAGCCACAGGGTGGTTCTCTACACACATGGCTGGGCTTAGTTCATCCCTGACGTCCTCCTGCTTTGCCAGCCTCCATTTAAAAAACATAAAAGTGAAATACACATTTCCCACTCTTTCTTACAGATAGGCACCTCTTGTTTGCTTTATTCTTACAATATAGCTGCTGGGAAAAGTTAGAGTTATTTATATGGTTCATATAAAATTCCTATAGGACAGCATCTTAGAAACATGGCAACTTCAACCAAACTGTCAGGGCAGTCTGCTCTCAGGGTCTCACCCAGTCTTCCCTCCCAGCTTTGCCACCCCCGGGACTCCCCCTCCTCTGTCTTCCATTATCTTACTGATTTATGACTGTTGGCATTGGAAGGGTAAACCTTCATTTTCGTGTCTCCTATGAACTTTATCTTCTCTTTCTTCCCTAGAGTTCTCAGGTGCAATCATGATGGTGGAAAGGGAGCCCTCTATCCAGGAAAGATATTCTGCGGCCCCATCACAGTGGGACATGCTGTTGAAAAGTATTTTGACTCTCTTTCCTTCTCAATAAATCTTAGTCTGAAGGTTCTTACTCCTCTTTCCTAAGTCATACTTGAAATATAAAAAGCTTCCTATAACCACCCATCTTTTGGACTATCACTTATAATAAAATAATTATCCAGAATAGAAAAGATTTTCTCTGGCTGAATGGGGTGGATATGAGAGAGAGAGAGAGAGAGAGAGAGAGAGAGAGAGAGAGAGACAGAGACCATTTTACATCCTAAACATGGATATCCATCATATGAGATATTTAATATAATCCTCAACAATATAAAAGCCACAGAAATAAGTGCAATTAGCTCTATTTTATATATGAAGAAATGAGATGGAGGAATGTTAATAGCAAAACAAAGGTCAGTGGCTTAACTTTTTGGACTCTTCAAAAACCTCATTTCTTTATGTGGTGTTTCTATCCACACTTGGCACCGTTCTAGGTGGTTGATGTTCTCCACAAATGCAGCACGACCTCTGACTTCACAGGCCTCTTTTTTTTTAGCAAGAGGTGAGATGATGAGCAATGCCATAAGATGATGTGAGTATAATAATAACGAACCAAGAAGAGCCACACTCTAATCCCCAAACTGTGAATACATCACAGTAGAGCACAAGAGGGACTTAGAAGATGCGGTGACACTTACAACCTGGTTATCTGGAGAGGAACTAGCCCAGTGTCACCTCATGGGTACTCAGAGACCAGGAGAGGAAAGTAGAAGGTTGGAGAGGTGGTAGAAGAGAAGACAGGAAAGTGTGACACATGAAACGTACCTGACCCACTGTTGGGAGCTTAGAAGACAGAGGCCTAGGGTATGAACAACCTTCAGAAGCTAAGAATGCCAGCAAGAGGCTCAGTCTTAACCTTAGCTATATTTTGCCAACAACCTGCATAGCTGTCTTCGTTAGGGTTTCTATTGCTGTGAAGAGACATCATGACCATGGCAGCTCTTACAAGTGAAAACATTTAATTGGGTGGCTTACAATTTCAGAGGATTAATCCATTATCACCATGGCAGGACATGGTGGTGTGCAGGAAGAGAAGGAGCTGAGAGTCCTATATTTTGACCCACAGGCAACAGGAAGTGGTCTGTGACACTGGATCTAGCTTGAGCATAGGAGGACCTCAGAGCCCACTCCCACAGTGACATACTCCCTTTAACAAGGCCACCCTCCTAAGGGTGCCACGCCCTGTTAACTTATGGGGGCCAGTTACATTCACACTACTACAATGGCCAAGAACACAGACTCTCTCATAGAGCCTGTCAAAACCTTGACTTTGGCTTTAGGAGTCTTTCCAGAAAAGCCAACTGAGCTCATCAGACTTCGGATCTACAGAACAGCAAGAGTAAGTCGGTATTACTTTAAGCTACCAAGCTTTAGGGGATTTTCTGTTGACCACGAATGGAAGTGAATACATCAGTGTTATAAGGCACAACTGATTCAGGTGACATCCACCTTAAACCAAGATTTACGCGCAGGACTGGTGAGAACACCACAGAAGGGCTGGAGGACCTAACAGGAGGTGTTGTCTAGTGCTGCACACACAAGGCATCCCTAGCTCCCAGCCACAATGCTTCCAAGAGGCATTCAGAACCCATGGCCTGCGACTCTGAACTACCTCCTCCAAACGTGGAATACGTGTCTCTACTCAGTGTGACTTGTAGGACAAAAGTGATGAACTCATGCTGAAGCCAGGCTCGTGAGACCCTGCATATTCCACCTGAACCCTCTCCCGGGTCTGTGGTCACCATGAGAACACCCTGGTGGGCCTGGAAGGAAGACAGAGTCCAGCTGCTGCAGTGAAAAACAGCCTAGATAACCATCAGCCTAGATAACATCAGCTGGCCTCCAGGCTGCAGAGTCACTCAGTAAACCAGGAACAGACCTCAGCCGGGCAAGTAATAAATGCTCACACTTTGGCTTGCTGTTAAAGTTACACAGAACTGTTTCAAAAACAAGTAACTGTGCACCTGGAAATTATTATCTACTACTGATTAGGAGGGTAGAAGGTGGAGGCATAGCCCAGAGATCAGGAAGCTTCTAGAACCCCAAGTTGAGGACCACAGTTACCATTACCAATGATGTTGGAGACACTGTGGTTGGTACTGTTGGGAACTTTATTCCTCCAAAGTCAGCAAGTTATCCCCCTTCCCTAGTGGATCCCATAGCAGCCATTCTGGTTTCTAACTACCGAGAATAAGGTATAATATGGAGAGCCGTGAGGAATCCAGCCATGGTCTGGATAGCAGCACCTTGGTTGTCCCTCAAGCCGGCAGACATGCCGGGCTCAGTTAACACCTAATGTGCTGGGGAGAAAGTCGGCCTCTGTTTATCAAGTTTCTTTCTGAGCAGTTGAGTGTCTGGCCCTGAGTTCTTTCTCATGTGAATATCATCTCTTTACTGCATCCAGTTGGGACGCTGAACCATGCCACGGTCCCTTCAGACGCCAAAGGTCCATGACCAAGTCTGTGTTTAATGGAACGTTCTGGCAACTGAGGAAGAGTGGCAGTGCAAAAGACAACTAGAGTGGAACTTTGTGTCCACACACCACACACACACACACACACACACACACACACACACACACACACACGTATTTACAAGCACACACATTAATAAAACAAACAAGGAATTTCAAAGACAAAAATAAATATAAAGAAACTGCTCTTGGATACATCAGAGCAAAACCATGGAAAACCCAGGGTAAGGCACATAAAAGCAACTTAGAGAAGAAACAATGGTTATATTTTCAAAAGACAAATGTGGGAAGACTGACAAGGGTTTCTCAAGGGAAATAACAGAAAACAATAACAACAACAAAAATGAACCAGCAGACCAAAACCAAAAGAAAATGCTACAGAGAGCGTAAGCATTGGAGAAAGAAGCCAACGGAAATGCGGCTTCTCCAGAGAAGGCCAATGCTCTCCGCTCGAGCTTCAGGCACTGGTTACAGTCATAGTTCTGTAACTGAACGTGCTTGTCAAAGCTCACAGGACTATGCACAAGAAAAGACACAGTTCATTGCAGCTTTTGTAAAAGGAAGATGAAAATAAGCTGACCAATATTTGTAAACCTATTTCTGGACCTTTCTTCTTTATTGTTCATCCCTGTGCCTGCTCTCTGTCAATAACATAATGTGCCCAGCACTAACTTGGGAGGAAGTCTTGAAATCCTGTAGTGTAGTATAGTGTAGTAGTGTGTAATCCTGCTCTTTTTCAGGATCAGTTCTAGCTATTTTATATTTTATATATATTTATATCAGTCCTGTCTATATATGCATTTTGATGATTTCTATAGAAATCTGATAATACAGAGTGCACATATTCTATGGATCAATTTTGGATAATATACATATTAAATAAACCTATCTAGCTATAGAGGTAATATATTTTCCAGTTTATATGTTTCTCTTGATATCCCTCAATGTGTGTATTTCTTTTTGAAATAGAGTCTCTTGCTATATAACCCATTTTGACCTTGACCACCCCAGCCTCTGCCTCACAAGTGCTGGGGTCGCAAGAGTGTGCCACCAAGCCTAGATATGGACAATTATTTTAAATAATTATAAATACATTACTTATATGTCCATAAATTAGGTATTTGTAAGTAAAATATTACACCTACATCCCAAATGATGAGATGCCGTCTAACCACATGTGAATGGTTAACTGAAGCCAAATAACAAGAACAAGGATTATCTCCTTGGTAGCTTACGAAAAGGCTTTTAATTATCATAAAAATGGAGAAAGTCCCCCCAAATTGATCATCATTAATCAGACAAGAAGAGGCGCTCCAGTACTGACAGAGAAAGAGCACAAAGTTCAAATGCAGTCCCCTATCGCTTCTAGTACAGATATCACCCTGTGCCACCATGGTCAATACCGAGCAAATGTCAGGAAAGCCCCGAGGCTTCTAAGCAAGGCCACCAATTCAGAAACAGGCAGACTTACGGTGGATCTGAACAGGAGATCATACAACACTCAAAATCACTTTGCTGAGTTAGACAGTCCAGCTGATAAGAAGCAAAGGACACACTGAGAATTGTCAAAAGGGGGGTGCAGTAAATGTGTTGTAACTGAAAAACAGATGTCTGTTGTGGGGCTGTGTCTGCACCCCGGAAAATACACACAGCAGCAGGGCTGTGTCTGTACCCCAGAAAATACACACAGAGCAGCAGGGCTGGGTCTGTACCCCGGAAAATACACACAGAGCAGCAGGGCTGGGTCTGTACTCCAGAAAATACACACAGAGCAGCAGGTACTGGTATTTTGCCTGCTTGAGTTACTTAACATGGAGGGATTCTTTAAATGTCCACCCAGAACAAGTCACCAAAAGAAAGAGCAGGATGGCCTCCAAATTCTCCGTGGAGACATTTATTTACAGAAGACAGTGGAACAAAACACAGGCATTTCTGAGGCTGAGGGGGTGACTCAAGAATGCTTGGGACAACTGGTATTGTCAACTGTGGACAAAGGCAACAGCCAATCGTCTTCAAATATGGACATTTCATATTTCATAACAATACCACAGTATGACCCATTTCATTCCAGAAAACCTATGTATTTGTGACATTAATGTCTGCAAACATCTAAAAAGGTCTGAAAATCCCAACAGAAAAAAGTCATCAGAAGTAATTGTCTGTAAGTAGTGAAATTATAACTTTCAACCTTCTCGTTTCTCTATGGTAATTTTAAAAACTTTTCTGGTAATTTCTTCAGCTTTTCTGCAAAGACAGGACCAGGATTATTAAAGCTTTGGTTCTGAGGGGAATTATTTATAGAAGGAATGAAATGGCTGTTTTCACAGGTAAAGGGGGAGGGCAGGAAAAACACAGAAAGCGGATTCATTAAAATGGGAGCTAGAGGAACTGCATGAGGGGAGCAGCTCAGGGGGATGGTGGGAAGCAGGACTCTGTGTGTGGGTTCTCTCTGGATCTGGACTTTCACAGTTTTAAGGAAGAATCCGAAGTGTGCAAAGTCCTCGTCAGAAGACTGGAAAGAATGTGCCGATGCCTTTGGCACCAGCGAAGGCAGTTGGATGGCGGAGCTCCACCCGGTGGGGCAGGCCGTGTCTTGATGTTACCCTGTGAGAAGCACAAGACTGATGTTTTCATACTTGATGGGGAATGGAAGCTTTTCAGCTAGCGAGGAAACCGGAAGTTGTTCTTTGTCCTGTATGCTCCCTCATTACTGAAGGGTCTCTCAGTAGGAGCAGACTTTCTCCCACAGCCAAATGTCAAGGAAGAAGCAGCACAGCCTGGATAAAGTGCCCTGGAACCACACAGATCTGGGGGAGGAGGAGGAGTTACAGACAAACTGCACAGAGACTGGGCCTCTGTGCTTTATACAGGGAGAGAACAAGTGTCTTTGAAGTAATGAATGTTTAAATAAATTGATAAGAATGAACTGACGTTTCTATGGAAAAGTGAACTGGCACAATGACAGGCAAAATAGAAGCAGCTACCACATGGCCAACATACACAGAGATCCTAAGGCTCAAAAATTTCAATTAAAATTTATAAGATCTGTGTATTATTCCTAAGGCTCAAAAATTTCAATTAAAATTTATAAGACACCCTTCTTTGCCAAAGTATCAGCCAACGTTAGGAAGACTGGTGATGCTCAGTGCTGGGGAAGCTGGCACTTCTGCTAACACTGCTGGATATGTGAATCGGAACGTTTCCTAAGAGGAACTTGGCATTTATATCAATGTATTGCATGGGTGTTTATTTTGGCTCAGTAATTGCATCTCTAGGGATGTGTAATATAGAGATA
>JAQHUG010000582.1:319837-341415 GCA_028555095.1 Dicrostonyx torquatus | reverse complement strand
GCACGCACACAGGCATACATGTGCATCTACTCCAAACCCGGTGGGATGCTACTTCTCCCTCAGCAGGGCATCTAGGATGAAGACACAGTGCTGGCAAGAGTGCAAAGAAACGGGAGCTCTCGAGACACTGCTGGTCCAAAACTAAAATTGTGCCGCTGTTTGCAGAGTAGGTTGGCGGGTCCTTGATGCGTTAAATATAGAGACACCATAAGGCTGAGTTCTGCTGCTGGGTATTTACCCAAGAGAAGCTAAAGACATATGCCCATAGGATGCACTGGTGTACGAATCCACAGCAGCACTGTGGCCCGAGATGAGGATACCTGTCAGCTGGAGAGCGGGTACATAAAACCCTGTATACCCTCGTGATGGGATGAGAGTCACGTGCACACCACCAAACATGGCTGGAAACTTGAATGCACATATGCCATGTGTCATGTGACTTTGTTGCTATAAAATACTCAGAATTGGGAATTTAGAGTCAAGAAATAGATTACTGTTTTCTGGGGATTGGGGACAGGGAGAGGATTGGGCAGGGGTGTGGGCTTCTCTCTAGAGACACACATGTAATTTACAGAATGGACATTTGCACATTGATATCTTAAAACCCACTAAATCATACACTTCAATAGTGTTGGGTTATTTTAAAGAACACTTCACACACACACATGCACACACACACACACACACACACACACGTTGCTATGCAGCTCTAATGGTCTCAAGATCACTCTTATTTCTTTAAGGTCCCCGGTAGCTAAAATCACAGGTGTGCATCCATCATGCCCAACTTTGTCCTTTTTCGCATAAGGACTCCTTTTCTCTTGAAATAACAGAAGACACAGACAAGCCAAGGAGCTAGTTATCGCCGACGTTGCCCTTTAAGAGAGAGGTGTTGTTAACATTCTGCTTTATGTCCTTCCAAAGTGAGAATTCTAAGTACACAGGCCTTTAAATACAACACCGGCTTCTCTCCAGGGTGCTGGTCAGCACCATCAGGAGCTTCCCCTCTCACAGGCCTCAGTGTCCCTTTACCAGACTCAGACCAGCACGGAGGCTGACTCAGGGACAGGCTGGCTGTCTCTGTGCACACTGCTCTGCTTAGGGCTGGGGCCTTGTACAGCGGATGTGGGCTTGCTTTTCTGCCACCCTGGAGAGTTCCTTATTTCCCTCCTATGCTGGATTTCCACTTTCCTTTATATGAAATCTTTTCTTGCATTTGAGTAAGGTTCGCCATCTAGTAGATTCCTGGACAGGGACAGAGGGAAGGTACACAGAAGGTGGGTTCACTGAGACTTTGTTTTAAGCTGTTTAGATTCAGTGCTCATGACTGAGCAGCACTAAGGATCTGCACAAGTACCTAGGTTCTGAACACTAAATGTCTCACTTGCCATTGTCTGGCTTCCAGAGTTTTCTTTGCAATGTGTGAAACCCTGTGCTTCAGTCTGGGAAGTTTTCCTGATTTATTTCACTGGCAATTTTCTCCCTCTCCCCACTTCCTCCCTCCTTCCTTCATCCACATAGTTTGTGAACCATAAAAACTCATCCTTTAAATCATCTGTTTCCGTCTGTCTCTCTCATGAGCACACATGTGTGCGTGCGTGCATGTGTGTGCATGTGCATGGTGTGTGATGTGTGTGTGGTATGCTTTTCTTCCTAGGGGTCAGAGTTCAGCCTTATCGTCTACCCTCCTGATGCCACTTCTCTCTGCCCTCAGCTTTTCAGTTTCCCAGCATCTTCTCTCAGGTCTGATCAGATAACTCATGTTTTCTATTTAAAATACTTTTTCCTGATTTCCTTCAGGCTGCTTTCTGCCTCTACCTTTTAAGTTAGAAACTCCCTCAAATGCCTGCTGCTTCTAATTAGCAGCTCGTGATAAAAAATATTGAAGATGCCCAGGCTGTCTAGAGGTTCTGGATATGGAGGCCTGACAAACCCATCCTTTGCCATAGGGGGAGCAGGGTGGAGCATTAGCTGGAGAAGCCCTTACGAGGGTAAAGGTCTTGGCACCATGACTGCAGCTTACAGAGACAGGTTGGCAGAGTCTATATTCGGTGTTCAGACAATCCAACCACTTGGTTGACTCTCTAGGTGCACTGGTACTTACCTGGTCAGACCCTCGTACCAGAAAATGAGCTTCAACTTGTTCCTGAGACATTGGTTCGGTTCTCAGCTTCAAATTTTGCTTCCCTTGGTCAGAAAGAACGGTGTGATCACAGCAGAAAAAGATGGGGCCAGGACTCATCGACAGTGAAGAGCCTAAGCCCTAGAGCAGAAAGGCTCAGTCAGAGAATATGTGCTGCTATGGAAAAAAAAAAAAACTTAGACATGAGGTAAAAATATGGTCACGTGACCATTCTAAAAACCCCTACAAAGTGTCCTGTGACTCACCGGGAAATGACATGCCCTATGGACCAGACATGGCATAGTTCTGAAAATCTAAAGATGACTTTGTGGAAAAATAACAAGGTGTGATGATGTGCTGGTTGGTTGGTGTCTATGTGATACAAACCTAGGCATATGAGGGAAGAGAGAATCCCCACTGAGAAAATGCTCCCAGAAGACTGGCCTGTGAGCAATCTGTAAGGCATGTTCTTGATTATGACTGATGTGGGTGGGCCCAGCTTGCTGAGGGCAGGGCCATTCCTAGGCAGGCCATCCTGAGGGACAGAAGAAGTAGGCCGAGGAAGCCATGGGGGGCAAGCCAGGAAGCAGTACCCCTCCATGGTCTCTGCTTCAGTTCCTGCCTTCAGGTTCCTGCTTGAGTTCCTGTCCTGACTTCCCTCAGTGATGGGCTAGGATGTGAAAGTATAGGATGAGATCAATCGGTCATAGTGTTTTATCTTGCAATAGAAACCCTGACTGAGACAAAGCTTGGGAACAGAAGGGGCTGGTAAATAAAAGAGCTCCAAAATTTACATGGTTGTCTGTATATGTGTGTATGTGAGAGAGAGAGAGAGAATGTGTGTAAGAGTATGTGTGCGTGTGTCCAAGAGTATTTGTGTGTATGTGTG
Source organism: Dicrostonyx torquatus (assembly GCA_028555095.1). Lineage (NCBI taxonomy): Eukaryota > Metazoa > Chordata > Mammalia > Rodentia > Cricetidae > Dicrostonyx > Dicrostonyx torquatus. The sequence goes on along the minus strand of JAQHUG010000582.1, from coordinate 338,404 downwards.
CGTGTGTACATTAGTTTGCTCTGTATCTATTCAGCGATCTCAATTCTCTTATTCCTCTCTCCACTAACTACACAGTCCCCGCTTTCAGCATGTCTTCAGCAGCTCATGTCTCTTGGCTGGCTCCCGGATAGGTTAATAACACATGGATACTGACGTACCATCTAAATAGATGAACACTGCATGGGTTGTTTTTTAGGTTCTGGAAATGGAGCCAGAGCATTGTACACACTGGGCAAGCGAGCCACCTCTAAATTAGGCCCAAAGCACTTTTCTTTTCCCTTTTATTTGGGGCCAGGACCTTACTAAGGCACCCAGGCTGGTCTTGAACCTTTGATTCTTTTGTAGCAGCCCTCTCAGTACTGGGGTCTCAGCACTAAGTACACACTCAGAACGTGTGATGTTTTAACGGCTTGAGAGTCATTTCGTAGGCTGTAATCCTTCAAAAGATCTGTAAGCAAGGTGCTAAGTGATAACGTCTCCCCTGACCCACCAGTCAAAGGGCGATGAGAGAAAGAAGAGGAAGAAAGTGGCAGTGACGCGGTCACCAGCCTGTCTGGTCCAAGTGGCCCTGGCGGGTGGGCATCACTGTGATGGACAAGTATCTGGTGGGGAAGTGGGGAGAATCGGAATTGAAGATGCAGTGCAACAGTGAGGAAGAGGCTGATATGGGTGACCTGCTGACACCTGGCGCCATGGGATGTCCGGGCCTGAGCTACAGCCAAAGACCATGTTCATCTATTGGCCTACGCTGCCACCTGACCTGAGGCCATGGGCTGTCTAGGCCTGTGCAGCTCCACGTGGTGGAGGCACTGATCAGAGGCTTCCACGTGGGAGGGGCCGAAGGTGGAGTGAACTCAAAGCAGGCTGTGGTGGGGATAAGGAAGTCGACTTCTGTGGGTTTAGCATCCGAGACAAAGCCAAGACGAAGACAAATCAGCAACTGTCTGTATGGAGGAATGGCGAGAGTCCGGATGTCTGCAGGTTGACCTCACAGTGACGTAATCAGTCCTGGATGCTTAAACAAGATCACAGGGCAGAGAAAGGAACCATGAGACAGCTGTGAAGGAGATGCCACACAGCATGGGGGTTTGACACAGAAACTGACCAACTGAACGGAAGAAGTTTCCTTTCGTTAAAAAAATCGCAACACTCATTGCTGCTTGTTCCGCTTGGTAATGCACGGGAACTTTTATCTAAGGCAACAAATAATCTTCTACAGTATGATTTTTCATTGCTGCTTCACTGTGACCTAGCTTAGTGACTTAGAAAAACTGCACAGTTCTCTTTTCAAATGGAAGGCACAATCAATATGAATAAGTTTGATTATTATGTCCTCAGTTTTAAAAAAAATCTACATGTTGGAAAAAATCTTCGACCGAGAAGATCTTAGACAAAAACTGCAGTGAAGGTTCTGGTGGCCGGAGCTGGCAAAACCAGGTTAACATCTTTTCCAGGTGCCCTGTTCCTGAAGCTGGTGGCTTGTCATCTTGGCTGGCCATGCCAACGTGACACTGAGTCATTCTAGCAAGGAATGCCCCAGGACTGGAGACCACTTGCTCAAGGAGCCTCCCTGGTGAGCTTAAAGAGTCACAGCCAAATCCAGCTGTCTGCTCACACCTGGTACAACATTCATGGAGCCTGGGACTGAGGGGAGGGGTGCACCTGCTCAAGCCACCTAGAGCTGGGTTCCCCCCACTTAGGGCACAGTGTAGAGTGTGCATGTATTATTTTTTCTATTGCTATAACGAAATAAATAGATAACAAAGCAACTTAAGGAAGGAAGGGTTTGCTTTGGCTCCCCGCCTCTGAGTACAGGTCGTCTTGGTGGGGGAGACTGGCAGAAGGAGCTTGGCGATGCTATGCGATGTGCACAGTCAGGAAGCAGAAAGAGATGAATGCAGTGTTCCGCTCACGTTCTCCTTCACATTGAGTCTGTGAGCCCAGCCAACAGGATGGTGCTGCCCACATTCAGAGTGAGCCTCCCCTGAGAACATCGTCATAGACATATTCAGAAGTGTTTCCAGTCCGGGTGACGATGGAGATTAACTACATTAGCGATGGCGGCGGGCTTGCCCTAAAAGGCATTGTGATGGGACTGGAGAGATGGCTCAGCAGTTAAGAGCACTTGCTGCTCTTGCAGAGGACTTGGTTTCAGTTCTCAGCACCCACATCAGGTGGCGTACAGCTGATGCTCTCCCTGGGCACAGTAAACACACACACACACACACACACACACAGGAACAAATATAAACAAATAAAAAGTTAAATTTTTTAAAGCATGGCGTGACTGCTATGGATTCCGTGCTTAGAAAATAATCTCACCTTGGGGCAGGTGTAGAGACTCAGGGTGTCTCTACAATAAGGGCAGGTCATCTTATTGGCAGCGTGATGGTTATCCTTAGCAGCCCTGGACACTGGAGGAGGTCTCAGAGGTACTGATTGCCTGCCAGTTACCCCAGGATGCTGGCTTCATGTGTTCCCTGCTCTTTAGGGGCCTGACATTTGTCACAACCCGGCTCCTTCAGCTGAGCTCTGCCTTGGGGTTTTGTTTTTCTTTCACTGGTTGTTTGATTGCTTATTTTGTTTTTGTGCTTTGAGCTTTTAGGAAAAAAAAAAAAACAATGTGTTTGGCTCCACAGCAGCATTTGGATCAATATGATTTTAATCAAAATATATTTCCATTTATCTCAGTATTTTGTACATTTTTTTCCTACAAATTAAATCTATTTATCAAGGGCAGAAGAAACTTTTTAAAAGGCTGCTCCAGTGACAGAAACACATGCAAATTCCTGGTTCCTGGTTTGCTTTTTTTTTTAAAGAAATGTCTTTTTCCACCAAGCACTAGGAGAAAAAGAGAACATTTGTAATATGAATTCTGATGCTAAATCAATTATAACGGCTACCATGATGTTCTGTTAGTTTATAGGATTGTGCGGTGTTGAGGGTGTGCTATCTTCATTAGTTGGAAAATAAAATTGGATTCATATGCAGGCTTTCCTAGTAATGCATTTAATTTCCTGTTTTCTCTCTTTTTGGTGATTTCTGCAGGACTATTTAGAAAGTTTACCCTTTGAAAATGGCCCAAGGGGCAAAGGAAACCTTTGTGCTAACACTTTGTGAGCTGCTGAGGGGAGCAGATGTCACAGTGGAATGCCTTGTGGAGAGTTATTGTCCCTTCTAAACCATGACTGGGCAAAGCAGGGTAGCGTGGGAGTGGGGGTGGGGCAAGGCAGTGGGAACTGGGCACAGAGTAGAGCTTGTTGGTCCTGTGTAGCATGATGATGATGTCTTTTCCATGTGCGAGAGGCTCGAAGGCGTGGCATAAAGCCTGCTTGTCTTAAGTGGGACAGAAAAATAATATCAGAAACAAAACAAGGCTGGATAACTCACTCACATAAAATACGACCATGCCTTTAAAGGTTCTTGAAAATAAGATAACTCTTCCCTTGCCTGCAAAAGAAAACTAATAGCCAGGCGGTGGTGGTGCACACCTTTAACCCCAGCACTCGGGAGGCAGAGGCAGGCGAATCTTTGTGAGTTCGAGACCAGCCTGGTCTACAAGAGCTAGTTCCAGGACAGGCTCCAAAGCCACATAGAAACCCTGTCTCGAAAACCCAAAAAAAAAAAAAAAAGAAAAAAAAAGAAAAAAGAAAAAAGAAAACTAATACTGGTGAAAGTAACGGGCTTCAACCCTCTGAGTTGCGGACTGGGGCTGTTGTCGTTCATCGAAAGGCCGTGAAAATGAGATAAACCATTCCATCCAGACTTCTGAACACCTGTGTGCTGACACCACACTTCCCTGAATGAGGATCCACCTCTTTCCGGTACTCTTTCTCCTACAGGGAAAAAGCAGGGAGCCAGGAGAGAAGTGTGGGATGCTGGGAACACCAGGTCTGGATTAACAAAGCTGAAACCCTGAGAGCAGTGAACTCCAGCCACTATGTTATGGGATGCACTATACTGTGTAGAGCTGACACTCTATCCAGGTCTGAAGAGGTAGCACTGATTCCAAAGGGATTGGCACTCTGCTAGGAATAGAGCAAGGAGGCTACCCCCCACCTCCTCATCCATACCCTCTCCCCACACACATGATTAAAGGGCACATGTCATAACACCTGATTCAGATAATACATGATCCTCATGGAAAGAAAACGCTCTGGGTTTTTCATTAGAACAGTTCTTGCCCGACCTCTTCTCACCCCAATGAGTTAAAAGCCTTACTATTCCCCAGCACAGAGGCCAGCACCAGCTCTGAGTTAGAATTTAATTCAACATCAAGAGCAGCTACCCTCAGAACATCTTCCTCCAACTCCTTCCTCTCTCACTGGTAAGATTGCTTTGTGTGGGCTAGAGAGATGGCTCGGCTGGCAGAGGCTCCAGCCACCAAGCCTGAACAGTCTGAGTTCCATCCCCAGGACCCACAGGGTAGGAGGAACAACTCCTGAAATTTCTTCCATGATCTCTACACATGACCATGTCCCTGACACACACCACTTCTTCTTCTTCTTCTTCTTCTTCTTCTTCTTCTTCTTCTTCTTCTTCTTCTTCTTCTTCTTCTTCTTCTTCTTCTTCTCCTTCTCCTTCTCCTTCTCCTTCTCCTTCTCCTTCTTCTTTTCATTTAAAAGAAAAGCCACAGGTTTCAAAATGGTTTTTTTTTTAAAAAAAAAAAAAGATACTTTTGGGACAAGAGGAATGGTTCAGGGCTTAGGAGCATCAGCTGCTCTTCCAGAGAACATAGGATTGATTCCCAGCACCCATGTGGTTCATAATTGTCTGTAACTCCTGTTCCAGAAGATCCAAGACCCTCTTCTGACCTCCTTGGGCACCAGGTATGCAAGTGGTGCACAGACATACATTCAGGCAAAAGATCAATTCACAGAAGATAAAAATTAAAAACAATTTTAAATCTATTCCTCCTATTAAAAATATGATATTGGGGCTGGAGAGATGACTCATCAGTTAAGAGTGCTGGCTGCTCTTCTGGAGGTCCTCCACATCTCCTGTCTAACATCTTCCTGTCACATCCCTGGCCTCTACTGAATTTGCGTGATTCACTTTCTACCATCACTCTTTTTTCTTTTTTAAATTTTTATTTAAATGTTTTTTTTTCATTTTACATACTGATGTGAGAAGTCCTTTTGTATATATGTTGCTTTTATTGGTTGATGAATAAAACTGTTTTGGCCAATGGCTTAGCAGAGTATAGCCAAGTGGGAAATCCAAACAGAGATAGAGAGAAGAGTATGCAAAGTCAAGGAAATGCCATGTAGCTGCCGAAGGAGAAACACGCTGGAACTTTACTGAGAGGCCACAGCCTTGTGATGACACCCAGATTATTAGAAATGGGTTGATTTAAAATGTAAGAGCTGGCTAGGAATATGCCAAAATATTGGCCAAACAGTGTTGTAATTAATATAGTTTCTGTGTGATTATTTGGGTCTGAGTGGCTGGGAAACCAACACATAGTCTCCGTTTACACACACTAACCACAGTTCCCCTTCACTCCCCCTTCCCACTCCCCATCCCCCTCCCATCTTTCTCCCACCCAAACCCCCATCTACTCCTCAGAAAGAGAGGCCTCCCATGGGGAGTCTGCAAAGTTGGCCTATCAAGTTGAGGCAGGACCAAGCCCCTCCCCCATATCACAGGTATTCCTCCATAGGAAATGGACTCCAAAAAGTCAATTTATGCACTGGGGATAATTTCTGGTCCCACTGCCAGTGGCCCCAGAGACTGCCCAAGCCACAGAACTGTCACCCACATTCAGAGGGCCTAGTTTGGTCCTATGTAGATTCCCCAGCTGTCAGTCAAAGTCAGTGAGCTCCCACTAGCTCCGGTCAGCTGTCTCTGTAGGTTTCCCTATTATGATCTTGACCCCTTTGCTCATATATTCCCTTCTTCCTCCCTTCAATTGGACTCCAGGAACTCAACCCAGTGTTTAGCTGCTACCACCATTCTTTTCATTCTTTTCTGCAAGCTCCACGTCTGTCTCACAGATGTATGGCCATATTGTAGACATTCCATGAATATCAAATTGATGCAATGAATTGACATGTATCTGAGTTTGTAGACTAAAGTCTAGCTCAGTTGACCTAAGTAACCTTTTGAAGCATTTGGTCTGGCCCTGTGATGGCATACCCCACATAGTTATCAATCTAATAACTATATCTAGAATTAACTCTGTACCAAGAACTAAAAATAGAACATTGAGCAAGTTCCTATAACTTGTATTTACTTGTGAATAATCAACAAAATAATTTTAAAAACTATGAACCCTGCAATGGGTAGAAGGGACACTCTGAAAAGGAAGGGCAAGGGGCTGACATTTGAACACAGTGATCAGGGACTTCTCTGGGGAGAGAATACTTAAGATGAAACATTAAAAGATTAAAAACCAATGTGGGAAAGATAGGAAAATTTCAGACCAGGAAAGATCCTTGTTGTAAATGGGTGGAGAGGTGCGTGTTGTGTTCCCCAGCCACCAGCTGCTGGCCCACTCAGCCGCTGGTTGCTTGCTTATGCCCAAAATAACCACATGAGAACTGTATTAATTCAAATACTGCCTTGCCCATTATCTCTAGCCTTTTCTTGGCTACCTCTCACATCTAAACTAACCCATTATAAAAGTCTGTATGTCACCACAAGGTGGTGATCTTACCCGACTGTTCTAAGATACATCCATCTGCGGCAGGAGCTTCATGGAGACTGGCTCTGACCCAGTCTTCTTCCCAGCGTCCTCTTTTCTTTTCCCCGCCTATCTAAGTCCTGCCCTATCAAATGCCCCAGGCAGCTTTTTTTATTTAACCAATCAAAGCACAGAAATACAGATGAACCCTCCTTCAGATCCTAAGAGAGGGAAAGGGGTTGAGAAGACCATCATGGGAAATGGCTTCTGTGATGGAGGGGGTGGGGCAGTAATGGGGCAAATGGGTTCTGTGTTGGAGGGAGATGGCTTCTGTGATGGAGGGGCTGGGGCAGTGATGGGGCAGAGGGAGGTGGGTTCTGTAGAAGGAATTTTTTGTTCCACCAGGTCCTGCAGCCATTTAGTACCAAAGAAACACACAAAGGTTTATATTAATTATAAACTGTTTGGCCTATTGCTCAGGCTTCTTACTAACTGGCTCTTATAACTTAAATTGACCCATAATTCTTATCTATGTTTAGCCATGTAGTTGGTACCTTTTCTCAATAAAGCATTCTCATTTTGCTTTCTCTGCTTCTGGATGATGACTGTGTCTCTGCCTTTCCTCTTCCCAGAATTTTTCTAGTCTGGTCACCCTACCTATACTTCCTACCTGGCTATTGGCCAGTCAGCATTTTATTAAATTAATGCGAGTGAAAAATCTTTACAATGTACAAGAGCATTATTCCATAGCATTGGGGTTTCTCTGTAGCTTTTGGAGCCTGTCCTAGAACTGCCACCAAACACTTAAGTAGTGTTTATGAGTAGATAGCATCAGACTTCTTGGTGGTGGCATGGACCTAAAAACTCCATAGAGTTGTGGCAATAAATGTGACTTCCGCCAGTACCTCCACCACGAAGCTAGACTCTCAAAAAGCTAAGGAAGTGGTGGAGCCAGCCACCAAAGTTACAGCTTTAATCCCAGCCATGTTGTTTAGCAGATTAAAGACTCATGTGGTCAAAAAAAAAAAAAGATATATACAGTGAAGACAGATTCAGACAAAAAAAAACCAAAAACAAAAAAACTCAGATCCTCTGAAGAGCAGCAGGGCTCTGTGATGGAGGGGATAGGACATTGACACTGCATGCTGGATAATAAACTCTTTAAGAATCTTGTTCTTGGGCATGTGTGGTGATGCAAGCTTTTAATCTTAGCACTTAGAAGGCAGGGGCAGGTGGATATTGTGTGTTTCAGTCCAGCCAAGACCACATATGGAAATATTTCTCAAAGAAGAAAATCTCATTCTTAGTGTCGTAGAGGAGGAAGCGTGTGGATGGCGTGAACTCGAGGTTGCTGTAAGAAATGGTGATGGTGCAGGTGGGGAACCGCTAGCTCTCTTCCATGTGCTCTCTTCTTATATGGACAGGAAATCCAACATGACTTCTGAACAAAAGGGAAGGGAAAAAGAACCAAGAATGGTTTAGGATCTGACCTGCTTGAGCGAGCAGGGTTGCATGTAGCAGAAATGAGAAGGGCATTCTGGGAAGAGGACAGGATTTAGGGAAAGAACCAAGTGTTCCCTTTTGGAAATGTTACATTTGGGAGATTCAGGAGCTTGCTGTGAGACAGCCAGCTGCCATCAGCTCCCATCCTGGGCCTGCCCTGGATGCAAAAATACTCAGATTCTGTTGAGATCACCTGAATTTCTTAGGGCCTGAGGAGAGCCTTGGAAGGGCCGCTGGGCTAGGGGTAAGTAAGTACTAAGAGAGTAAAGCCTGAAGAAGCCCTTGTCTCCAGCCGAGACAGACATTCAATGTTCTTGTAGACTAAGGCACAGAAGCTAGAGTATCTACCACTAACGACCAGGAAAGATGTTACCCAATCGGGAAGGCTGCCCAGGGCCAGCTCTTGGCTCCATGCCCTCCATTTCATGAAGGATCCCTGGTTTCACACACAACTGGAGTGGAACCCAGTTTTAAAAGACAGCGAGGGCCGGCCAGCTGGGTACTGCTCAGACATCTGTGAACAATCAGCATCCTCCTGTGTATTTGGTACTGATCACGAGTGGCTTTATACTGCGAAAGTAAGCCTTTTGGATGACCACTGCCCTGTCAAGTACGAGGTATGCTTCATGGCTTACTGGCTTCTGGGGAAAGTGGCTGGGAATGGTTCTCCTCACTCACACCCTGTGGGGCGGAGGGCACTGAGCCCACTGTTCGCTTTCTTTCGGGCAGAGATCAGATCAAGTCCTGGTCTTCAGCACCGAGCACCACTGCAGTCCCGTCACCTGTCAGCCTGGGTCACAGCACTCCTGCTCCTTGACCCTGGTGGTCTCTATCCTGCCACTGTGTAGTCTCTGTCTCCATCAGGATGAGTGGGACCCATCTTCTTTCACTGTTCTGCGCTGTCCCTTCAAACATGCCCCCCCATCACTGCTGTGTTCCCCCGTGATAGGGCTGTTCTCATTAGCCACGAATTTACCACACAACTGGACAAGACCACACACATAAAACGACCTCTGACCCATGGCCTACAGTGACACGCCCAGGACACCACCCTCTTACCTACAACAAGGAGTCTAGGAATGTAGCCCGCTCTGTATAACTAACCTTGCAAAGAACCAGGTTGCTATCCTTGGTGACAATCTAGGAAGCTCAACATTAGCTCTCCCACATGGCCAAGGCTTGACTAACCAACTGACTAGTAACTTTGCTGAATTGTCCCCTGTGTCCAAATTAGAACTGACCAAAAAGCCAAGTAGGAACTAATAGACCCATGGGGTCCCCCATTTAAGATGTGCCACCTCCTACAACCACCACATTCCAGCAGGTCTGAAGACACCTTTTCTCACTTCCCTTCCTGCCACTGAATTTGATAAGGACCGATTCCCTAGATATAACTGAGTCAATGCCTTGCGCCTCTCTCCTTTGAGAAGTCTTCACTTATTTTCAAAGTCATTTACTGACCTTTCCTCTGTGGAATAATAGTGGGTGACTAGATTGAGTACTAGTGTAAAAGAGGGTGTAAGTTAAGGAGCTGTAACAAAGAGACCCCCAAACACTGGTCCAAACACGGCAGGTTCCATGCCTTCTGCAGTTGTGTCTGCAGGGAGGGTTGTCACGGGTGGAAGGAGATTCCGCTCTTTGAGGACATATAGGGACCCAGATTCTCTTTCCCCTGTTGCACTATTCTTGGCTTTGCTCTTCCGATGGGAGCTGGCTTAGCCTCCCCATACCTGTGGTCTGTGTTTCCTCTGTCCTCTGCCACAGGAAGGAGGAAAGGGGGATGCAGAAGGTGAGCTGCTGCCCCATCCAGGATGTGGGTAGGAATTGTATCCATCACTTTCTCCCACAGCTGGCAGAGCTGAACCACATGACTTCCCCCAGCTGCCAAGGAGGCTGGGACACAGAGTGTCTACCAGGACCCAGCTCAAACTTGGTCCTTTTACTAAAATAATGAGAGATGACAGATATGGGTACTCCCATTACCATATGCACCGAGAGAGGACCAAAAGCTTGGCTTTTGTCCTCAGTGACTAATGGCCCACAGTGACTCCCAGGGAGAATGAGGACTAGCTTTCTTACCAAATGTCGCAGGCCACGCACATCTGCTTCAGCCCATTTCCTCCCACACCCCAGCTCCTGCCCTCCCATGTGCTCTGCCATGCACAGCCATGCTATGCCCGTCATCCGGCTCCTCAGCCAGGCGTGGGGTAACAGACACGTCTATGATGAAACTGATTCCTCCTATCATTTATTCCCACGACACCGACGAAGAGCTCAACTCCTACCCATCAGTGCTGACACAGGGGACGGAGACGGTGGCAATACCAACTCTGTGGAAGGGCAGAACACTTTCCCATTTACTGTCCAGGTCCTCTGCTCTTTTGCTCAAGTGTGATTTCAGAGAGGGACCAAGTCTGCCTTCTAGCTTGGTACACTCCAGACTTGCTGAGGTCAGGCACCCAGAGCCGGCTGACTGGATCACAGCCTTCATTTCTTATACTCACTCACCTGAGCTCACCCTTCAGCATCCCTTCTGCCCTCCTCACCTGGCCCTTCCATCCCCCTTCCAACAGCCTGAGGGCATAAAGGCACCTTGGAGAATGGGAAAGCTGAAGGCCATGACGTCATAAGCTCACTTTCTGATGGTGTCAGTGGTTTCCCATCCTCTGCTCAGGCAGAGAGCACCATCCCCCAACTGCTTGATCTCTAACAGCCCCAGTATTCCCTCTCACCCTTAGACGGTGTATCACCTGACCCCTGCAGCCTCCTGGAGACTGTCTGGGAAGCACCCTAGTCCACTTCCAGGATGATCTGCACACACACACACACACACTCACACTCACACTCACACACACAGATGGCTGGCACGCCCCCAACCCCCCATCTCCTCCCAGGCAGCTTAGCACCTGCTTCTGCTGACCCCTGCTGACCTCGCCTGGCAACATGGCCCTGTCCCACTGAAGCCAGCCTGAGCCATGACCTCTGTCTCTTCCATGCCCAAAGCCTCGGCTCTGCACCACGTAGACTATTGAGAAGATGGAGCACTGCAGGTCACCCGAGTTTCATTCCTCCTGGCTTCCAGAGGAACAAGTTAGGGCCTGAGTCGGGGTGGGAGGACCTGCCAATTACAAGTGCTTAATTCTAGGTTACTTGCTAGAAAAAAATAAATAAATAAAACCTGGAACTATTTCCACTTTTAAAGTAAATGTCTCATGATAATTCTAACCTAAAAATGGGGGAGGGGAGGAAGAAAGAAAATAGACATTTCTCATGATTGAATCTTCAGTGTGATTGTTACATCAGCCATCAGCGGTGCTGGCATGGGGAGGTGGCTTTTTTCTGGTTGGCATGAGCCCCCAACTACTTTATACAGTAGGAACCAAGTGCCAGCATTGCTTTCCACGTGCCCAGCAAACTCAAGAACCCCCTATGGCTCCCCCTTCCCAGGCTTTACTCCTGTAGTCTCCGTAATGTGTGTGCAGGGGCGAGGGGGGATGGTTTAGCGGTTTCCTTACAGTGAAGTGATTGGATTGTTCACATTTCAACACGTGCAAACACTCGAGAGCCTCTTAATCTAGTCCCAAGATCTCAGCCAGCAGTTTTCCCAGGTCAGCCCCGCCCCTTGCTAATCAGAACTAGAGCTGAGTTAATCCCTCCAGGGGTTCAATTATTTGCCTGTGCAGTAACCATCTGAGGGTTAGGACAAAACTGTACAAACCCAGCAGAAGCGTAGAGCTGATGAAGAGAAGTCACCTGCTTTGCAGTTTGGAGAAGTAATTTTGGCTTACTCAGCCTTGCCTTCACATGGGTTTAGGAACTTTAAAACTAAAATGCAAAAGAGAGGGCCAAGATGGTGCAGGGTTCGTTCATTTCTTTTTCTTTTCTTCTCTTTTTCTTCTTTTATCTTCCTTCCTTCCTTCTTTCCTTCCTTCCTTCCTTCCTTCCTTCCTTCCTTCCTTCCTTCCTTTCTTTCTTTCAAGACAGGATTTCTTTGTAGCTTTGGAGCCTATCCTGTAGACCAGGCTGGCCTCGAACTCACAGAGATCCACCTGCCTCTGCCTCCCAAGTGCTGGGACTAAAGGCGTGCACCACTACCACCTGGCTTCATTAATTTCTTACACATACTTGGTGGGGGCACTGCTCTGCCAATCACTTGCAAGAACAGTAAGAAGGGGGAGACAAACAGATGTAGACTCGGGAGAAAAACCAATGTGTGGGACCTATCCTACCCATCACCACAGAGGTGCCAGCCTCCCTATGGACTGGAAAGTATGCCGTTTCATCTGGCTCTCCCGGGAGCTCTCCATGTTAATCCTGCAGAAAAGTGGCGTACTGGTTCATTCACAATGAAGGTTCCCACATGGACAGTGAAGGGAGGAAAAGAACGGCGTTCCCTAGAGATCAGTTCATCGATTGCTCCATTGGTGCCTGTGGATGATAGATGATGGGAATGATACTTCATGAAACTTCATTGTGGAGAGAGGTAAGCCTGGGGGTTGGTTTGTAGTTAACCTGTCGCTTGTTAAGATGAAAGCCTATTGCTCTATGTAGGTCTCACGCATACAGATCCCCTTTTTAAAAACGTGCTCATTTGGATGTGAGAAACCTCTGACACAGAGTTCCACTTGACAGTGGGCTGGAGCCCTCCAGCAGGCAAAGCCTCCAGACGGCCACTCAGCCTGCTTGGGAGATGTGTCTCGCCTGCCTGGGATCTTTGCTGTGTCTAACCCTTTTGTGTTCCCTTTGAATGAGCTTTATAAGCCTGGGCTCCCAGGAAGTAGACAGGCTTTAACTGCGCAGCCCCAGGCAGGGCAGTGATGATGAGGCCAGGTTTGTAGAGATTCTGTTTTTACATGATTTCCTTAGAGGACTATCTCAGTGCTCATAGAACAGCTAGATGAACATATATCCTTTATCAGATGAGCCAGCCATCTGTTGTCACAGAAATAGCTGCCATCCCAAGCAACCACAGAACCTCAGTAGACACAACAGGCGTCTATTCAGTTCAGAGTCAAGTCTGTAGGTCATTTGGGCTGGACTCGGGTGGGCAGTTCTTCCGGCCTCAGCTCCGCCTGTTCAGATGGTTTTAACTGAGTTGACCTGGCTTCAATGTCTCGCACAACTCTCTTGCTGTGGCAGGCTGGCTTGGGCTGTTCTCACAAAGACTGCTGAAAAGCCAGAGGGCGAGAAGGGAGTCGCACGCGCTCTTTCTGCCTCACGTGGGTCTTGCCTTCGGGGATGGAAACTCCATTAGCTAGAGCAAGCTGCACAACCTGGTTTAGAATGGAGACTGGGTAGAGGTGGGAGCTCCAGTTACCCGGGAAAAGACGGAGGAGTCAAGGAGCACCGAGTTAGGATGACAGAGCTCCGTTTCATCCACGGAGATGCATTCCGAACCCCCGGAGTGTGCCTGAGGCCGTGGATGGCACTAAATTCCACCGATGGCTTCCCCCTCTACATACGTATAAGCATAAGGGAGACGGACATAATCAATGATCAAAGAGAACACGTGTGATAATGTAATACTATAATGAGAGAGAGTTTATCACACTTCTCGGGTGTACCATTTAAGATTAAGACCTGTTTGTTTCTGGAATTTTCCATTGAAAACTTTCAGGCTGGATGGCTCTGGGGTTGAGGATACATGCTGCTTTTACAGAGTGCATCAGGCAGCTCACAACTTCCCGCAGCTCTGTCTCCAGGGGATCCGACCCCCTCTTCTGACCTCCACAGGCCCCTGATGCACATTCCAGTGCACACAGAGAGAACAGATTAAAGAGTAAATCCCTGGGAGGAGATAGACATCTTGAACTGCTCGGAAGGTCACTCATTGATTCCTGTCTAAGCCTGACACCAGAATTACATAGCAGGAGGTGTTCTGACAAAGAGCGAGCATTCCATTGCCCGCTCCCTTTAGACTTAGTCCGAATGGGCTTCTCAGTCACTGAGACATCACACCACTCAGGAAGGAACGGTCTATCTCCCAAAACTCTGAGAAATATAGGTTGGCAAAACAGTTTCTCTGGATATTGTCCCCTCTTACCTGGTGAGAACATTTTCCTCTGCATCGGTCCCTGGCCAATGTTCACCGTCACCCGCGACAGTGCTTTCCTCGTGGCAGTTCCCTTAGCCATTGCCCACCGTCACTCCCAGAATGTGAGTCACTTTATTCTGTAATAAATTCTGTCTTCTGTCAATATATCACGCTCCATGTGTCTCATCGGAATTCGTTCCACTGGTATCACAAGGCCTGGGGAGCCCAGAGGAGCCCAGAACAGGATCTCAGGAACTCGTGGGACTGGCGCATCAAGCAGTCAACCCACTACCGTACTGTTCTGGCTTCCGTGGAGTGAATCTGTCAAGTCTTACACCCCCTTCTTCCTTTACACCTGCGCCTCCCCAGCAAGCTGCCTGCGAAATTCCCAGGGACGTGTTGTAGATAATTACTAATAAATACCAACAAACAGCTCTCTAGAACCCCTGGATTATAGAGGGGTGCTGCTGTTTATGTGAAATGAAGGTGTTTTTCCCAGCTCCACCCACATCTGTGAAGGGTTGACAGTCAGAAGCTGGATTTGAACAGCAAGCATATCTGCCCCCAGAGTGCCTGCCGCAGCGCGGGCTGCTCTCTCCCTCCGGCCCGTCCTCCAGCTCAGAGGCCTGGTGACAACATTTGTGAATGAAGCCCTTCTTGGGGTGGTAGGAGCTACTATAGGTGGCATCTTAGACAGGGCAGGGCTGGCACTAGCTATCTGACCTTCATCTCTGGGTCTGTCACTTTCTGGAACTCTGATTTCCACTAAGTGCAATCTCACACAAGATTGAGGCGAGTGGGTGTTTTGTGGTACTCCAATCTGAGGTCACAGCTGAGAAAAGGGATGAAAGTTGTCAAGGGTGGGGTTTGGGGGTTTTCTTCCTGTCTCTCTCTGTGACCGACTGCCTAACTAGTCTCTAGTCCACACTGGCTCACGCTACTGGCGAGAGATGGCTGCCTCTTGCCTTCTGTGTCTACATATTACAGCAGTTAATCCCACATTCAACTTCCTGGGAAAGAAAAATCTTACTGGCTTTGCATTGGTGGAGCTCCCTCTGCCTCAGGAGAGAGAAGAAAGGGGCAAGGCGCTGCTGCGGGCTCCGTCGATTTCCGGAGGGCAGCCACTGGTCTGCACTATGATAACTCTGTGGGTATTAATACTGAGCAAAAGATTTCCAAGCTTATTTTCATATCTGTAAGGTAGACAGGACATTAGAATCCACTTCTCTGCAGTGCTGAGAAAAATGGAAACATTTTAGTAACTTAATAAGAAAGAATATAAGACAAAAGAAACGCTGCTCTGTGAGGAGCACTAAGCTATTAATTTAGGGGCTCACACAGTGAGGCTTTCATTCACATCCTGTGAAACCACTTAAAGGATCAGTGTGAGGCCGTGTGAGATCAAGCAGGGTTTCCAGAGGACCATCCCTGCTTCTAAATCTTTGACACACTGATTTAAGGGGCTGCTTCAAATAATGTAGAGTCACAATTACGACATAAACAAAGCAGAATGATATACTGTAGAAATATATTCACTAGTAAGAAAAGGTGTCCTTCCTTAGCCACTGGGGCCCACCCCACGTGAACCAGTCTGGTGGGTGGCTTCTGTTTGGGCGTCTCCACGCAACTCGAATACAGACTGGCCCCAGGCTGTGGGGTTTCCCTGTAAAGTGGGACACTCTCTGAACATCCTTCTTGGTCCCTCTTCGCTGGTCCCTGTGCAGGCTCTAATCTTCCGTGACCACCGCTCGGTACCCCCTCGCACATCATTCTGAGAAGCCACTGCTGCTGGACACACACGCTATCAGGTAGGGACCGCTAAGGTCAAACTGTGTTTTCCCTCTTTGGATCATTTTCTTCCTTCCCTCAGGACAACCCAAGGCCTGTGGAAAAGACAGAAGTGGGGGAAAACCATGCAAAGTCAAAGGCAAAAAATAAACACATTCCCTCACCTGAGGTGGCTGAGTCGGAACAGGATGTCCAGCTGGATGGCTAGAACCCCAGGCCTCAATAAATTCACTTTGAAAATAAAATGGTTTTGACTTTATCTTCAGATGTAAGAGCTCAGAATAGTAGCGAGGCATGTTTAGTGAGGCAGTTCAAATGGCTAGCCTGGGGTTCCCATGCCTTTTGATTCTTTTTTCTCTGATAGCCACCCTAAATTCATACCCCAAATCGTATGGTCTAGGGGTGGGGATGGAGGGTCTGAGGCAGAGAATCTGCTCATTCATCAAACCAAGGGGGAGAAAAGATGACCGTGGGCATGCCACTGCCCTCTCCACCTACTCGTTATTCTAAAGGGGGGGAATGCCCCCAACTGCCCACTCACTCAGTGTCTGCTGCCTGGCTGGCTGTCACTGGTCTGTACGAATGAGAGCCCACTCACCCGGTGTCTGCTGCCTGGCTGGCTGTCACTGGTCTGTACGAATGAGAGCCCACTCACCCGGTGTCTGCTGCCTGGCTGGCTGTCACTGGTCTGTACGAATGAGAGCCCACTCACCCGGTGTCTGCTGCCTGGCTGGCTGTCACTGGTCTGTACGAATGAGAGTCTCTACTGAGTTTCAGTCCTCACAGAAGGATGTGGACAAAAGCTAAATAAATAAATGGCATTAACATTTAAAACGATGACTGGTATGAATAAAATATACTAGAGAAGGGAGCGTAAGAGTCCAAAATTTCCTCTTCCTACTTTCTTTTTAAAGGTGTGTGTGTGTGTGTGTGTGTGTGTGTGTGTTTGCAGACACAGAGGCAGAGCTGGCATTGGAGTGTCTTCCTCATTTTCTGAAACAGGTTATCTGCCTGACCTTGAAGCTCACTGCTTTGGCCAGACTGGTTGGATAGAAAGGTCCTGGGATCTTCCTGTCTCTCCTTCCCAGTTTTGGGGCTACAGGTGGGTGATGCCCCATCCTATCACGGAGATCTGTTCAGCTCTTCGTGTTTTTGCAGCAAACCATGAAGTCGCCTCCCAGCTCTTCCTTTCCTACTCCTGGTAGTTATCTGTTTCCTAGAGTTGCTTAAAATACCACACGTGGTGGTTCAACCCAGCAGAAATTTATTCTCCGGCATTTCTAAAAGTTAGAATGCAGAAATTGGGGTGCACAAGAAGCCATCCTCTCTTCAGAAGCTTTAGCTCTGGCTTCTGATGAGTCAAAAATCCCTGGTGCCCCTTGGCTCATGACTGACATAACTCCAGTTATCACATAGCCTTCTCCCTGTGGGCCTGTGTCCAAATTCCACATTAGTTTTGTCTGTGGGCCTGTCTGGGGGTATTAGCTTGATTGGTGGGAACCATTGTGGGTGACACCATTCCTTGGGTAGGCCATGCTAAGCACTAGAATGTGTGCATTAATTCATTGTTCTCTCTCTCTCCCTTGTGTGTGTGTGTGTGTGTGTGTCTGTGTGAATTAACCATTTGCTGCAGGCTAAGTCTCAAACCGCAGCGCTCCTACTGGCCTTTCAGTCTGCAGTCTTTGATCGCAGACTTCACTGTGACGGCAGAAGCAGTACTATATATATATAGGTCTAGACCCCGCCAGCCACTGTTTCGTGCAGGAACCACAATGCCAGACGCCAGTGGCATGTCTCTTTGTCCCAGTCTTGCCACAGGAAGAGCAACTGTACTTGGTGTGCTGACTGATTTCAATTTTATTCACCGTTTTCTGGAGAGAGGCACCATAGCGGGTCCCATATTTTCCCAGGATCCTGATCTTCTTGGTGCATTTAGCCATGCCATCAGATCTAAGCCCAAGCCAGGAGAGGATTGCTCTCTATTTTGTTTGTTTGTTTTTGTTCTTTTTCAAGACAGAAGGTTTCTCTGTGTAGCCAGACTGTCCTGGAACTCACGTTGTAAACCAGGCTGGCCTCGAACTCACAGAGATCCAGCTGCCTCTGCCTCCTGAGTGCTGGAATCAAAGGCGTGCGCCACCACCGCCTGTCTTGTTCTCCTCTCTTGACTGTGGATGTAATGTGGCTGCTTTGTGTCCCTGATGCTTTGGCGTCTCTGCAGTGGTAGACTGTGGTCTGGAATTGTGAGCCAGATATACCCTTTCTCTCTTCATTTCAAAAATCTCTTCATTTTTGCCAGGTCATTTTATTACAGCAAGAGAAAACAAAACCAGAACAGGGACAGTTTTACCTCGGGATAGCTTCATCTTAGCTCAGTTACACCTGCAAAGACTTCCTGAAGAAGTCAGCATTCATAGGGCACAGGTATGGACATGTCTGGGTTGTGAGCCACAGCTGTAGGAAGGACCGTCTCCCTGAGAGTGAGAATTAAAACAGGCAGCCATCTGGGTGCTGGGAACACTGTCGCCTGGGCATGGCATGCCAATGGCACTGGGACCTATCTCTTCTGCATGTATTGGCTTTTTGGGAACCTATTCTATATGGATGCACATCTTCTTAG
>JAQHUG010000582.1:288535-319549 GCA_028555095.1 Dicrostonyx torquatus | reverse complement strand
TTGCCTCTCCCCATTGTCTCCCTAGGGGGTGCTAGAGGATAGCAGAGGTCAAAGGTTAACTGACCTGGGACTCTAGTAACAGCTTTTGTCAGTCATCATTCAGGCTGGGGTGGGACTTCTTGGAGACGTAGCTGAGTTTTCTTTTTTGTTTTTTTTATTTTTTATTTTTATTTTGTTTTTTTTCGAGACAGGGTTTCTCTGTAGCTTTGGAGTCTGTCCTGGAACTAGCTCTTGTAGACCAGGCTGGTCTCGAACTCAAAGATCCGTCTGCCTCTGCCTCCCAAGTGCTGGGATTAAAGGCGTGCGCCACCACCGCCCGGCTAGCTGAGTTTTCTTACACTTGTGTTCTTCTGTTTGCTTTTCTTTCTTGATAATTTCATACATGTATGTAGTGTAGGTGTCTGTTTTTTTTGTTTTTGTTTTTACAATTTATACATGTATTTTGATCAGATTGCCAATATGAGGCAGGCAGAAGAAGTTGCAACAAGAAAGACAAAATACAATTCAGATCCACAGATGCTTTTGAGTGATTAGAAACTATACTTGGAATGATGGGTAGGTCTGACTCCATTAAGACAACAGCATTTCTACAGCATGAAAGACACATTATTGAAGCTAAAACAAAAAGCAACACTTAAGAATTGTTTTTATAATATACCTGAGGGTCTAAGGATTATTATCTAAAATGATTTAAGCCTCTACACAACCCTCCCACACATAGAGAAGATGAGAAAAATAGAAATAGGCAATTTATATAAGTTAAAATGCAAATAAATTAATAATATATATCTAACCATATTAATAATCAAACATTAAAAATACTATATATATCATATCAGATTGGCAAAAGTTAAAAGTTTGCTATTTCTGGGTTTGGTCAGGGTATGGGGAAAATGCTAGTGGGAACATAAATTACTAGTAAAGCCACTGTGAAGAACAATCTGGTAGCTAGTACCTACCAAAAAAAATGAAAACCCCTGTACTCTCTGACCCAGCAATTTTTCTCCCTATAGCTATCATCAAGAAATACCTCGCAGACAAGAGGTCACACTGAAGATACTCATTTCTTGTAACCGTGAAATGTGGGAAACAATCCAAATATCCAGTCACTGAGAATCACTGACTGTACTCTAGAACACCACACAACACTTTAAAAGGAAAAGACATTGGTATACAGACATTTAGAATATACTACTGAGTAAAATTATATGCAGTTGTGAGCACCAAAAATAAGGTACCTTATGAGATTTGGAAAGAAAGCAAAAGTCGGCATAACTATGTGTACCTTTGCATAACAGAAAGATCTAGAAGGATATAAAGCAAGATCTGCAAGGTCAGTTCTACTCTGGGACTGGAAAGAGAAGACACAGAAAACTTTGACTCATAAAGAGTGTGGTAGAGAGTGGCACTATTAGGAGGTGTGACTTTGTTGGAGTAGGTGTGGCCTGGTTGAAGGAACTGTGTCACTGTATGGGCAGGCTTTGAGGTCTCATATATGTTCAAGCCATGCTCAGTGTCTCAGTTCACTTCCTGTTGCCTGAGGGACCAAGATGTAGCTCCTCCTACACTCTCAGCTCCTTGTCCAGCGCCATGTCTGCCCGCATGTCACCATGTCCCGCCATGATGAGAATGGACTAAGCTTCTGAAACAGCAAGCCACCCAATTAGATGTTTTCCTTTATAAGAGTTGTCATGGTCATGGTGTCTCTCCACGGCAATAGAAACCCTAAGGTGAGGGTGTACTCACATTAGTATTTGAAATAAGTTACTCAGAAATACAAAATAAATGATAAACTGTGAAAGATGAACATGAAAAGGTGAGACAGTACTTCAGCCCTATGGAAGGGGTGCTGTTGGTTTGTCTGGGGCTCTGTGCAGACCTGGACCTGAGCTGCGGTGGTCCCTGAGCACAGGAAGAATTCCATGGGATCTGGGCTGCCTGAAGCAACCTATGTGGAAAACACAGATGGGCCTTGTCATCCTGGATCTTTCTAAAAAATGGATATATAGTTTATTTAATTATAGAATAACCCAGGCTTGCCCGCAAATCCACCTGATCCAGGAAACTATAAGGAAGAAAGCGCTCTCTCACCCCCCAGTCCACCTTCTGGAGACAGCTACCACAGCACTGGGGCTGTATAGAGTCCTCTGGCTCTTCTAAGAGTCAAGCAAAAGTCAGCAACAAAATGAGCAGCCCCAGGCTCACCCAGGTTGTGAGCAAAGTGTGACTTCACTCATATTTCCAATTAGGCTGCATCAAGGAAGGATCTGTCTGAAACTCGGGTGTGAGAGGAAGTTGAAATGGGTACAAATAGCTTCTAGACAAGGTTAAATGTTGCTTCTTTTTCTAAAAATGGAAGGCATGCTTATTTCTCAAAGCTATCTTCCCCCTGTGGAAATGCCCAGCTCTCACACAGATAACCAAGCAGTATTGCTTTCCTGATGCACAGGTCATGGACGGTATCTCTGGATCTTCTCAATGTCATTCCAAGATGCTTTCCCAGCAGAATGGGGAGAGTAGAGTGGGAAATGCCTGTGTGGGAAGCTTTTCCCTTCCTTATCCCATTGATAACGCCTGAGCCCTTTTCAGCCAGATACTTGTCAACAAGAGATAACTCTGCAGAAGCTTAGGAGGGAGGATGGACAATTGCTGCTTCAGAATTTGGGCAGGCCCTGGAGTCACCAGGATGGCCTATATTTAGGGCAGATGCTTTGTTTCTCTCCTTAGAAGGACAAAGGAATCTCTGTGTGGTCAGTGTCATCAAATAGAGTCATGTGTCTGGAGCCTGTAGGACTAAGGGTCAAGAATCAAAGAGTTCATATCCTGGCTTTCCTGGATTCTAGGTCAGCACTGGTGGACACTGTGCTTTATGCATGTAACCCCATACACAAGCTGTTTCTCGTCTTATTGAGCATACTTCATGATATCTCAAGACCTATGGTATGGGGAATATTGTGCCCAATGCTAAGGTGGCCAATTAAGACAAGACACCAAACTTTACCCTGAGAAATTTATGAGTAAGTATCTCAGACAGATATGAAGAGACCTGACACTAATTCAAATGGAATAAAAAAAATAAATTATAAATGCCTAATGCTCACTCAGGAAGCATAGCAGAGGCAGGAGGATCGCTGCAAGTTTGGAGCCAGCTTGTTGTACATAGTAAGTTCCAAGCCAGCCAGAGCTACATCATGAGGCTCTTCCTCATAAAAATAGATCATTGAAAAGAAACAGAGCTCCGCGGGGCACCCCTGTGGCACCAATGCCAGGAGAAGGGGGCAGGGAATAGCCCGTATGAGCCCGCCAGCTCACAAAGTGCTTTCATACCAATATACCTAATCAGTGGCTGTGGAGTGCCTTTAATTAAGTGGTGTTCTCACTCTCAGCGAGGCAGTGCTCTCTGTCTGATGCGTTTTAGAGTGCGTTTACCACATCCACAGTACCAACCCAACCTTCCAGCTACCTTCCGTTTCTTCCTTTTGAACCAAGTTTCAGACCCCTCCTATCTAAGTCTCTCCCCTTGTCCTTACTGCTTGCAGTGTGATTCCGGGCTGTCCTTAGCTGTTGAGTCATGACATAGATGGAGCCTGTTGATCAGGTTAGAACATGCACTGAGCAAACATAGCTGAAGGGTTATGGACAGTAGAGAGATACTCTGCCCCTTCCTTAATGAATAGACTTCTTATGTGGAACAGCCTTTTCACCATGCTAACCTCCCCCCCCACACACAGACACACAGACACACAGACACACACACACACAAAGCTGTCAAGAGTAGATTGGTAGGCCCTTGCCCAGATTTCCCAGTTTATACTTCTGCTTGAGTTTTTCCTCAGATTTCAGAAGCCAGGATTGCTTCTAGCCTTGTGTGGGACCCAGATTATGATTGCTGTCCTGCCTCATGACCTTGAAATTGGGGCCCTAAATAAAGTGATACGTGGCTGGTTTAAATGACCTTCTTCATGTGCTTCTTCTACGTAGAGCAGTACCATCTGTATCTCGGTTCTCAGTCAGAAGCCCCTTCTGAGTCCACCCTTGTCCGTGAAGGAGCTCGCTGCCGATGATCTGTTCCATGGTCATCTGAAGATATGGCCTCCCTGTCCTTTTCCCCTCACCAAACCTGGTCTAGTCTTGTCAGATGTGTAGACTTTGCTAAAATACTTTAAAATTTCCCTTAGTCCTCTGCCCAAAGAAGAAGGTCCCCGGAGGCGATTTCACCATGTCCCCAGCAAGGCTTCAGTGTTTGGTTAAAGAAAGTTCCCTCTAGAAGGCAGGGGAGATCCCCCAGAACTCCTCAATCAGTGACCATTCCTTCCCCAGCCCTTCTGCCATCTCTCTGCTGGCTGCCACTCGCCACCTCTCTGCCATATGGGTAAGAATGACGAGTCTACAGCCCACCTTTCTGAGGTCCCCAGCCCCCATGTTCCTCTGCATGCTGGAGATTAAAGAACATCAGAGCTCCACAAATCCTCAACTGGAAAGTACTTTTCATCAATCAGCATCCATTTTGCTTTTTGGAAGCACAGGACTATAATTTTCTTTGGGAAACTCCCCTTTACGCATTGCATTTGGCTTAGAGGAAACTCCTGTCAATGTTCTGTCGTCTACCTTCCTTGAGTGGTGGTCCCGTGGACCAAGCCAGGCCAGTTCCACTGAGAGCGGCAATGTGAATGAAGTAAGGATGGAGCAGGCAGCTTAGACTCCCTCATCCGAGAGCCATCTCTTTCCAAGACTGCTGATACTGTCCCCAAAATGGTCATGACTGGGCTTCAGTTTCTCTTGTGGAGGAAAGGAGTGAGAGCAGATGAATCCTGGCCAAGATGCTTTGATAATAAGAAGAACTGACTTTGGTAAGTAGAAAGGGTGACGTCCATTATATCTAGTAGATATTCTCAGAATTGAGTGAAGAGTGGGGATTCTGAAGCTGTGGTTTGAATTTGGTTCTCAAATGCCTTGTGTTGGAAACTTGACCCCATAAAGTAACTAATGATGCAGATTAACCTCTTTAGGCAGTGAACGGTGACTGGAGCATGAGAGGTCTGCTCTCATAGGTATCCTATTTACTTAGAGAGCAACAATCTACCAGGGAGTGGCTTTGTTATGACGTGAGCTCTCTCTGTCCTGCATGCTCTGCCTCCAGACTGGGAGCTGCACAGCTTCCTAGTGAAAGATTGCAGTTTTGGAAATTTGACAGACCCTGCTGTGAACATACGTATACATACCTAGTTCCTTGTTAGTATCTCAAGTGTTACGCTCTATGGCACTCTAATGGGCATGTGGAGTAACATGCACTCATGTTTATGCACTGTGTGCTTCTAGAAAGGGTCAAACCATTGAGGCAAGGATGTGACACTTTTCTTCAGGTTTCAGTCTAAATAGTGCAGCTCCTAGCAGAATACCTGTCCCTGCCTATGAACAGAGAAAGCAGCCACAGATAATGTATGTCAAACATTATTTATGAAAATAGGAAGCTTGTGGTTGGGGCATCAGTTAGTAGAGTAACTGCCTAGCATGCTCGAAACCCTGGGCTCACTCATCTGTACCACATAAATCGAGCACAGCAATACACACCTTTCAGAATCCCAGTAGATGTGGAAGTGGAGGTCAGGAGTTCAAAATCATCCTTGGCTACACAGTGAGTTCAAAGCCAGTCTGGGCTATATGAAGCCTTGTCAAAAACAAACCAAACAAAAGTAACCTTCTAGACAAGACAGGAAACCGACCAATAGGCTGTACTTACTCAAGATAGACTATATGAAATCAAAAACAACAAACAAACAAAAAACCCCACAAGCTAATAAAGAAAAGGCAAGATCTGAACAAGTAATATTATATATATATATGTCTATATGTACAAATGTATAATATATAAAAATGGTTGATTAATATACAAACAGTTCAGACTCTGGAGACACTAACTCCTTCAGCTCCATCTAGGCTGGTAGGAGGCAGCCATGCAAATCAGGTCAGTGACCAGAGCAGCCTGAGGCAGTCCTGCCCACCTGGAATGAGCAGGGCAAGGCCCTGTGCGTTCGTATTTGCACTGAAAGATTCCAGGGCCCTTCCAGTCACCCTCAGAGGCATGTGTGGCGGGCGGAGCATCTGCCAGGGTTGAGCAAGCAGAGGAAGGGTCACAGCTGGTGAAGCCGTCATAGAAAAGGTCCAGGGGACACTTGTCGATCATCCTTCTTAGAGGGTAGGCCAAACGAGGAAAGGGTGGCGGGATAGGAGCCGGCTCACAGAGCTTTCCAGAAGGCTTTCTGCTGAGTCAGCTGCAATGCTGCGGACCACTGCTGACATCACACATCTTAAGTGAGCCTGGCCCAGGAGAGTCGCTATTAGAGCAAACCCCCACTGCCCTGATGTGTGATCAGTGGAGACACTAACAGCTGAGGAACTTGGCAGCCCATTCCGTCGTCCCTGAGATAACCTGCAGCCTGGGAAGAAGCTCCAACGGGTGGTTCAGGACCTGGGTTGAACACCCTGAGAGCTGCATTTCTGCCTGTGAGTGCCAATGTGTTCCAGGGGAGGTTCTGACAGTTTGGCACCACAAAGGACCCCAGCAGTGGGGATGTAGAGGAAGGGCCAATCTCTCCAGCTAAGACTAGGTCAGTCCTTTCCTAAATGCTCCTTGATGATTTGACACCTTCAAAACTGCAGCTATCCAATAGCTGTTAGCCAGGTGACAGCAGATGCCACCTGCTGTGCCTGATTTACACACAGGAGATTTGCACCTTGGTGACCCCCTTCTCCCAAGGAACGCCAAATCATATTTCAGTCTATAAATCACCGCGGTGGGAGCCCTTTCTTCCCTTCTTCTTTACCTTGCCCCTCACTGCAAACCTAACAAGAAACAAATTGTTCAGACCCCATCAGTTAAAGGGCCTGGGGAGACTTGGAACCAACCTGGGACCTCAATGCTCTGTGCTCTCAAAGCTGGTTCTTAAATAGCCACCCTAGCCGAAATGTCCTTTCCACACCCCGTGCCTGGGAAGACACCAGTCCCATTTTCTGGAACAGGTGACAGGAGAAGAGGTTGTCCTTCTGACAGCTGTTTCTCAGCAATTGTCTGTCTTCCTCAGAATCTGTTTTCCCTAAAGCTCATAGGCTTCAAATGGTGTGGCAGAGATCATCATCACTCAGAGACAAAGGGTCTCCGTGTGCCAGCACTAGCACACACCATACCCATCTGTGACTTGCTCTAAACGAGTGCCCCGCTAGTAGCACCACAGCGTTGCCCATAGGCCTCTCCCTAATGCTCCCAAACAAGTCCTTTTCTGTTACAGCTGTGACTTCCGTATCTGCCAAAAGCCCCGGATCTAGGGAGCCCCAGACCCAGCACTGGTCTACTTTTAGGGGTATAGTAATGCGCATTCTGCCAGGGCCCCGAGCATTTCTGGTGCCACGCTGGCTGTGAGGGCGATGCTCACTTGTACAGGTCCAGGGCTGAGCTCTGAGCCTATTCTCCGAGTCGTTGTCTTCTCTTGCCCCTGGTACCGAAATCACGCTGCTTGGGCTCCACGCCTCACTAAGTCCCTCATGAAAACGACTCCTTTAGCCCCCACCTGGGCCCTTCTCATCGGCGAGGGTCATCTCTGTTCTCTTTCTTCCACGGTTCTCACGCCTACCCAGGAGCCATCACAGAAACTCCGCAAGGGGACTACTTTACTCAACGTGGTGCCGCATCGGCCCCTTCCAGCTCAGAGGCAGGCCACGTATGCTGGAACATCAGTTTGCTGAAATACCCGCATTGCTTAGGAAAAATCAAGACCAGGTCAGGAACATTTAAAGCGGTATTGTCCTTAGAAAAATCAAAACAGCAAATGTTTGCTAAACTCAGTGTAAGGTCGATCTTAACGAAAAGCCTAAATTTCATAATTTTAAAGAAATATATCGGGGGCTGGAGAGATGGCTCAGTGGTTAAGAGCACTGACTGCTCTTCCAGAGGACCAGGGTTCAATTCCCAGCACCCACGTGGCAGCTCACAACTGTCTCTGACTCCAGTTCCACAGGATCCAATACCCTCAACAGACATATATGAAGGCAAAAGCACCAGTGTGTATAAAATAAATAAAGTAAAAAATGTGCCCGTGGATAGACTAGAGACTAGTGTAAGCCTTTAAAAAAAAAGAAATATATCCCACTCATTTATTTTAAAGAAATAAATTCATTCAAATATAATGTATTTACTGCCATAAATAAAGAAACATAGCAAGCATGCCTTCACTCTCCAAACTCTAGTCTGTGGCAGACATTACTAGTCAATAAGGCACTGAACGTAGATAAGGTGGTATCTTTCTCAAAACAGCATATAAGGTGACTAATGCCCATCACTTGGAATTAAACTACTGAATGAATATAGGCACATGCCTATAATCCCAGTGCTCAGGAGGCTGAGGCAGAAAGATCACTATGGGTTTTAAGCTCTGTAACAAAACTATAAAAAATAAATACACACACACATACATACATACATATAGATAGACAAACAGACAGACATACAACCAATTTGATATTCCTGATTGTGCTAATTAAACTCTTTGTCACTGTGAAAAGTTCTTGAAAGAAACAGTCAAAAGGAGGAAACATTCTGGTTGAGCTTTCAAGAGGTTTCAGTCCATGGTTGGCACTGGGCCTGAGAAGAACCTGGACATCACAGCCAGGGACAGATGGCAGATCTAAGCTGCTCACCTGCAAGTGGACAAGAAGCATGGGGTGGGAGATAGAGGACAAGAGATGTCTTTCTAAAGTATGTTCCAGGACCTGCTTCCTCCAACAATGTATCATACTGTGAATCTATCAAGGAATTAATACATTGATCAGTTCAGAGTCCTAAATAGGGATTCGTTAACTACAAATAAATTCCCAGAACATGAGTCTGGGACATTTCATATGCAAGCTATAAGACTAATAAATTCTATATTGATGACCTTAGATACTGGAGGTGCTAGGATAAACCAAGTAAAGTATCTGCCTCTGAGTGACAACAGCTGGGTAAACACAGACCCTACATCACACAGTGGGGGAGGGGAGGAGGAAGGCTGTGGTAGGCAGAGGAAGATTAGCAGAAGAGGTGACATTTACATAAAAATAGGCAAACTAGCACTGTGGGGAGAAGGGAACAGGGTGCTCTAGGAAGACACCCGCACAATCAGAGGCCAGGAACAGGGTGCTCTGGGCAGACACCCGCACAGTCAGAGGCCAGGAACAGGGTGCTCTGGGCAGACACCCGCACAATCAGAGCCCAGGAACAGGGTGCTCTGGGCAGACACCCGCACAATCAGAGCCCAGGAACTGGGTGCTCTGGGCAGACACCCGCACAGTCAGAGGCCAGGAACTGGGTGCTCTGGGCAGACACCCGCACAATCAGAGGCCAGGAACAGGGTGCTCTGGGCAGACACCCGCACAGTCAGAGGCCAGGAACTGGGTGCTACACAGGTACCCACACAATCAGAGGCCAGGGGATAGGAATGTCCAGGTGTGTTAGGGATGTCACTCTGGGGCTCAGTTTGCAGCGTCAAAGGTCAAAGGGAAGATGGAAAGTGCTGTCGGGAAAAGGTTTGAGGGCATGGAAGACGGAATGTCAATGAGAAGACAAGCAAGGCAAGCACTGAGAGGTCAGATCAGACCCGAGTTTTAGAAAATTAATTCTATTATCACGGTGGATAGAGAGTATAAAGACATGTGACTCGCCGGGCGGTGGTGGCGCACGCCTTTAATCCCAGCACTCGGGAGGCAGAGGCAGGCTGATCTTTTTGAGTTCGAGACCAGCCTGGTCTACAAGAGCTAGTTCCAGGACAGGCTCCAAAGCCACAGAGAAACCCTGTCTCGAAAAACAAACAAAAAAAAAAAGACATGTGATTCGAGCCAGGCAACCCAATCTGGAAATTACGTTGTTGATAGACTTGGGACTGACTAATTTCAACTCATATTTATTGCACTAATGAAAGGATGAATTAATTAACTAATAAATTTATGATGGTGGAAGTGGGTGAACTGGCGGGGATCTGGCTCCCACCTCTGCTCTAACTAAAGCAGTTGGCTTTCATCGGTGCATTGGACTTTGAAGGAAGCATCCTGTGCCCTCAGAGGAGAAGGCTGATTCTGATGTGCACAGCCCAGGCAGGTGGTGATGTAGGCTCCATAGGTGGGACTTGAGAGAAGGCAGGCAGGGAGCAGTTTGCAGACTCTGGAACGCAGAACCGATGCTGACCAACAGCTTGTGAGTTTGGATTTTCCTTTTCTTCTCATGAACAGAACAACATAAATAAAAGCGTCCAACAAGGACTTGCCAAATCACTCTCAAAACTATCTGTATTTAAATTTGTTTACCTTTTTTTTTGCCATTTTTATGATCCAGGTATGATGGTGCATGCTGGCAAGCCCAACACTGAAAAGATGAAGGCAGGAGGCCAGCCAGGGCTACGTGAGATCCTATCTCAAAAGAGAAAATTATATTTTTAATGCAAACTGATGAGCATTATTTTAAAGATCATATCGATAGGTTGGTCAGCTCTTTCTCTATAAATTTCATGCTACTTGTTTCTCACGATAGCCCATGTGAGTTTATTTAGGGAAGGGCAGGATAAGGGCAAGGAAATGTGGTTGACCAGCAGTCACCATGGCTCCTCAACTCCTGCCCTGGGCCAGGCATTGCCCACACTGGCACAGCCTCAACAGTGCACAAGGCAACTTCGGTGGAGGCGAAAGGGAGGGAACAGGTGGCAGGAACACTGTGGCCGAGGAGGCTCCAGGATGGAGGAGGGTCCTAGCAGAGGCCTGCACAATCTCTGACTTTAAAACAGAGGACTGCGGGAGGACGGGAACCCTGCGGGAATCCTGACACTAGTTATAATTTCTCTAGTCAGCCTTTCACCTCACACCACACACACACCTCACTAACACTTTCAACCAGAAATGTCATAAAATTTGAATGGATCCTAATTAACAAACCTTGGGAGCAGCACCTTGGCTTGCCTAGGATTTCTTTTTTAAGGTAATTAGAAAAAGTTAACCATCCCAATTAGTCTCACTTTGAGCCATGTGCTTCTGGGCACCAATAACGAAAGACTAGCCTTACATACTGTCTATGTCTCTACCAAAACCAGGTATTAAAACCCTACCCTTCCTCACCGTGGTGGGATTAGGAGATGAAGGCCTGGGAGGTGTGATGTGAGCTGCCTGTTACCGTCACAAAATGCATTAAACAATCAGGATCCAAAGAGAAAAGGTTTGCTTTGGTGGTTTTGAGATTTCAGTTGGCCCTATTAGTTCGAGGCCTATGCTGAACCAATATGGGGGGAAGCGAGTCTGTCCACCACGCAATCAGAGGAGCAAGGGGTAAGGTCTGGATCCCATTCAAAGGCACATCCTATTCTAGTGGCTTTTGAATGTGAATACTGGGGAAATTTCCTCTGTGAATTTCCTAATATGGCGTTAGGAAATGAGACTATTCCCTGGGATCAACACCAAGAGCAGCTCAGCAACACAAAGCAGGACCAGTCAGTTCGAAGACACACCCTGCAGAAGGGAGACAACTGTGGGGGAGGGGCGTTCCCTGCCGGTGTGAGGAGGTAAGAACGAAAACTCAGCCTGATTCAGTCAAAGTGGATCAAGCTTCTAGAGAGTCTGATGCCAGGTATTTTACCGCCAGCATATTTAAACACAGTACAGTTTCAGAGAAAGTTTCCTGGCAACCATCATTCATTCCCATTCCGGGTTTCCAGGCATCAATCTTTCCAATTTCAGGTACCCAACAAAGTTCAAGGCAATGCCTATGTAGAAACTCTTTGCAAAGGACACGTGACCACGAAGACAGGCTCTATAGCTAAAGGACACGTGACCACGAAGACAGGCTCTATAGCTAAAGGGCCTAGGATCTGGTGTGGTCTGACGGAGAGAGCAAAGAGATCAGCAGGCTATAAAATACATGCGACACCTCCCTAAGGATGAGTTCTGCTAACTGAGAACCAAAGATAAGAGTCTGGGGAGGGAGACTCTGGGACAGACATTCTGGGGGATTTAGGTGAGGTCTGGCTCCTCAGAGATTACTGTCACAGATCATTAACAATCTCCAGTCCAGGCCTTCTGAGCAGGGACTAGGTTTCTCCTCCTTTGAGGAGAACCGCCCCGCCCCCACCTCCCACCCCACCCCCACCCCCCACCCCGCCCCAGGTTTCCCTAGTGATCCGTGGGCTTGAGAAGCTTTGTGGTTCCAGAGCGGGAATCTATACCGGGGGTGCCAGGCATTTCCTTTGAATGGTCTGTTCGGGGTGGTGCTAGGGAATCTCAGTTTGTGGTTCTTCCTACAACCAGGATAAACTACTGAGACTCAGGCCTCTTATTAAATTTATCGATGGCCGAGTTCTACTCTGGCAGGTGATAATGTTTGGATGTAAAGAACCACCTTTGGGTGGCCTGCCCATACTTAGCTTATCATGGCTGGCCCCCACATTTCCCCCTTCACAAGCGCTGATGACAGGACCCAGTCTTGGGTCCTGCTTGCCCCTGGTTTTAAGGAGGCATGGAACTTCTTAAATTAATGAATCTATTATTGACAACTCTGGACCTAATATATTAAAGGCACTATAGGTAGTTATCTTGTCCCCCATGCCAGGAGGTTTTTAGTGATTTGTTTTTGTTTTTGTTTTTGTTTTGTTTTGTTTTCTCAGCCTTTTAGCCTATTTTGGGCAGGGGGCATGTTTTCCTTTTCACAGTTACTTCAAGCTGACATTGGGGCATTGTTATCCAGGCCCAAGAAGGTGAAAGCTAGCCAAAGGTGGGGGGAATATCTAAGCAACAGGGCACTCATCAAACTTTGTTGAAGGAACAGGGAGTGTTCGTATCAGCTGGACTGGTCCACATCAGCTTTCAGGAAGTCCAGGGCTCGCCACCATTCAGAGCAGGTTGCAGTCAGCAACTGATACTTAGATGTGTCTGCCAGCCAAGTGGAAGCCTATTGAGAAAAGTTTAAACTAGGAACAGAAGTTAAAATTTATTTACTTAAAGAAAAACCCACATTGTAGAAAAAGGCCAGATAACGGTATCTGTAAACAGAAGGAATAGACTCATACCTTTGAGTCCTAGCAAAAACTACAGATTTGTTGGGAATATATATACATATATACGTGTGTGTGTGTGTGTGTGTGTGTGTGTGTGTGTGTGTGTGTGTATTTGCTGTTCAGAGAACCGTGTATGGTTTGGACAGAGATGTCTTTGACCCAACGAGGAACACCTTTAAGTTCATATTTAAATGGCAACCAGAACAGATCTAAAATCTTGAGCTTGTGACCCACACAGTAAGTAGTCATTGCTCTATTAGCTTATTAGAACTACCATAGAGGGGGGAAGAAATTAGAAACATTTCAAGCAGGGTGCCAGAGCAGGAAACAGGAAAACCGAGAGAGAGAGGGGGGGGGGGAGGCCGGGTCTTCAGCATAAACACAAAGCACACAGAGGATGAACTGGAAGTAGGAAAAGGTTGTAAACTCTCAGACCCCAGCATGATAGAATAATGTACTTTCCCTGGCAAGCTCCACCCCCAAACGTTCTGCCACCAGGGACCAAGTGTCCAGGCGCCTACAGAGGACATTTCACATCAACCTCCACTCACCCCTAGAGACCTGACCTTCTTTCGCCAGACTCCACTTCTTAAAGGTCTCAGTTTCTCACCCTTCCCACGTTTTGTCTCCCCCTCCTTTGCTCTCCCCCCCCCCAAGTACTGCTCCTTTCCTTTCTTCCCCACGGACCTCAGTGGGGCAATGGGGTTCTGAGGCAGCCCAAAGACAGCAGGATCATGGGGACAGAGTTCTTATGCATGAGATGAGTGTCCTTGTAAAAGGGACCCCTAGGGTAGATCTGCTCTTCATGTGGTGATAATGACAAGGTCATCTAAAGTTAGAAAGTAAGTGACACTTTTTTTTTCTCTAGGAATTGACCCAGGCCTCACAGTTGTTAGGCAGGGTGCTGGGCCCTCTACTTTGTGGTAGTCTCACTAAGTTAACTAGTCTGGCCTCCAGTACGCTCTGAAACACAGGCCGGTCTTGACCTTGTAATCAAGAACAGCAAGAAAGACAGACCTGGGTCGCCAGGCCCAGTTCTGATCTTAGATCCAAACCTCAGTCTTGAACTGCCCAGCTTCCAAAACTGTACAATTTCTGTTGTTGAAGCTACCCGATCTCTAGACGTTGTCTGTTAAGGTAGCCTGACTGGGTAGAACACCAAGGAATCTCAGCTCCCAGAGGCTCCTTCATGTCTGTCAGCAAGGTCTCAGAATCTGAGGAACAGTCCCGGCTAATTTCCCTGACCATCAGGTCCTAGAGCCTGGAATTCACTTTTCTATAAACAAAATGAGTTTAAAATGACAGGCTTGCTACAGCTGGAACCCTGTCAGGAGCAGTCAGGTTCTTTAGACAGTCACATGTTAAATACTGTAACCAGAACGTAGCATCTAACCATTACACCATTGCTTCTGTCTGAAGTATAATGGAGCATCCAAACAAAAAAATTGGGTATGAATTTTAGTTTCTCTGTCCCTTTAGAGTCAACGTGCAGTGTTGTTCCTGTGCCTTGTCTCCCAGTGGAAAACAGTGTTTCACGGGTACCATTTCCATAAGGGGCTTAGATCCCTTTCTGAAAGTGTATGCTCCTGCCTCTTTGGGCCAGCTGCCGAGATAATGGAAAGATCCCAGCAGACAGTTGAGGCCCTATGTTTCAGTCCAGAACCTGCTACGTGTTACGCTGAAGCCATTGAGCACACACAGGTCAGGCCAGGGGCTATTCCTGCTAGCATCTTCCATTCTGTGAGCTATGGTTCTTACTTATTTATTCCTTTATGGTTTGCAGGTCATACGTGGTGACAGGATCTTTCCATAGCTCTCTTTTCTGGTCAAAATTTGGTAAGACCAATCCAACCGCTTTCCCAGGATGTCTTTATTTTTATGACTTTCCACCAAAGAGCATTGCTTCCTTAGCTGGCCTGTGTGTTGGAGACACAGCTTTGGCTATGACATCCACAAATACTCTTGACGACAGGCAGCAGGGGAGACAGGAGCCAGAGTTTGAAAGTTCCAACGTTTACAGTTCCCACTGGGATTTTGATTTGATGGACCTGTCTCACCTTCATAAATTACCGAAGCTTCCCTTTCCCTTGAACTTTTCCTTGTGTCTTTGTTCCAAAAAAGTCTAAAGAGTCTGTTCTAAAAGTTGGCCATCTCCCTGTTTGGCAGGTAAAAGGCTGCAGGGTGTCACTGTGAAAGGAGACCTCTCTATTAGATGTTCCTGAGGTTCCAAGCCCACTGCGAGCTGTGCCTCGGCCTTGGCAAAGGAGCTCACCGTTTGAAAAGTTATTTCTAGCCCAGTGCAGCTGTTCACAGCTCAAGTTCAGCAAAGGCCGTCACTTCTGCCGACTCAGTTCCAGCATTCCAGGATGCCCCGGGGACATCGTGGTGACCCGAGTGTATGCCTTTGATGAGTAAACAGAGTGACCACTTGTCCCAGGTCTTGTAGAAGTCACCCAGCGGGCATTTGATCACACTCTCTCTTCTCATCTGCTGCAGCGAGGGCTCTTAGAAGCAAGACCCCAGAGAATCTCCTAACCCCAGGTTCCTGGGCTGGGATTTTCCTGGAGAAATCAGATTATTATAATCATATTGGCAAGAAAAAACTCTCATTTGATGGGTGCTTATGTGGCAGGAGGTACACTTGATACTTTCAAAAAAACTACTGTGCTCATTCAGAGAGGAAAGAAAGGGGCATCCATGAACTTTATGGCTAGGAAATAACAGAACCAGACTTTAAGCTAGGTCTGTCCAGACACAAGGCTCTCCTTATTCCTGTCAATATGGTGTTGTGGACTAAAATATGGTAGGTCTCTGTGCTGCAGTGACGGGATGTGGAGATGGAAATCCTCAACTCGCTGGCTCCTTCTGTCTACCGATCTTCAATACATTGCCGTTAATTCTGCTAATGCCCAGCCCATCTCCTTCCTGTATGACAGTAGGCCCTCTTCCATGGCCCTGTGCACATCTCAGCAGGAGGCAGGGAATGGTAACAGACACAGGCTGCTGTGTGCATTCTCTTGTCTCTCTTTGCTGTCCTTGGGCAGCCAGGTAATGTAGTCCTTAGCTTTTAAAGACCAGTCAAAGCTTTGGTTTGACAACACACCATCTGGGACTTCTGGTAGACCAGAAGTGAATGCTTCTCTGTGGTCTTCTGTGTCCCCAGTAACTGGGTTTCACCCTGGTCAGAGGGGCAAGGGCAGCAAGAACCCTACCTTTTGTGCCCTGCTCTTCCGTTGTGAAGGTGTGGATCTCCCCATCCCTGGGAGGTACACCATTGGTCCTTTCTCCCCACCAGCGTAGACAGACTCAGGAGAGTGACAACGGGAAGCTTGGCTCAGAGGTCCACTGCGATCAGCCTCTGTCTCTTTCGGTGCTGCGCTGAGTCAGTGTGCCAAGGCCTTCTTTCTGCTGAGGGGGTAGATTTTTCTCCCAGAGTGCCAGCCCTTCCCTGTAGTTTGGTATCCATGTCTATCTGGGAACACATGGGCTCCTGGGCTTGCAGAAACCAGGATAAGGCGGGTAAAGTGTTATTACCTTCCAGGCACTGGGGAAAGCTGGGGAAGAGAAGGGTAAACACGTGCTCTGCTGGTTCAGAAACAGACCGTTGGCCATTTTATCTGTCTTATCGCTCACTGTTCTTCCTCTCTGCCACCCCTCCTTCCCATCAAGCAGACTGTAGCTAGCCTGGTTGTCTTTCTAAGAACGGTGTAGACAAGACACAAAGCTAAAACTCCTCCCACCTTCGGGAACAAAAGCTTAAGTTCCAAGAAGGGGGTTCTTTTATAATTTCTAAATGTCCAAAGATGCAATTTCCCAAAGATCCTGTTTGTCCGGCAGGAGGTAAAGGGAGGGGTGACAGGGAGATGGATTTGTGGGTTCTAGGAGTTCAGAGCCAGACCTACGTCCAAAGAGAGTGATTTCAGCACACAATACACTAGGGTGCTTGGCACAGACTGGGGGGTGGCGGGGCCAGCGGGGCTAGGCCAGGCAAGGCTGCCATAGAGATAAATGGACTGGGCAGAGAAGCCAGGACCAGGTGGGCTTCCTGTGGAGGCCACGGCTGGGAGCTGGCATCAACCACCTCTGGGAGCTCAGGGACACTGAGGTGACGCATTTTTCATTTTCTGTGTTTCTTTTGCCAGCAAGGATAAGAGCTTGGCAGTAGAAATTAAGTTGTTATAGGAACGTGAAGAGATTCTTGAACCTTGTGCTTGTGAACTAGAATTTACGGCCTCCCTCCCCTGCCTCTGCACCCCTTGGATTAATCCAGTGAGGAGGGGGCCGCTCACACTTTACGCCTGGACCTTGTGTCCTCAATCCAAGAACAGGTAGCCAGCCGTGACCATAGATGCCTTCACTGTGCGTGGCTTTTTCGTTTTGTTTTGTTTTCCCATTTCAAGAACCATTCAACAAAAAGTTTGAAATGGGAAGCATTTTGGTGAACACTGCTCGGTTTTTCCGGGACCTTAGGCTGCAGGGGGAGGTGGCGCCAGCTCGAGAGGCTGAGCGTCGCAGCCCTTAAACCAGCCCTGGTTAGCATGTGGACCGTTCTGTTGCCTGCCTGGGTGTTCTGACAAATGGATGGTCCGCCTTAGTTTTTAAACAACACCTAATTCTGGAAATACCTCTGTTGATGAGCCTCACGTTTTTTTCCAGAATATGTCCGCCGTGTATATTAAATTGACTAAACACTCAGATGGAGCAGCAGAAATCAGGCCCCGGAGAGGCCGTAACAGAGAAGGGAGGAGGGGCAGAGATGGGGCCAGCTCTGAAAATACACTCAAATTCTGATCGAAGTACCAGACCCAATTCCACAGAGGCGTCTTAGGAACACTCAAACTGTTGAAAATAAAATGGAAAAAGAAAAAAAAGCGATTACACACTGGTTCCCATGTGTGGCTGTTTAACGAACATGGTGTGGCCTGTTTCTTCTCGACATATGGCTACTGATGAAGGAAAATTCTATTTTGATTGCAGAGTGGCCTTCAGCAGTTGGCCACTCTGAGAGATGACAAACAGGCCGCATCGCTCTCCTCTTGCTCACCAGCCACTTTTTGCCAGTTCTTGACAGCTCATAAACACACGCAAAATGCTAAGTTAGTGGCTTGCTTGTTGTCTCCTTCAAGTTGAAAAGGCACTTTTTAAAAAAAAAAAAAAACAAAAACAAAAAAAACAATTTTCCTTATGTCTATTTTTTTTTCCACATTTTCAACTCTGACATTCAAGTGTACTTCACAGATCGCCTTGTAACAACATTTGAAACCCAAATTCGGAACGCCCCGTGAAGCCATTCCTCAGGAATCTGGTGTGAAGTGCCAGGTTAAGCGTCTTCTTAGCACTCCTGAAGCAGCATGCTGGAGGTGACGTTGTTAGAAAGGACTGGCACCACTTCCTAAATTATCCACCAGCAATTAATTACTTTGAAGTTGTCCTTGCTTGGGTCTTTTGGCTAGACTGCTGACATTCTTCGGAACCTTCCAAAAAAGGTCTTGCTCCTTGGTTTCTATGACATCACTCATTCTTGAGTCCAACCACATTCTGGACACTTCTCATGCAATTCTCTTCTTCCTCACAGGGACATGTCAATGGTGGAGTCACTCGGGCTTTCATCCATGTGCCATTTTTTTTTTCTCGCTGGGGATTGTACTGCAAAGGCTTGAGTTAGCCCT
Organism: Dicrostonyx torquatus; assembly: GCA_028555095.1. Classification (NCBI taxonomy): domain Eukaryota; kingdom Metazoa; phylum Chordata; class Mammalia; order Rodentia; family Cricetidae; genus Dicrostonyx; species Dicrostonyx torquatus. Next base: position 300,819 of record JAQHUG010000582.1, on the reverse strand, counting down.
ATGCAGACTCTGCTCACATCTGCAGCTCCCACCCAGCCTCTTCTTTGAGTTCCCTGTGTGTACCCTGTCACCTGAGTCCTTTCTCTACACTGCCACTCACCTCAAGCCTTGGTGTTATCCTTAGTGCCTCTTCCCCCCTCTTTGTCCTAAAACTGGTTGTTGTCATCTTCCCATCCCTCCCACTGCCGCCCCTTTTTTTCCTGCCATCGTCATGTCCTGTCCAGACTTCTCGTCACTGGCACATCTTTCCCCACCAAGACCATGAGGATCTTTCTAGAACACCAACAGGAATAAACCACTTTTGGCTAAAAACTTTGTCAAGAGCCCTCACAGTCTTTAGAAGAAATTTCAAACTTGCATCAGGCTGACAAGGCCTTCATGGTGAGGGCCTCACTCCCCTTCCAGAATGATCTCTTGCCTCTGGTACCCAGACTGGATAGGCTGCTTACTGCCCTCTGCCTCATCTCTACTCCCCTCTGGATCTATTAAGCTCCCTGCCACCTGTAATGTCCCCTCTCCGACACAGCGTTCTCTGCCTCCCACCCCCTTTGCAAGAGCCCCCTCCAGTGCCCATTTCTCCCCATCACAGCACTTAACATCGCTGCAGCAGCTTCACTCACCTGCATTCTCTTGAGAGCTGTAAGACGCCTTACAGGAGAGATGTCAATCATGATGTCTCTAGCGACTGCTTCATTATGGATGCTCAAAATTGTTTGAAGAATGAATGCATGAGGATACCTTACAGACCTGTTTTTGTTTGTCTGCTTCGTGATTCTAAATTCTGAACAGGGAGAGACCAATTTCCCCTGCTGGAGTCAATCCCATCCTTGGTCTGATGTGCTGAACAGAGTGTGAAAGTCGGGATGGGGTTTCCTAGGAAGGCAGGGGCACACTTACGGTGTCTTTCATTGAAATGATGGAAGTAAATTTTACTTTTCAAAAGCATGGATGGTGTAAGGCTCACTAATTCATACAACTCCAAGTAGCTCATCCTAAAAAGATAAAAGTTCACTTACCATCGGATGTAAAAGTTACAAAGTCATTTCTTGCTTATTATTCTCTGATCCATCAGGAGAATCAGTCCAGTCCCCCTTTTTATGGATTTCTGCTGTGTACACAGCTCTGTACTCTCAGAGTGCCAGACAGACAGGAGGGAATGATCAAGATCTCTGCCTTCGTGATGCTTACTTTAAAAGAAACACAAATGCAACCTTTTCAGTTATAAAATTTAACTGGAAGGAAAGAAAAATACCATGAAAGAATAACTCAAGTGGGATATAATTCAGATGGGGACGTGGCATCCAGAAAGGAAGGAAGCCTGGAAAATAATTACAATAAAGCCAAGACCTGGCTCTTCTGGGAAGAAAGACTGGGGGAGAGTTGGGGAGATAGGACTTAGTAGGATGGGGACCTTCATGGAATTACTTTGAGAGTCAACGTTTGGGACATTTTCAGAGATGGAATTGATCATTCATCTAATAGGTTGTATGTAAGGGTGGGTCAAAAGACTTGGCAAGATGAATGAGTTCAGGTTAAGTCCATGAATGTCCAAGCTAGATGGCATGAATTTCTGTTTTAGGGTTTTAATGCTGTCAAGAGACACCATGACCATGGCAACTCTTGAGGTGGCAGTTTACAGTTTCAGAGATTTAGCCCATTGCCATCATGGTGGGGAGCATGGTGATGAATAGGAAGACCAGATGCTAGTGAAGGTGCTGCTACATGTTAATATACACACAACAGGAAGTGGTCTGAGTGCCACACTGAGGGAAGCTTGAGCAAAGGAGACCTCAAAGCCCCCACAGTGACACACTTCCCCCAACAGGGCCACACCTCCTAATAGTGCCACTCCCTTTGGGGGACATTTTTTTTTTCAAATCACCACAATTTTCATTCCAGTTCCACTGGTGAGCTGTATAACTTTGGGGATGTTGCTCAGCCTCACTGTGCCTGGGTTTCTACTTCTACAAAGTGAGTGATAATCATCGCCATTACCTCAAAGATTTGTTGTGAGGATTAGACGACTTGCTATCTATGAAACATTTTGACCATTGCAGGTATAAGTATATAGGTTTTGTTCTTTTAACTGCTGGGGTACAGAGTGGTTGAGAGGGAGCTGTTTGTATCCGGGTTGGTCTCAAACTTACATGTAGCTGAGGATGACCTTGGACGCCTCTCTTCCTGCCTCTACATCACCACACCCAGCTCTGCAAGTAGATTTTCTTATAACCTGAAACAGAGAAGTAACCTTCTAGATCTCTGGGGTGAGTGATGCAGCATAAGACACTAAGTTTGGATTCCCAGCACCTACATAAAAAGCCAGATGCAGCAGCCTGCATGGTATTTCCAGCACTAAGAAGCAGACACGGAAGGATTCCTGGGGTTTGGTGATCAGCCATTCTAGCTATCTCTGGAAGATCTACACTAACTGAGAGCTTGACATTTATTGAGAGAAGAAAGAGATTTATTTGGGCGGTGAAGATGAGAGTTCAGCTTAGTTAGCAACCAGACCTCCGGAGCATCTATCTTTGGCTGTGATTCAGATCTCAAAAGAAATGCTTGGGCAGGAAATGTCAAACTTCAAAGCCTCAACATAGAATTAGTGCTTAAAGCTGAGGGTACAGAAAAAGTCAGGGAAAAGGTATAAAGAAGTAAGGTAGGAGCCAGTTGGTGGTGGCACACGGCTTTAATCCCAGCACTTGGAAGGCAGAGGCAGAAGAATCTCTGAGAGTTTCAAGGTCAGCCTGGTCTACATGGTGAGTTCAAGGACAGTCAGGGAAACACAGAGAAACCCTGTCTCAAAAAACTAAAACTAAAATAGGAGGAGAAAGAGCAAGAGGAAAAAGGTAGGATTGGCTCTGAGAATCCCCATGGCCTTCAGTGTGCAGTGCTGTTATGTACACGTTAGACAAGAGGAGATAAGGATATCTGGCTTAATATGAACATAAGGAATGCTGGAACCAAGGCGGGGGGTCTTCTGTTTCTGGTTTAATGGAGCTTAATAATCAAATGGTCTGCTTCATCTTCTGAAACTGATTTTGTGGCTTCTCATATCAATCACTGGAGTCCCTCATCCAAAGACTTCAAGGAAAGCCTGGAGATCAAGGGGGCATTGTACCTGGTAAAGCCAGAAGGTGGGAGCATCCTTAGGCTAGACCAAGAGAATCAAATTCTCTAGAGGTGTGATGAGAAGCCACTAAGGGCACCAAACAAGGATGAGGGACGATCACTTTGCAGTTTGGAAGGATGAACAATGTGGAGGGTGGTTAGGGAAGGTAGAGTCTCCTGCAGAAGCTGGGGGACTACTAGAATGTCTCCTTCAGGGCCATGCAGGAGGTGAGCCATTCCTATTCAAGCAAAGTCCATGGTGAGGAACCAAAGAGACTGGGCAACTTCCTGGTTAGAAACAGTAAGAGAGAGGACGACACCAAGACTCTACTTTGTTTCTGACGATTCCTTAACGTTCAAATATTGCATTTTCCTCAACACAGCCTCACTCCTCACAGAATTCTCTCAGCACTTTCTGAAGTGATGATTCTCTAATTATCAAATGTGGTTGCTCTGCCTCCTGGAGAAAATGCCCAGATCCCTGTAGAGATATCTCAGCCCTGTTCCATTGCTCCTGGTGGGATGGTTCCTTAAGTTTATTCTCAATTCCCCTCCTGTTCTTTCTTAAGCCTGTTCCCATTATCCTTTTATCTTGATATCAAAACTGTTCACAAAGGTCACTGACGATCTTCATTTTTCTGAACTGCATAGCCAAACTCAGGTCTCATCTTCTGAGCCCCACTGGATGCATCCAACGTGGCCAGTCATGCTCTCTTTTGTAGCCCAGTCTTCATTGGCATCAGGCCTCGGCTATCCTCAGCTGTTTCTCCATGGTCTCTGAGTGACTGGAACACTCCAATGCTCACATCCTGGGCTTCTTTCTGCTCTAATTTAAGTCCTCAAAAAAATCCCCTCTAGTCTGCTGGTTTTGAGTGACATCTGTGCCATAATGGATCTCCAGTTCATTCCTCCAGGACTGTGCTCACTCAGCACCTGCTGTTGGGTGTTAAACGGGCACCTTAGACACCGTATGTCAGGAAGATTTCCGGCCTCACTTCCACAGCTGTGATACTCATACCCTGCTCCCATCTCAGTTAAAGGCAACTTGATTCATCTAGTGCTGATGCCAAACATCTTCAAGTCAATCTTCCTTCTCTTTCTCTTACAGTGCGCATCTCCATGGTGCTGGAAAATATAACCATCATGCAATCTCCTCTTGCCACTGTCTCAGGTACCCTCCCACCACTCCTGGCTCTACACTACTGCAGTGTACCCCTGACATCCATCCCTCCACCTCCCCGTCTATCCTCAGCATCACAGTTCAGGTAAATCTTTTTAAAAATCAACCAGAGGGTGTTGGGGGGGGGGTTCAGTCAGAAGAGCAACGACCCGAGGACTTACGTTACAGACCCCAGCACACATTAAAGATCTGGGCACAATAATATAAATCTGTAATCACAGTACTGGAGTGGTAGAGACAAGACAATCCCTGTGACTTGCCAGCCAGCCAATCCAGCTGAACTGGGAACTCCTGGGTTCAATCAGAGACCCTTCCTCAAAAACTGAGGTGGAGAGTAGTTGGGAAAGACAGCTAATGTGAGCTCCACGTGAGTGTGCACACAGGTGCATGTGCACATATGTGTCTACACACACACACACACACACACACACACACACACACACTACACAGGAGTATGGGAAGCCAACACTATGCAAGGGCCCTCACACTCCTGCCTAGTCTGCTCTCACTCCTTGCTTCAGTGACCTGACCTCCTTTACTCGTTCATGGTCTCTGCTCCAGAGACCCTGGACTCCTCGCTGTTTCTCACATCTGCCACACAGGAGCCATTTTCGCTCACCTTCCTGAATGACTCTGTTCACCATCAACTATCAGGAAGGCCAGCCTCACACTTGAATCTCAGGTACAAATGACTTCTCCCAAATGATGACGTCTGTCATGTTTACTGTCGTAGCTCGTCCCATCCCAGCCTCCCAAACTCTTTATTTTCCTTGTTTCTTTTCCCTAGCACTGATCACGTTTGCCACCCTATGCAACGCGACCATTTGTTTTGTTCATTATTGACTGTCTCCCCCTGCTGGAACACAGAGACTTTCTGTGTTTATGGCAAGACCCTGCTCTGGGACCCCAGGCACCAAGGAAACCCTTGTTAGATGAGTGACTGGGTTCTTTAAGTTCTCAACCACTTCTTTATACACAAGGGCTGAGTTCATAGCTTCACTGGGATGCAGAACGAACAAACACACAGGTGTTAAGAGGAAAACGTTAGCGGGAAAAAACAAACACCAAGTTTCTGTCGACACTGGTCGGAAGCTAGAACAAGAATCTGCTTTCTGCCTCCTTCCTGCCATGCGCCCTTCATTTTCACCCTCTGCTCTGCTCAGGACGGGGTGGGGGGACCCACGCTGGCAATAGTGTCTGCTGATGTGTGTCCTTCCTAGAATCCCATCTTCTTCCTTCTTACCTCCATGCGGTCCTCACTGTGACCTCATATTTCAAGTGCCCAAATTGGGAAAAAAGGAGCAAGAGAAGTAAAAAACAAACACAAAACAATTTTTTAAAAAAACAACCCCCCCCAAATGGAGATTTATAGATTAGCCAGTGTCACCAGTGATTTTGATTTGGTTCATTGACAGGAAGCACAGACACTCACTGTACCTTTGTAGGAAGATAAGGAATACCAGGAAGGCCAAGACAGTGACTGGGATGGGATCTGTCCCTAGGGGTTAATATGAAGATGGAAGAGGGACACCACCAGAAAACACAAGTAAACAAAACAGACCACTTGTGCAGAACCATTATGACACATCTGTCTTATTTTGCTTAAGTAATACTCCCAGGCCACAATGCTGCTGGTACCTGGAATAGCTGGGAAGCTGTCCCAGCATTCCTGGAAGTATGACTGGATGAGAAACGGCCCAGTAAGTATGTGGTGAGTGACCTCTCCTATTTAACCCTTTTTTTTTTTAAGATTCCTGTCACTTCCGTAACTTCCAACATTGATGGCCTTTTGCAAAATTAAGACTAGCTAGCCTTTGATTTCATTAAGTCACGAGCTCCTATGAAAAACCAAAAAAAAAAAAATAATAATTGATTTACAGAAAATCACTGTTACTTGTTTCACATGAAGAGTTGGTTATCCTTGGTCAAGAAGAACCCAGCAAGCAAAGCACAGGACTCAGTGGGAATTTAACAGCATTTAGTCCCCTCTCCTATGGCATGTTCTTGTCTTGCCCAGCGCCCCTCCATCCTCCTTTGAGATGACTGTTTCCCGTGTTTCCCTCTTGTGCGACATATCTGTGTTTCTTCTTTTTTGGCCCCGAATGTCAGATTGGCTTGCATTACTCTAAGCTGAATCATTTGATTTCCTGTCCATGTTCCTAACCTTTCCAGAGCCTCTTGTATCATTCCTCAGTCATTCCTGCTGTTTACAATACCTCTCAACTTAAAGCCATCTGCGGATCTCATTAGTGAAAGGCTGACTCCATCTCCCCTGCGGTTACAGGATGTACTGAATACAAGGCCTGACACCAATTCTTTCTTCTCCATTTGAGGCACTAACTCCCTGGACTGCGTGTGGCTTTTACCTTTTTTTATATGATTATATTCTTACTGTGCATACATACTTATGCTCCCTGTCTAGCAAATGTAAATATGTGAAATCCAGATTCCTAATTTTTTGAATGAGTCAGAAGGGCTGGCAATGCCCCAGGATGAGCAAAGACTTGGGTTTGAGCCCCGACACTCCCAAAAGGAAGAAACTGAGTTAGTATCCATTTTAAAGCACAACTCTTCATCCCTTTCCTAGTCATCTTTCCTAGGATACCTAAAATACTTAGCTTGCAAAAATAAAAATATTACCTTACATTTTAAGGTTAGATCCAGCCTTGAACACAGGTACTTTGCACCCATTATCCAGGTGTCTTGGTAAACCTTTGAGAGTATAATTCAAATATTTCATGTTAACGGTGAGAATCTGAAGAAGCCACTGGGTCCCTCATGGTTCACTGGCTCTTGGCTTCAACTTTTCTGACTCCTTTTTTTTTTTCTGATATTATTCAACATGTTTTCAAATCTTATTCTTCCTTTCTCAAAACCCTCGGCGCCTGATGCAGTGGTGGATTCCTGTCATTCAGCATGCAGGAAAATGAGGCAGGCAGATGGTAAGTCAGCCAGGGCTCCAGAGTGAGCCCTTGTCTCAAAATACCCCAAACATCCAGAACTCCTTTAGCCTCTTCTGAGCTGAGCTCTGGATGCTGGAGAGAGCTCCAAGAGGCATCTTGATGCTCCAAGGACTTCTCTATCCAGCAAAAAAAGGAGAAGAGAAAACCACCCAGGAGCACTTGCCACATCGGGACTTGCAATATGCATTACCCCATTAGTTCCCCATGCATCCCCATGTAACGGCTGACGAAGCAGGAATTTGGAGGTTAAGTGGCCTGCCTTTGCTGCAGAGCCTATATGGACAGACACTCAAGCTTGCTACCATTGGAGCTGAGCAATTCCTACAGAGAAGGGCTTTGTTCTGGCTGCTGGTGTCAGAGATTTCCATCCATGAAGCCTCTGGGCTTTATGCACACGGCTGGGGAGCATGTCACACAGACACATCCCACACAGTGGGCAGGAAGAGAAGGGAGCAGAGGGCTGGAGTCCCACAGTCCCTTTTACGGGTCTGTATTTATGATCTAAGACCTCCCAGTAGGCAGCACCCTTAAAATTCCCACTGCTTCCCAATAGAACCAACCTAAGACAAGCCTTGCATATGTTCAATATCCAAATGCAGCACTAACTTACAACAGAAATTCAAAGGACGGGTGCATAGAAAAATATTCATCTTGTTAGTTATTGAGACTACATATTAATTATAATGCTACTTTTTTTTTAACCAAGTTAACAAAAAGAAAATACTTGGAAGCTGGTAAAGTTATGGTAACGTGGTCTCTTCTATACAGAACTGCAGGGGATGCAACGTGGTAGAATCTTTCTGAGAAAGAGTTTAGGTATAGGTAATAAGGACCACCGTAAGACGAACTAACACCAATGGCGGTCAGAGGATAAAATAAAGCAGTACGCCACACAATGAAACCCTACACAATGAAACTACTACACTATTCATAGGAATAGTGAATGTATTTAATGGACTGTAAGGACTTTCCTGAATAATAAAAGTCTATTGAAGAATGACAAACACTATGAAATTATACATAGAGGAGAGAGTGGTGGGGAACAAGAAGAAAAGAAGGAGGAGCAGAGGAGGAGATTAGTTAACCAATTAGTTAACTGAAGTTATTCATAAGAGGTGGTAAACGGCTTTTTCTGTTTGTATCCTATGCATTGTGGTGTGTGTGCCTGTGTTAGTGGTGGTGCATGTGTGTGTCTCTGTATGTGTGTGTCTGTGTGCATGTTAGTGGTGGTGGTGTGTATATGTGCCTGTGTGTGTTAGTGGTGCTGTGTGATATAGAAATGAATACATTAGTATGGACTTTGATTTATTGATACAAATTTAATGTTAATTTTTATATATATTTCTACTCTTATTTAAGATATTATGTTTATATAACTCATTTTTAAAATGTAATATATAATTAAAAATTATAGATTAACAGATAGTTATTTATAATAGTCAAATTTGTAATAGAGAGATATATTTCAGTTAGATAACATTCAATACTTCAAAGACCTACAGAATATGGCATTTAAAATGTTTAAAGAACTTAGATTTTCTTGATAGTGAGACATGTCTGCTTCTGGCATCACCAATTACTTCAGAGATGCTGACTGGCATTAAAGAAACTAGTTATGGAATTTGCTTTCAATGTGACAAGGCTAGCCATTTGGGTAAGAAACTGCTCTTGCCTGGACTGTTTCATGGTATGCTATATAAACTGGACATGCAGGACCCACAGAAAAATGACTATTGAACTTTCCAAAAGAGGTGAGACAGTCCAGGGTTCCTGCTTCATGAAAGAGTCTGCCAGACATTCTGCAGGACACAGGAAAAACTGACAAACTGCCAATATAGGCAAAACAGTCTTTCAAATTTCTTGCTTTATGGAAAATTTTGCTGGATATTATGGGCCTGTAAGCTGAAGATGAATGCCTCAACATTACAGAAGAACTTTGGGTCTCTGTCAATTCTAGAGTTTTGAAAGTTGCTTACAATGCTCTTTCTGGTTCCTTAGGTAATATTATATCCTTTTGGGGTCTTTGATGGAGTTGAAGACAGATAGTTATAGTTTTTCTTAGTTATGATAAAGATAAATTAGGTATAAAATTTTCCAGATACAAATAGACCAAATATTATAAGTATAATTCTTACTTGATGCCTGTTTTGTTATATGCAGTTTTACTATGTTAAAGTTAAAACCTCCCTTTTTATTTAGACAGAAAAGGGGAGATGATGTGGGATTCCCCTCTGTATGCTGTGAATATGTTTTATTACTATTGGTTAATAAAGAAACTGCTTTGGCCTATCCTATAGCAGGGCAGAATATAGCCAGGCAGGAGGAGATATATAAAGAGAGTAGGCAGATGCCACACAGCTGCCAAAGGGGAAAGATGCCAGAACCTTACCACAGCCTCGTGTTGATACATAGATTAACAGAAAAGGGTTGGTTTAAGACGTAAGAGCTTGCTAGGAATATGTCTGAGTTATTGCCCAAACAGTGTTGTAATTAATATGGTTTTTGTGTGATTATTTGGGTCTGGATGGTCAGGAAATGAATGAGTAGTCTTCGTTTACGTGTGTGTGTGTGTGTGCGCGCGTGTGTGTGTGTGTGTGTGTGTATGTGGTGGTGCAGATGTGTGTGCTCACAGGATCAGAGATCAACACTGAATGTTTCCCTTGATGACTCTTCCACTTTACTTTTTGAAATAGGGTCTCTCAGGGAACCTGGAGCTTCACCAGTCCAACTAGACTGGCTGACCAGCAAGCTGCAGGGATCCTCCAGTCTCCATACCCTCAACACTGGGGTAACAGACATGAACTTTTTATGTGGGTGCTGAGCATCCAAACTTAGGTCCTCATGTTTGTGCATCAAGCCCTTTGCCAGCTGAGCCATCTCCTCAGCCCACTATCCTATACATTTTAGAAAGTTATAAAGGCGTAGAAACAGCCACGCCTCCCGATCCAGTTACACCTCTACATTATTATAAAGAGCAATTCAAAATAAAAGGTAGATTACTGGAAATCACCAATCTCCCATATTAAATTAAACCTGGCTTTGAAACTTAATACATTGTCTTTCCATCCCATTTTTCTTCTGTTCCTAACCATGACTAAATCATTTCTTGAGTAATCTCTTCATGACCTGTCTGATTTCACCCTCTCTTTTTCAGTACAAGACTGATTTCTCCCATCTAGACAAGTTGGGCTTCCAAACTCTGCAACCCAGTGCTCTCCCTATAGCAGGCAGCTCTTCTGTTTCTTCAAAGCCTCTGGTGGGTCATCCGGTTTCATAATCTTCTGTTCTGTAAACTCGACTAAGACTTGCCAGGTCTTCTTTGTCTCACACAGCAGCCAATCAGAATCCAGGTTCTGACAATCCTTTGTTGGGTCGGGGCATCTCCCATCCTGCCCTGAAAACATCCTCAGAGCTTCCCCATGACAACAGAATCACCAGCAAGCAGCTAATAGAGCCCAAGAAGAGGCAATGAAGCATCCTGTTCCTCCATCCCCAGGTTCCATCTCAGCTACACTGAACTCCCATGCCCATCCTGCACATGCCGAAAAGCAAGGATTGTCAATGTGTTCACTTGTTTTTTGAGATTATAATTTGACTATGTTTCTCCCTTTCCTTTCCTTCTCCCAAACCTTCCCATATGCCCCTCCCATTCTCCTTCAAATTCATGATCTCATTTTTATCGTTATCACAAGCATATATGTATATACACATGTATGTTTAAATAGCACCTGTTCCGTCCAAATAATGTTACTTGTCTGTATGTTCTCAGGGCTGAACTTTCGGCACTGGACAACCAATTGTCTGCCTTGAAGAAGGCCACCTCTCCCAGTATCGGCTTTTCTCAGTTGCTTATAGTTCTTTGTATAGGGTTAAGGCCTTGTGGCTTTGCTCTGCCCAGTTCGGGCATGTTCATCATTGAAGCTTTCAATTGGTCCTTGATTCCTTTGAATGGATGCCCCATGTTCCCATAGCAATAAACATCTACTTCAGGGCTTTGCATGATTGTACATAAGAGCTACATGTGCAGTCTCCTTTGCCTTTGACCTTTGGGGAGGATTTGTAACCATGACTGCGGAGCAGAAGGAAAAGCTGTGTACTTGGTAAGTCATTGCTACTTGCCATGGTTTTAGTGTTTCCCTCAAAGACCATGAGCTAGGACTTTAATCCCTATATCACAGTACTGAAGTTGGAAGCTTCAGGGAGGGGATTAGGCAATGAGGGCTCTGCCCCATGAATGAGTAACGCTAGCATTACAGGAACGGGTTAGTTATTTGTGGGGGTTTCTAATAAAAGCGTGAATTTCGCCCCCCCTCCTCTCTCCTGGCCTTCCACTTTCGAACATGAGATAACACAGCATAAGGCCATCACAGAGGTCAGTCCCTTAACCTTGGACCTCCCAGCCTCAATAGTGATAAGAAATGATTTCCTTTATTATAAATTACCTACGCCGAGCATAGTTATAGGAGCATGAAGTAGAACACCCTATGTTAGAAATGGCAGCCACTCCTCTCAGATTGGGAGTTCCTTGACAGCAGTCTCTCACTGCCTCTTCCACACCCCGAAAGGAAACCGTCCGCACTCAGCACCTACCACAGCAGCCTTCCCCGTGAAAGATTAAGGAAACAGGAGAGAGATGGCATTTAAATAATCTGGCTATTTCCGGCTTCCACATGGCACCGACTAGGAGATGGGCATCGAGCCTGGCATGAATGTGAGCTGAGCAGCTTCAAAACTACGGAGGCAGAGTGTTTGTAGAATCAGATGCTTACTGATTACATTCCCTACACACTTTGGTAAGCAATTCATGATGGTCTACATGTGCAATTGTTTACATGTGCAATTCATGATTGTCTACATGTGCAATTCATGATTGTCTACATATGTAATTCATGATTGTCTACATGTGCAATTCATGATTGTCTACATATGCAATTCATGATTGTCTACATGTGCAATTCATGATTGTCTACATGTGCAATTGTTTACATGTGCAATTCATGATTGTCTACATGTGCAATTCATGATTGTCTACA
>JAQHUG010000582.1:242799-280013 GCA_028555095.1 Dicrostonyx torquatus | reverse complement strand
CAAGCTCTCTGTTCACAGCAGCCGAGTCTCTAGACACTGCAGCTGGTTCCTGCAGACGCTGGTAAGCTTTCGCTGAGCACCATGGTAATCTTGTGAGACACTAACACAAAACACAGTCTTGTATTTTAAAAGTCTCAGAAGTGGTTTTATAACAACAGAAGCGCCTCAGCCACTAAAATAAGCATGTTTCTATTATATGTAAAATTACAACACTCAGCAAATCTTGAACAGTTCATTCAGCAACCGATAAATATAAATTGCCTTAGAAATTTGCTATTTTTGACTTATTCCTTTGGATCCTGAAAATGTACTTAAAAATATACAGGAAATAATAGTTTGTCAGAAAGTGTGCGGGTACATGATACACTTACTATGAAACAAACTGTTTAGAGTCAAGTGTGGAGCACTCGGACCAGACACATGGGAGGTGTCTCCAGGACCTTCGTGATAGCTCATCCCAAGGATGCTTAACAGTTCGCTGAGCACACTTCACTAAGATTTCAGCTACATACAATAAGATGAGCTAGACGTCCAGCTCTGGGATTGATACAAGAATGAGACAGTAGGCAATGGTGTACTAAAACCCATAGGCTTAAAGCTGCCACATTCGCCTCTGCTAGCTTAGAGCAGACATATCAAGTACTTATTCACTGGCGTGCTATCAGATGCGTATTACGTAACCGCCTCAACATCTGCACATGTGGCATTAAACCACCAAAGAGGATCACTTACAAGAGAATAAAAAGCACATTCCTTGCTGCTTTTTAAAGTTAAAGACAGGCTTTTCTATTGAAATAATTTCTATTTTTTCTAGTTCCTGAAATAGGCATCAGACTTCTAAAAAGAAGATTAAGATCTCAGCCCAAAAGCCACATATTAAGTATTGAGACAGGATTAAGAAAAATAAGTTAATAAATTAACTTAAATAAATTAAAAATGCACATTCAGAACAGAATTGCAGCTTTTCGTCGGCAACACCTGAACCAAAGGCAAAGATCTGCCACAATGAAGGCAGATTTTTATATACAGTACCATGTATTTGCCCCGCCCACCCACCCACCTGTTTGCTTAGCATTCAAAATGCACTGCCAAGATGAAATAAAAGCTTCTCTGGTTTAAAAAGGAAGTCACGTTCAGCTCCTTCTGTTTCAAAGTCTTCCTTATACCTATCACGGCATTTTTCTTTTGGTCTCCGTGCACTCAGTATAAGCGACTACTGCAAACAATCATAAGACTTTGGCTGCAACAGGCTGTGACTGTCAGGGTGACAGCCGCTGTAAGGAATTACTCTCCTCTGCTGGAGTCAGCTTGAGCGTTGGCAGCTTCCGAGGAAGAAGCTGAGGGCTCTGGCGGAGATTGTCATCCATCTGTAGAAAGCAAAGACACATCTGACTAAGGCTGAGGCTCCTCTTTTGTGGACTGCACCCTCCCCATCTAGACTACAGAGAACAGAACTGCATGGTGGCGGGACTGATGGGGAGACATTTCTCTGACAGCCGCTCACAAACGATGACTGTCATCTCAAATACCAGCTGACTCAGCATCCACAAGAAGCAACGTGGCTCATACTCATCCCCTCACAAAATTATAGTAAGGTCCACAAAAAAGAACATACTGCTAAACTTGACCAGAGACTCACTTAAGATGCTCTCTGCACCTGAGGGTAAACACTGTCCCTCTAAATGTGCAATCTTCCCCTCACACTGAAGAACAGGTACAGTCTCACCCTACGTGAGACGACAAAACGAGGCTTAGACAAGAGAAGTCCCCTTTCCAGGTCCTAAAGCCAGTATCATGAACCATGTCTTATTATTCTAACACAATTTTTAAAAATGATTCTTCTTTTCCAAACTGAAAGTGGCCAGAATGCCATGCGACGCAGCTCCCTCTTCCCCAGTTGAGAGTGCGTAGACCAAAGGATGCTGGGGAAACGGTGGCAAGGACAAGGCCTTAGACCTAGTCTAGAGGTCTTTCAAACAACGATCGCTTCTGAGCCAACCTTAGAGGCACCATTACATGAAGTAGATTAGGAAAACGCCATGAAGCCCAGAGACACACATCAGCACCCTGGAATACCAGGTGAGATTACGCAGAACGTAGCCAGTCTCCAAGCCCCAGCTTCACTCCGGAGAACTGCTGAAGGCACTGGCGCTGAGTTCTCTGTCAACTTCACTTTTTTAAAGACTTGAAAGCTGCCATCAAACCAGAAAACCAACAGAAACGACTATCCTATTACTCCCCCAATAGACAAGCTGTTCTCAGAGCTCCGCATAGACGCAGAATAGTTAAAACTCCCCATTCTCTCAGTATGGTGTCAAAGCAAGGAAGAAATATTTTGGCAAAGTGTGTGTGCATACATAAGCTTTGCAAAAGACAGAAAATAAAAGGTTAATTATTAATTTTCAAATAGGAAAAATATGTGACCAGAGAACAACTGTGGTAAGCAGCATTTACTTTCCAGCAAGAACTGTATCTCAAATATTAGTCTCTCTCTTACGCTCTACATTTTTGCTACAAATTGTGAACAGTGGTGGCTAAGAAGACCCATTGTCCTATTGTGTTTTACCAACATCACACACTTCCTACAGAAGAGCAGATACGAACGCCTGCTGGTCTTACAAGACTTTTATAAGCTGATGAAGACCCAAGGTGGATATGTATAAAATCGTGATCGGGCTCCGGTTTTACCTTCTGCCTGTGTGGGTAGTTCACAGCTCCCCTCCCATATCTGTCATGGATCCCACACATGGAAACAAGCTGTGTGGTTGTGGCACACGCCTTTTATCCCAGCACTCAGAGGGCAGAGGCAGGTGGATCTTTATGAGTCTGAGGTCAGCCTGGTCTAAGAAGAGACAGCCAGGACTGTGTGACAGTCCTGTTACACAGAGAAACCTTATCTAGAAAAACCAAAAAAAAAAAAAAAAAAAAAGGGAACGGAAACTATGTTAAACAGCCTTCCCATAGCCGAATGAGCTCCTGTAGGCACACTTGGCACTTTGCACACGTCTTCACAGGACGTGAATGAGATCGAGCAAAGAACAGAGCCTGCCCAGGCCTAAGCTCACACCACAAAAGCTTCAACAGTAATTGAACGCTACAGCTTCTCCAAAACCAACACCACACGAGACACTGGCAACAGGAGGCCATTCCAGAACCGTGACAAGCTGACACATCCTCTCCATGACAGACACACAGTCTCACTTAGAAGCTGAGCAGCTGCCTACGGGAAAGAACAATGAACCGCAACACTGCTGGCACCTCGTGTCCCCACGTCTACAGTGTAAGTCTCCTCCCTACCATCTTCAGCCAAAAGACTTTGGGCAGCTGTCACCTCCGTGAAATGGGACAAGAGCATCTGCACACAGAGCCTCCAGAACGCTTGTCAACTCCCATGAAGCCCTTTCACCTCAGTACATGTGAAAGCCAGCGAGTCTATCACACACTAGGGAGACTCTGCATGGCCCTTTCACATGCCGCCAATCAGAGTCCTCAAATCCGCCGTTTGCGCTCTCTCCTCTACCCACTCCCTCATGGTCTCTCGCACATTGAGAATCTCCAAAGTGACCAAAAACTGAATGGTGAAGACACTGTAGACCACATTCAGGACCGAGAAGAACAAGAAGAAAGGAGGGACATGAGGAAAGAAGAAAAAGACATTACTGATAAGAAAGAGGGAACCTGGGGGCTTATACCCTACAGAAAGTGACTTCAGGACAGCAAGGCTTGCTTCTGATTTGCCGTCTTTAAAGGTAATTTTTATGTCACCCAGCCTGGTAACTGCAAACTACACAGTAAAAGGCAGGTCCAATACAATTATTCAAATTTCCCTCAGTACAATCAGGCCACTGCTGGCTTCAAAACACCACATCAAACAAATTTCCACTACAAGTATATATAAACAGCCTCTTGAAAAGTAAACTAAGAGTGTCAAGTGAACACACAACCCAGATAAGAGCACCCCCACAGACAGGAAAGCCAGGATGAAGGAACGCGACCTTTTCAATTAAGTTGGATTCCTTATTTACAAGTTGTGTGAGTTTCCGCAGGTTCACGTCTATCATTTCTTGTCCAGATGGAGAGATGCCTGAGAAGTCAGAAGAGAAATCAGGGAGAGAAACCAAACTTTGAAAGATTGAAAAAAAAATTCAATTTACCCACCCTCCTAATTGCTCCCCTCTCCCCCAAAAGAAAACTGAAAACAAGAAAAAATATTATGGGTTCAAGGGCCAAGTTAGAAGGGACAACAGTGCTCCATAGGAAAGTGGAAAGGAAAACACTGAACTGTGTGTGTTCTTGGAAAACACTGAGCCACACGACATGCAGGCAGCTATGGGGTTAGTAACGGCGCGGTGCTCTCCAGACCATGTCGTCCCTCCCCAGTCACTACACGTAGGTCACTGGTTCTAACACTACAGACACCTTGCTAAGGTAGCGATTCCCTAACACCTACTCACCAGGCATCCAAGACATTGAAAGGAATTTTTAAAAGCAGAGCTTTCTGTGATTGATCCTGAGACATTTTAATTTGGGAACTATGGAAGAGCTGTGGAGCCAGGCTGGCTATCCACTGCTCCAGAGCGGCAAGGGCAGATGCTACTTAGTTCCCTAACTTCCCATTTCCTAGACTTCCCTATATGTAAAGCAGAGAATCCTCCATAATAAGTATATAAATAAATTAATTAATAAATAAATAAAAAATAGCCAGTCTGCTGAAGCCAGCTGTCTCACAACTTGTTTCTCAGAAGGACAAACACTGCAGCCACCTCTACAGATACACACTTAGTGCCCAGTCCCATAAGCACAAGGCCCCCAGTCAGCAAGAATGCCATCCTAAGTGCCAAGAGCCCTCTACTTACTCTATCTCCAGTTTGGTGCAATCACTTTCAAGTAGTAGAACCATGGGGGTGACCTCACCAAAGTCAATCTGCTGCTGATTTCTGTTCAGGGCAAGAGTGCTGGAAGCAGCAGGTGAGAATCATGTAACGTGACCGCCCATTCGATGGGGGTAAACACTACTTTCAGCAGGGACTCAACACACGCGCTTCAAAACTTTAGAAGGAAGTGACTCACTTCGGGGGGGGGCAATACTTATAAAGAACATACACAGAACGTATGAAGTCCAGAGGATAGGATTGGGGGGGGGGTGTCACATGGCTCTTTCTCCATGTACGTAAGAACACGGCAGCAGATGTAGCAGGCAAACCACCAGGTCTTGAAGCTAGGAACCAGAGTCTAAGACAATGCGCAGACGAGTTCTTCTGTGCGGCTAAAGCCGACTTACCCGCGGGCCCATGTCTAAAGTAGCTGTCCAGGACGTCGTCACAGAGGCGGCACAGATTGGAGAGCTGTTTCAGATGCTCTTGTAAGTGAACTTTGGGAAAGCGCACTTTATAAAGAGGTGCGAGGAAACCAAACACGTAGGCGTCCAAGGTGGAAGGCCTGGAGACGAAGGAGTCAGTCAGGAGCACCTAAGGGTGGACTGCCTTGGACTGTATTTTAAAAATGCTCTTCAAGCTATCTGTCAAGTCTAATAGGCAACATCATGTTTGGAATGGCTTGCTCCCATTTTTGATTCCAAAAGGGAGGCGGCCAGCGTTTTATCTTCTAAGTAGTTTTTAAAATATTCTAGCCATTTATTTTATTCAGAGGAAGCTGAGGTTGGAAATGACAAATGCTGTGGACTGGAGCTGGGTGGAGGAATAGCCAAAGCTTTCACAGGCACATATGCGGCACACTAAGCTGATGGAAGATTAATGCCAACAGAAAAACTTCCCTATGAAAGCCCAGTAAATCCTGGGGCCTTGTGCGTGCTGTTTGAGAGCTCTGCCAATCAGCTCTACCCCCAGGCGCCCTTCTGAAGTGAAAAACTGATCTTTTGCGGGATGGGAAAACTGGCTTTAACTCACATTTCACTGAATATGCACACGCAACATATCGAAACGACTCTTGTTTACATGATACAAATGATAAATTATATTTATTCATTAAATAAGTATCAACAGTCCACACAAACCCAAACCCAGAGCCCTGGGACTGAGGCACTGCTGGGTGACTTCCTTCAGGGTGTTCACCAAGAAAAGCATGGCAGGGCCAGTGGCATCCTGGTCAGTACAGTGGGCAAAAGGAGCAGGCCCTGGATGGCCTGTTAGAGGAGGACGCCCATGGGCTACTGGCGTAGGGCTTTCATCTTCTGTAGCAGAATCATAGGGCCCTTCTTCTACTTCTTCTTTTTAAGGGATAAGAGCTAGCTCATTCTCGAGTCAAACATGAGTGGCCATGGCCCAGGGATCCAGACTTAGGTCACTCAAAATAGTGTTTTCCGCCAAGGCAGCATTTCATGATGTGTTTGTAGAAGCAGGACAGAGAAAGTCATGAATCAAGCACTTTTCAAATATACTGCAGGAAACATCAAAAAGGCGGCTTATGGCAAAATGACTTTTAGGGGAATTTACTCACGTGTCACCAAAGAAAAACTGAGATGTTCCCAATCTATTTGACAGAAGATTGAGGCACTCCTTGGCATCTCTGTATATCTAAGAAGGATGAAAGAGATTTGGGAGGTAGCATCTCTAGGTGAGGCCACAAGTCCCCTCCCTCCTCTGGAGTGCTTTCGGGGAGACACCCGTACCTGCGCTTCTACTTCCTGGATGTGGTAGAGGGGCGGCTCTCCCCGTGTCAACAGGATCCTATTTAGTGCGCCTCTAGACATCCTTCCAGGCAGGATTAAACTCAGAGGGAAAGGGATACGGGAGGCAAACCATGGCTTTGTCACAGTAAAGTAATTGTCATTCTCAACCCAGAACGTGTGAAGCTGCCAAACGAAAGTAAAACAATTACAGGGATTTTTTTCCTGCCAAAATGAGCACCACTCGTCAGTCTGACAGTTTCTTTAGAAGTGTCTTTCAAGGCCAGGCAGTGGTGGCACACGCCTTTAATCCCAGCACTCGGGAGGCAGAGGCAGGCGGATCTTTGTGAGTTTGAGGCCAGCCTGGTCTACAAGAGCTAGTTCCAGGACAGGCTCCAAAGCCACAGAGAAGCCCTGTCTCAAAAAAAAAAAAAGAAGAAGAAGAAGAAGTGTCTTTCAAGAAAGTACCTCCATTTAAATTTTTCAGATATAATGACTCAAGGTGAAATGAGATTATTTTAAACATATGAATTTTGTTGACTGCTATATCTCAGCAGCCAGAATAGAGCCTAGGGCATACTGAGGGCTCAAAATATCCACCAAATGAAAGACTACAGCATAGCCAATTCTATATGCAGCAAAGTTTCATCTTCCATTGGTAGTGTTTATTTCAAAAACAGTATTGTTGTGCCGGAGTGGAATTCAGTGGCAGAATGTCTCCCTAGCCAAGCAAGCAAACAAGCAAACCAAACTATTCACGTCAATGGGAAGCTAACTGTCTAAGAGAATCCAGTATTGCCATGATATCAAGACTAACATGGGAAATTTACTCTTGAAGACTCCTCCCCTTTTCTGTTCTAACAGACCACAGCATTCTCACTAGTCCCCTGCAACACTGCAGTATTCAGAGACACTCACCACGGCAGGGAGAAGCTTCTCTTCCAGGAGGGCGATGTAAGCCAGGGTGTCTGCCCCTTGTTTTGCTGAGAGTTCACAGTCAGCATTGTATTTCTATCCAAAACCAAAACAAAACCTCTCAGAGGTCAGAGAGCATCCCAAGGACAAGGGAATAGAACTCTGATTCTCCCTCACAAATGCCAAAGCTGACATTAGGAGGGGAATGCTAACCCAAAGAATACTGTCCCAAACGCAAAAAGGGTTCTCAACACTGCATCACACGTACACAAAGTGAACAAGAGTTGCTTATGTGTGTCAGCTGACCTCTACTGTTTCCATACTTACCGATGACCTTTGCCCAGAGTATGTCAAGTGATACAAAATCAACAAGTAGAAGCACTGATTTTTAACAATAAAGGAAAAAAATATATAGTTCTTCCTAATGTTTTCTCCATAAAAAGGAAACGCTTCAATTTAGAATTTGCTTACCTTATAATGGTATACGTTCTTTTCCTTAGAGTACTGAAAAACCAATTATAACTTTTGCGCCCATATGAATCTTTATATTTACATCATGGATTTACTACATTACATTTCCACACGTTTTACATACATGATTTCATAAAGTAAATGACTATCAGATAGCTGTTTTCTAAAAAGTAAAATACAGCTCAGAGTGCTTGCCTACCTGCCATAAGACCCCAGATTCAATTTCCAGTACAAAAAAAAAAAAAAGAGAATAAATGATCGAATAAAACAGCTGCGATTCGGTGGGAACTCAGGTGTCACAGTTAACAGTAAATGTATAGAAACGATGGGACTAAAGTGATCGTGTTATCACCAAGAGTGATCGTGAATAACTCAACCAAATCCTCTTACATCCATCTCAACACATTCACAGAAATAGACATTGCATATACTTCACTAGGACTTCCAAATCCCAGTAAAATGCATGTTTTAAGGCACGGGGAAGCAAGTCTTTGTTTCTGAGTTGTCAAAAACCAGGTGTTGCCAGTTGCCCAATGAATTGTAAAAAGTAAAACCACCCTTGGCATTGGTAATGGCACGGAGACCTATCTCTTCTGCACGTATTGGCTTTTTGGGAACCTAGTCTATATGGATGCACACCTTCTTGGGCCAGGATGGAGGGGGGAGGGCCTTGGGCTTCCCACAGGGCAGGGCACCCTGCCCCCTCTTAGGGAAGCAGAGAGAGGGAGGAGGGATGGTGGGGGAGCGGGAGGGCCTGGGACAAGGGTTTTAATATATATATATTAAAACCACCTTATAATGAATTAAAAATAAAAGCCAGCCCAGTAGCTGCACACACTTTTAATTAAAACACTCAGGAGGCAGAGACAGACGGATGTCTGTGAGTTCGAGGCCAGCCTGTTGTACAAAGTGAGTTTCAGGACAGCCAAGTATATACAGAGAAACCCTGTCTCTAAAAAACCAAATCCAAACCAAAAACAAACAAAAAGCTATACAGGATGCCAGGTGTGATGGGTGACACCTATACTCCTAGCATTTGATGCCAGCCTGGCTGGTCAGGGTACACTAGAGTATAACCCAATCTAAAATAATAATAGGGTTACATGCAGAAAACGATCTACTTCAAAAAAAAAAAAAGCCACCCACCTGTTTTCTTAAAAAGTTTAGTATTTTTGCAGGCTGAGAAACAATGCTGTCTTCAGTCGTCAAAATTGGCACATCACCTATAATCAAAAATAGTTTACACACAAGCAAACACTGTGATCTCTTCTGAAGATACAATATTTAAAGACTAGACCAATTGCACATGGGAGACTGTCTGTAAGAACGTTTGCCTTTTCTTTGTAGTTTCACAAGGAGCAGTTCTGGAGAACATTTTCGTTTCTCCTACTTTCCACAGATTAGGCTTGCATTTTGAGTTACTACTCAGAGCGAGCGACCAGCCCACAGCCAAGGTCATTCTAAGAAGCTAAAACTCTAGATACCCACGGCTTTAAACGCAGGAGGGGATGCCAGTGTCAAAAGGGCAGACAGGGGCGTGTGGAAGCTTATACTGTACCTCTTGGACCTCTCCAGGTGTTATCTATGACATTGACTTTCAAGGGTGCGCCAGAAAACTTGGCATACGCCTGAAACAGAGTTTACAAAGAGACATTTTAGACTGAGCACTCAGGCAGGTCTGCAGAGCGGCTCCAAGGCAGCCTGCGCGCCCGCGCCCCTCCCCCGTCCGCGGCCGGGGACGCGCAGGCTTCGCGCTCCGGGGGACGTCGGTCTGCGGCAGGGCGTGCATGGAGAAAGCACAGCCAGGCCGACCAGAGCGGAGGCTTGCGGGAAGCCCGCCCGTCCCCAGCGGAGCCCGCAGCGAGCCAGTCCAGTCCTCCCGCGCCCCGGCCCGCGAGGCGGCCTCACCATCACCACCAGGGACTCGCTGTGCACCGAAGGGAGCCCCCAGCCGCCTCCCCAGCAGCTGAGCTCCAAGGAGGCTGCCATCTTGCCGGGGCCGACCTCCGTCACCCGGAAGTAGTCCTGCCGCCCACTCTCCTGCACGTGGAGTGGCGGGGGCGGGACGAGGAGCAGGGACTGACTACTTGGGGCTCTGGGCAGCGAGAGAAAGGGCAGCGCCAGGCTGTTGGAAAGAGACTCTAACAACTGGACTAGGAGCTAGAAGGACTGTGCCGTGAGGGAAACAGACCTGCTAGGCATCCTTCAAGTATTTGTGGCATGCCGTATTACTACGTGCCAGCCTCACTCTGGTACACCCGAATCTGTAAAATGGCTGTTCACACAAATATGCTTTAAAATGACACGGTGGTGGTACACTGTAGTCCTTTGTAGTGTTCCGTCTTTATGATGGGCCATTGCCCGACTTTGAAGTCTCAATTTCGGTTGCTATTCCTATGTTGGCGCGATTGGAGCTCATTAAGATTTAATCCTGTTTAACAGAGGCCTCCTGCCTGCTCACAACGCTACTCTGCTTAAATCTAGAATAGCTTTCGTCTCCAACTGCTCTCCCCAAATTGAGTTTAGTGGGGCTGGAGAACTGGCTCAGTTAAATGTACTTGTGTCTCTTGAAGACTTAGCTTGGTTCCCAGCTAAGTTCAGAGTGGTGATCAGAGTCATTGGAACTCTAGGTCCAGGAGATCCGAGGCCCTCTTCTGGCCTATAGAAGAACTGGGCGTTCATGTGGTGCACATTCATATGTGTGGGCAAAACATACGCATAAAAAGTAAATCTTTTATTTACTTATTTATTGATTGATTGGTTTTATTGAGCTATACATTTTTCTCTGCTCCCTTCCCTTTTCCTCCCCTCCCCTTTCAACACACTCCCATGGTCCCCATGCTTCCAATTTACTCAGGAGATCTTGTCTTTTTCTACTTTCCATGTAGATTAGATACATGTATGTCTCTTTTTAGGGTCCCCATTATTGTCTAGGTTCTCTGGGATTGTGATTTGTAGGCTGCTTTTCTTTGCTTTATCTTTAAAAACCACTTATGAGTGAGTACATATGATAATTGTCTTTCTGGGTCTGAGTTACCTTACTCAATATGATATTTTCTAGCTCCATCCATTTGCCTACAAATTTCAAGATGTCATTATTTTTTCTGCTGTGTAGTACTCCATTGTGTAACTGTACCACATTTTCTTTATCCATTCTTTAGTCGAGGAGCATTTAGGTTGTTTCCAGGTTCTGTCTATGACAACAATGCTGCTATGAACATAGTTGAGCACATGTTCTTGTAGTACAATTGAGCATCCTTTGGTTATATACCCAAAAGTGGTATTGCTGGGTCTTGAGAAAGGCTGTTTCCTAATTTTCTGAGAAATCGCCATACTGATATCCAAAGGGACTGTACCAGCTTGCACTCCCACCAGCAATGCAGGAGTATTTTTTTTTAAGCTAACCTTTTACAAAATTAGGAGCTCCTTCTGGCTTCTTGCAGCTCCTTTTATGCACTTGAATTTTGCTTCTGTTCTAGTCATAGGCTGTTTGCCTCTCACTGTACAGAAGCTCTCCTAGGAAGGCCAGGTCTGGCTTCATAGGTGTGGGACCAGTGCAGACACAGAAGGTTCTTTGCTTAGGAAGGCTTGCTTCACTAACTGTTCTGCTGTTGCTGTCTTGAAATTTTAATCATGGCATAAAGGACTCTGTTTTTATTTTAGACTAAGCATTGTAAATCATTCAGCCAGTATTGTTCATGGGCCTAATAGGAATATGCTAAATATTTCATAAACATTAAACCTGTTAATTTCTCAGAAAAACCATTAAAGAGATAACTTGGCATACTTACTGGCTTTTAGATATAGGACCTGGGTACTGCATAGTTTTTATAGGTAGCACAAGAGTCTTTCTGGGTTAGCCTTTTGATACACCTCTGGGCTTTCTCTTTTTCCTTTGTCACATGGAGATGTATGGGTGCCCTTTAACGTAAACCTCTGCAAATTTCCATAAAAATAATATTTGGCAATACTTGCAAGGCACTTCCTTGTAAGGATATAACACCCCAAAATCGCAGTGCTGATCTGCTATGGTAATTTATTTAAAGATTATAATTTAAAAATAAGATATCCCAGAAATTCCACACTAAAAATCCATTAGTCACATTTTTCAAGTGAGGAATGCTTAGTGAATGTACAGTTGGAACTAAACAGCACATTTACGGAGTAGAGAGTACATCCAAGCCTCTACAAGGCTTCTGTAGAATACAGAGATACATGAGACAGGGAGTCTTAAGAATTTATAGTCTACAAATCAGACATCACACATAGGTAAATATTAAAGTTATTTGGGGGCTGGAGAGATGGCTCAGCCATTAAAGGCTAAGCTCACAACCCCAACTATAAAAAGTCACTGTCACCAGTAAGTTTAGAGATACATGTAAGACACCGAAAACACAAAAGAGGAATGGCACATCACCGTGGGATGGTTGAGGAATGGCACATCATCACCGTGGGATGGTTGAGGAATGGCGCATCACTGTGGGGTCGATGGAGAGTGTCTGGTTCATCTTCAATGTAAAGTAGGTAATTTACTTTTCTGATTCGATGTGATGGAAGCTTCATGCTTTGAGAAATAAAATCCCAAGCACTAAAGCTCAGTCTGTCTACTACAACAAGGTATTTACAATAATCCTACAGTGAGAATGTGGATTCACTGAGTCTTGTTGGCAGTTGGGGAATGGGTGATCAGAATTCTTTGTGGGCACATAGTGGGCACTCTGTCACCATGCCTGCTACTTATGATGATTTAATTTGAATTAGAGAGAAGTGAAGTCTTTGTTTGAAGTTGTTAAGTTGAGGCAGAAAACAGCATCTTTTTCGGTCTGATGAGGGAATTCTTTGTTAGAGGTTTGTTTGTGCCTCGTTACTAGCAGTCTTGTGTTGCTGCATTTCCTCTTGAAAGTCTGTCTCTGCTAGATTGAATGACTGAACTTTAAAACACTGGTTACCTGATTGCACAAGCAGGCTGAATACTGTTCCGGACAATGACAAAGAAAGCCCAAACCTTCAGAAACCATGCCTGGCATGGGTACTTGGCTCCTGTGACTTTCCTGGCTGTTAAAGAGGTTGTTCTGTGTTGATCAAAATCATAATTTCAGATTCTTCCCGGGCAAGGCACTCTCACTATCTGCAAAACATCCATGTACGGGCAGGATGGCCTGGAGCACAGCTTCATAATGACTCTTCCAGACCACGTCTTCCCTGAGCATTTTTGTTTTCCAGAAGATGCACATTAAGTGGCTTCATCTGAACTCAGAGGACCTGACCTTGGCATCTATTCCTGCTGCTCATGTGTTTCGTAGTTTTACTTGGGGCCATGATACAAGTTCTCTTAGCATCCCTGTCCACCCCATTTCCATTACTAAGAATCTCTGAAATAGAGTTCCCGGCAAAGAGGCAATGTTTATGATAAATGATCATGCCTTGTGGTCCCTTATGGGAGAGTTAAACTGAACACCCATGAATGTTCCTTAGTTAGTGTTCAGATATGGAATCCTTAAGGAGAAAAATCTCACTGACAATATATCAAGAGACCTGTGGGGTTTTTTTAGCTTCTGAATTGAATTTGCTCGGCATTTTTGAGACAGCTACTTACCTTTGTTCCTCAGCTCTTCAGTTAACAAAGTGAAGAAGGTACTTGTAGCTCTGAGGTACTACCATTATATGTGTAACAAACATTTAGTAATAACTGACATATAGAGCAATTTCTATGTAGCAGAATCGTTTGCAGTATGTGGCATAACTCATTTGACCACATAATAGCTCCATGAAGCAGTTCCTGTTGTCTCCCCTGGTTTTATGGAGAGATATTAGCATGCGAGGATGTCAGTTAACTTTCCCAAAATTTCAAGGTGGGATAACAAGGATTTGACCCCTGGCAATCTGTTTGAAAGCTGAAGTCCCTGCTTAATCAATGTTACAGTGCCTCCTCTAACCGCCCAGGAGATCCATTTAAAAGTCTTTTTGTTCATTTGTGTAAAGGCACTTTATTAAGATAAAAAGGCTCCTTTTGTGACATGGTGCACACATTATAACTTCTTTGAGTAATAGTTAACATTAGGCCATTGAGCAAATTAGTTGAAACTTCTGTGTGCCCAGCACATTGTAGGACAGTAAGGAAATAAAAACTGGCATTCTTGCATTCAGATGAATAGTTGGTGAAATGTAAACTTTGTGTCTGAGATAGGAACTCTATGTTTGAGATAACTAAATACTAACAAGATGTACCATTTTGCCAAGACCACAAGCCTAATGTTTTAGACAAAGGCTTTAAATATTTTTCCATGCTTGGCAAAAGAATAATGAAAGAAACAGAGTATTGCTGACCTTGAATCATGAGTCCATTGGGTTTCATTTAACATAAGGAAGGATGTTGAGCTAAACTAAATGAGTGAAGATGTGACTTAGAAACATAGAAAGATGTCTATAGCAGGAAATTATATGATGGCTATTGATCAGAAAAAATGATACTTAATGGGTGCCGTGATTGGAAACTGTAGGAATGTGTAGTTTTGAAGGATGCAAAGGAAGAATAAATTATCCAAACAGAACCAGTAGATTCCCTAGTCAAGGGCAACAGGAATAATAGAGTTGTTTCATGACTATAATAGGAGGAGAAGTCTTATGAATCCATAAATTGCATCAAATGAAGCAAAAATGTGCTGGAAAATGAAATGAGGAAATACTGCAGAATGTCACGAAAGAAGGCTGCTCAGCACCCCTGCACCGAGCGCTTTTCACAGAGATACTGTTAGAAGCCGAGAAGTACAAAGGGTAGGGGTGGGTAAGATCCTGAAGACATAAATGAAATGGAAAAATCAGACCTGTGTAGAAGATGAAGGTTTTGAAAGAGCTGGCAAGACAGATTTATGCACAGACGAAGACAGAAATGGCCGTTGTACGCAGAGGCCTAAAATACCGGAAAGAAGGATCCTAAGAATGGAGCGGCCTACCTCAGGAGCTTGGGCTGTGAAGCTAACACTGGAAATGAGAGGCGTGTTTGCTCCTTGACACTGAGGAAGCTTGAAACGGGAACACAGGATGCTGAGTAAGCTCAAGTCACACTCCTTCAAAATTTTCTGTTACAATAGGAAGAAAACAGGCCAAAGAGGGAGAGAGAGGTTGGGGTAAGGGGAGAGAGACAGAAACGGACTGAGACTGTCTCCAGGGAATTGGCTGACAGTGACTAGAAATCTTGCTGACGGTGCTCACTATCAACACAGTTCAGCATGAAGCTAGATGGGTGCCAGAGACAGGCTAATCACGAGGCGCCTTCAAACAGCTACTATTTAAATATTCAGCTTTTTTAGTGGCAATGATATTGATTTCAAAATGTAACCAGTTCAATTTACATTTTACCAGTAATGTTAAGTTTTATGTGGATGCCTGACTTAATAAATCTTAAGAAATTATACTTAAGCTTGATAGCAAGAAGAGGAAAGGGTGTTCAGGGGGTCAATGAAATAGCATCAGTAACTTCAGTGTGGTGGCACGCAGCATCAGTCAGTCTAACTGCATCTCTACAGGCGTGTGGCTTCCTCCAAAGATACTTTATTACTTAGAAGCCTGACTAGGGACCCAGGCTTGTTCATTTATTTCATAGCTGTGTGAATGCTGTCAGGAGGTGATATGTATTGGAAGGGCTTTATTTTGTCTTTCTAGCATAGTGAACTTGAGATTTATGTGTTGCATTAAGACAAATTAAATGCAGGGAAAATTATTTTTAAAAATTATTTACTATGATGTTCAATATATCCTGAAAAATGATGATTATATTTTAAGTTTTAATTACATTTTAAGACTGATGAGGGTAATAGGCCCTAAATAAAAATAAGATTTCTGTATCTCACTGAAAATAGTGAAACAAATCCTGGTAACTGTGATAAGATGGCACGCACCATTGTAACACTGAGGATAGACACTGAGAAAACGGAAGACGTGAGGTCACAAGTGCCAGAAGAATCAAAAATGGAATTTTAAAATGTATCCATGAGGAGATACATGCATGGGCGTGTAGGAGAGAGAAGGGAGGAGGGAGTGGGGGAGAATCAGGACACAAATAAATAGACAAATAAAACAGACGTAAACCCTAAGATACCATTCTAAATGGAAGTGATCTAAACACGCCAATTAGTTGTTTGGAAGAAAGGATAAAAATCATAGATCAAATCTATGCTCTCTGATGAGAAATTTACTTCAAACAGTGATATAAGTGGGTATGCTTTAAACATACATAAAAAGGTGGGAAAGTCACATGGTACAAACATTGATAAAGTCAGCAGTGAATGTGTTAATAGTAGTTGAAGTCGACTCAGATAAAGTTACTATTGAAAGAAGGGCCTTACAGAATGATATGTGAGCCAGCTCGCTAAAAATTCGTAGCAGTTTTGAATGTGTGCATTATTTTAGTTACTTTTCCTGTTGCTGCAATCAAATGCCTAATGGGAAAAACCCCAACGACTAGAAACACCTGTAATATATGCCTTAAACATACTAAAACTGAATAATACAAAGATACAAATAAAAATTCCAAACATGGAAATTAATACAAACCCGTGGTCAAACTGGAAGTCACAAAGGAAAAGAAAATCCTACCCAAACGGTTATAAACACAACCAAGTATGTGGAGGGAATGGAAGGATGAATCACAGGCTGAAGGGAAATGTGCAGAACACATGTCTGTTAAAAAGACTTGTGCAAGCCGGGCGGTGGTGGTGCACGCCTTTAATCCTAGCACTCTGGAGGCAGAGGCAGACGGATCTCTGTGAGTTTGAAGCCAACCTGGTCTACAAGAGCTAGTTCCAGGACAGCCAGGGAAATACAAAGAAACCTTGTCTTGAAAAACAAAAGACTTGTGCCCCAACCCAAACACAAAGAAATCCTAAAAACACAGAAGCAGGTGTTGATCAGCTTTCTGTTACTGTACATAGAAAACCTGAGGCACTCAACTTTAAAGGGGGAAGTTTACTTGGTTCTGGTTTGGGGAGTGCCGGTTTGTGATCAATTGGACCCGTAGCTTTTGGCCGCGGCAAGGCTGCATGTGACGCTAGACTGTGTGTGGTGATGTAACCTATGTCTCATGGCTTCTGGAAAGCGAAAGATGAATGAAGAGCCAGAATGCCAAACTCTTCTTCAAGGGCATACTTCTATAGGACAGACAGGAAGACGCCCATCAAGCCTCCCCTGCCCCCGCCAAGCACTCTTCTCATTTGGCACAAAGCTGGAGATCAGGAGTTAGACCGGGCCTTTGGGTGCGTTTAGCCAAACCACAGCAACAAGAAAGCAAACAACCCAACCTAAAACTAGGGAAAAGTTATAGACAGACAGACATCTTACAAAAATGTCATAGGAAAACAAGTGAGCATTTGAAAACAGGGTAAACGCCATTGCCATTCGAGAATTGAAAATTAAAAGAACAATGGGATGTCACTACACGCCTCCTGGAATGTCACTACATGCCTGCAGAATGCTCCAGATCCAAACTTGACAACACCAAGTGGTTCGCAGGCCCCCAAGAGCATGAAGGAACCATCAGTAATTACAGCTGGGAATGCGAAACTTTGAAAGACAGCATTAAATAAATGTTGTCTTGCTGCGTGTTGTGTGTTAGTTTCTCCTTTTAAAAAGGTATGCTGAGGGATGGGGATGTGGTCCTGTTAAGTGCTCGCTCACCTAGCACATATAGAGTACCATGTTGTGTTCCGGTGCCCAGCATCAGAGATGCCTGTGATTCCAGAAGCAAGAGAATCGTAATTTTTAAGGGCTTTTTACTACATAGTGAGTTGAAAGCCAGCCTGGAAACATCTGACCCTGACTCAAAAAAAAACAAAAACAGAGCAAAGAAGAAAGCTTTGTTGAACCGCAAATCCCAATACCGATGAGTGTAACCCTATTTGGATATAGGGTCACTAAGGACACAGTCGAATTGAGCGGAGAACATGCTGGATTAAATGGGTCTGAAATCCAACAACCGAGTGGAGACAAGCCGCCATGCTGAGACAGACACAGACAGGCCATGCTCGTGGGCTTTGGTCAACCTAACACAAACCCGGACGTATCTGGGAAGAGGGAATCTCAGTTGGAGACTTGTCTCCATCAGGCTGCCCTGTGGGCACAGGGTGGTTTCTGGGCAGGTGGTCCTGTGTTGTATAAGAAGGCAGCTGGGCAAACCAGAGGCAGCAAACCTGTAAGCAGTGTTCCTCCAGGACCTCTGCTTCAGTTCCCGCCTCCGGGTTTCCGCCTTGAGCTTCTACACCGGCTTCCGGTGGTGGTGGGCTGCAACCTATAAACCGAACAAACCCTTTTCTGGGCTGTAATCTGCAAGCCAAACAGACCATTTTCTCGCACGTAGCTTTCGTTCAGTGTTTTCATCACAGAAAGCAAATTAGAACACAAAGAAGAAAAGTTAACAAAAGCCATGTAAAAGTCAAAGAAGGCAAAAGTCAGAGTAATTCTATAACCTAAGGCGTACCCGGGATTGCTGGGAATCATGGGAAGCTCGGAAGAGAGGAGGAAGGATTCTTTCCTACAGTCGTGAGCAGGAGCACAGGCCTGCTGACAACTTGTTTTCAGACTTCTAGCCTCCAGCATTCAGAGAGTGAATTTCTATTATTTTAAGCCATCCAGTTCATGGTTATTTATTACAGCAGTCCTAGAAAACTAGCGCACTACACAATGTGGCGGCTGTGCTCCTAGGTGTTTCCTTCGATGGATTTGCAGACTTACGTCTTTTCATCAGCAAGACCGTGCCATTTAAATGTCTCCCCAGAGGGATGCCCTGAATGTTCCGCTGACCACATGGCTCTCCGGAATCAATAGCGATGATTAAAGGCAGGCCTCTGGGAGGGAGACTGCTCTCGGGGGGGACATTCTCAGCGCTGGTACGCCTCCCTATGTCACAGGGATCCAATCATCCTTGGAAACCCCTGGAATCCTTGTTATAGCCCACAAATCCTCCTGCGTTCTCTATTTTGACTGAAGACACATTTCAAAAGTTTTCTTTACGGGGAAAAAAAAAAGCAATGTGCAAAAAAGCAATTTATACTGTATGCATTGCCTGTTTCCTCCGTTGAATTAGTCCAGGGCATCAGGAGGAGACAGGACGTTCACATGCCTTGGACTTGTAACTGAAGAGTTATAGCTATGATTTTACTTTCTGGATTGCATAGTATGAAGGCACAAAATGGTCTTTGTTATTTCCAGGACTGGCTTTTAGGGAGCTGGCTTACTCTTTCAGGTTGTTTATCGTCAATAATGAGGAACAAATCTTGCCTTGTGAGATTTGATGTCTTGCAATCTGCATAAAAAGGGCTCTTTCTTGGAGGAATCTTTTGCTTTATAAATAAATTGCTTTAAAAAGCCGAGTCTCCTGGCAATTAAAAGCAGCACATGTGTATATCATATCCGTTATATGAAACGAAGCGTCTTTGATCTGAACTAACTTTAGGGAAACCTCTCATGAAATGCTATTACTCAGATTAATGGCTTAAATATCATCTCGCACCCTGAAAGAAATTAGTGTGCTTTTTAGGTAATAGAAACAACTCAGGGAGAAAAGAGAACAGAGCTCAGCCAGTGTCCTAGTTTGTGCCTGTGTGATGGTTCACAGTTCTGGATTCCTTTTTGTCCATATTCCTCTGGGTTCCAAAGGAATGACAGCAAAAAGGCACATCAAGGCGCATCAGAGAGGGTGGCACATGTGTGCTTCTTCACAAACACCTCTGAATGCAAACACTTGTGAGCTGTCACTAATTCTTATTATTCCAATTGTTCAAATCACTTGGTTGCCTGCCTGTGATGTTTTTACCCTGATTTTGTAGGCAAATGTGGGGGGCAGGTCTTATGTGACCCACAGCATCCTGTAAGCACATAATAAACCTTTGTAGTTGATGGGCACAAAGCACATGGGTGACTTGTTCACTCTCCAGTGCCTCAAAGCCCAGCCCTGTCTCCAGTGACTCCAGATGTTAGTCCCTCTAACATCTGCTTCCTATTTTTATCTTATCTTCTTCCTTCTACTCAATAACCCTCTGCTGCCTTGAGGCCGAGAATTCCCATTTCATGGGATTCTCCATCTGAAGTACTTGCCTCCCGTCCTCTCCTTTGATTCTTTCACGGGTGTGGACAAGACTGTCATGTGGCTAAACGCAACTTAGATACCTTCCATGTTGTTATTGGCGTGGGTAATAAGATCACCTTTTGTCTAAGACTAACCATGATCCTAAAACTCACAAAGATAGCTGAACTCAGAGAGGTGTCATCTGGAGTGTGGAATGGTGTGGAACTCAGCGTGAATACTGCAGAGGGATGCTTCCATGGACACCAGTGTGCCTGCAGGGGAGGTGCAGGGCAGGTGGCAGGAAAGGAACTGTGGGTATTTCCTGAGTACGAAGACATTGTTTTCAGGTCTTCATTTTGCAGATGAGATTCTCTTCTTTCTGATCTTTTTATATGCAGATATTTTAAATGTAGGACATGGCCTGATTTTTTTTTTTTTTTGCCTGTTCTCATATCAACACACCTTTACACTTACATTTACTCTTCTTCAGAGTAATTCCTGTCTGTGGGTATGACCAAGGCTTTGTCTAAAGCAAGAGAAGCAGCTGATTTTTAAACTATTTGTCTGATCTATGAATATTCTTCCTCACTTTGAATTTCATGAGCTGAGTACTGTTTGTTTGTTTGTCTGAGACAAGGTTGCTCTGTGTACCCCTGATTCTCCTGGAACTTGCTCTGTAGACCAGGCTGGCCTCAAACTCAGAGATCTACCTGCCTCTGCCTCCCAAGTGCTGGATTAAAGGAGTGTGCCACCACTGACTAACCGATTATCTTTTCTAAAGTTAAGTCTTTTCAAACATTGCTCTTTACTTGTAGGTGTGCTTGTGTGAGTGATGCCATGGAAATGCAGGGTCCAGAGACATCAGAGGAGAGCGCTGGAGCTACAGGTGGTGGTGAGCTGCCAGCTACAAGTGCTGGGGAATGGACTGCACGTCCTGGGGAAGAGCACGACAAACTCTAACTGCTGAGTCATCTCTTAAGCCCTAACCGAGTAGTGTCTTAAAGCTGACAGATAGAGCTGAGATTCTGCTGAATGAGCATTTTATGATACAAAAATGGCCCCTAGAGATACTTTCCAAATAGTTTTCCTTTGCATACCCCCTGCCTAGCTGCCACATTTTAGAAATGCCTTAGAGGCTGAGTAATGGAACTAACAATAGCATTTCTTGAATTCCTCATCGTAACTGAAGGGACAGAATTATGCTCATTTATCCCTCATAATCAAGTAAACACTTAGCGGGTTTACCAAATTCTGGCATCGATTAGAGCAAGACGAATAAGATGCCACTCTTGTTACCGACCGATGTGCAGTAGCAGGGACTAGCAAACCGTTCTGTGTGGTGAGCTGTTGATGGGAGTGGACGCTGGGTGTTGTGCGATTATATGTGAAGACTCATTCTTCAGTTTGCAGAGGGGCTGGAGATGGAACAAGAACAGAGAAGCATCTATGGAGGAGATGGAACAGGGGGAAGTTCAGACAGGCATAAGCAGCTCAACAACCAACAAGGGGCACAGATGCTTATCTCTGTATTCTGAGAACTAGTGTAGCTCAGGAAGGGAAAGTGGGTGGTAGAAATGATGGAAATTTTGACTTCTACAATACAACCACAACACGAATAGAGGCCTTTGTAGGCACGTTGAAGGATTCGTATTTCAACGTGTAAAGGGAACTATTTTGTTTCAAAACAATTATGGGAAAAAAAAAATCACACTAGAATTTTTTTATTCAGTACCATTTGCCACCAAAGCTTGGACTTTTTATATTAAACCCTGTGTACTTCACAGATACTGCCAAAATCCTGTCTGCCAAAGATTCAAGTTAATGATATTATAAAAGGTAAATGAATAATACTAACATGAAAAGTATTTTAAAGAATTATTTTAGGAAAAACCATGCTGTGACCTACCATCAATAGCCTTTAAACCCTGAGTTTGTTGGTAGTTTTAGCCATCATAATCAAATTCTACTGTCAGTTCTGTTTGGTTTTGTTCACTCCCATGAGAACTGACTGCATGTCTGGGTTTATTCTTGATGGGCATGTATAATAAGTATTCTATCTTTGAGCATCTGGGAAACACATCCAGTGACTTCCTGTGGAGATGGGAATCTGAGGACAGACCATCTCAAGGGCATCTTTATCAAGACTTATCTGCTGGGTCAAAAAATAACAGAGGTCTCCTCCTGCCCTGGCTTTGGTCACTGACATCCTCTCAATGGGTGTCAAAGGAGGTCTCAGTGCTAAGAATGACTCTGCTGCCCCTGAACCATTAGCATCTCCCAGAGAGGGTCAGAGGACCAAGGACCATGGCCTCTGCCTTGTGTACAGTCACTCTTTCTAAAAGGGGCCAGGAAACCCCTTCTGAGGGCCCCATGCTGCATCTTAATGTAGATGATGTCCAGGCTTCTCACCAGATCGCTCAAGCAGAAAGGGTGCAGAGAGTCAAGTATAATCACCCAGTGCTAAGCAGAGAGCTTTGAAGCCCTTGAACTCAAAAGCAAACTGTCTGAGCAGCAAATGTCACTGGGGAGTCCCGCAACACTGGGGAGAGAGAGGAGAAACGTGGTGGACAGTTGAGGACCTCCAAAAGCGGTCAGAGGCGGGAATCAGGGACTGTAGAAACAAAGTCACGCAGTGGGCAACTAATCATTCAGAGAAGGGTCATCTGAAAAACTCCATTTGACCTTCCTCTTCAAAACTTTAATTTTCATCTTTAGAACAGAAATTATACAAGGCAAGAGCAAGATTATCCCAACCGTTCCCGCCGCAGTCTGTCACGGGTGATCTGGTGACAAGCTAAGCAGCGTGGCTGGCTCCTGGGGTGGGAGAGGAGAAGGGGAGCACCGTCAGGAGAGGGGCGTGGAAGCAGCCTCCGTGCTTTTCTGCAATGAACCTGTTACTGAGTAGGTGGGAGTGATGATATTTATCCCACCCATGCCCATGAACGCCGAAACTGATGATCATTTTGCTATAAGCTCTTCAAAGGAGAATCAGAGGCTCAAGTCACTTTTAGGGGAGAGGGAAAGGGAATAAGAAGGAGAAGAAATAAGTAGGAAGAGAGAGGAGGAATGATGGTTTTGAACAGGGCTAGAGGTCACCAGACAGTCTGCTGAACTGGGGTTCCTAGCCAGCCATGTTCTGATTAGGTAACTCTGTAACTGTCTCCCACTGACCGCAAGGCTCACCCAACTGCCCCTAGCATTTGGTCTAAAACCCACCCACAAGACAGCTCCTCCCAATTTAAAGCGGCTCCCCAAGAAGGAAGCAGGTCAGCAAGTACAGCTCCCGGAGAAGCAGGAAAGACAATGAGCCTGAGCAGCTCCCCGCTCCTTCCCTTTGGGGACAGCAACAGATGCTTTAGCCAAGTTGAGGATGAAGCTGCGTCTCCCTCCAGACCCCTCTTCTGCCATCACTGTATAATTTACTGTAATTCACAAGCAAGTTGTCTGCACTGTTAAGCTCCCTCTCTCGCATCTGGTGTTTGTCATCAGAGACAGGCGGGTGGGAGATCCTGTAGAGGCTCTTTATACAGCCTAGATTTAGAACATCCCAGGTCGGGTTCTTTAAATGCTGACAGCAAAGATGCGTGTAGGGAGCCCTGTGAGAGCAGATGCGGGGGGGGGGGGCGGTCCTGATGTTGCCTAAATGAGCTGGGGCCAGACAGGGGAAAATAAAGGACATTATGTTTTACAGCTAAAAGGCTTCTTAAAGTCTGGCTGGCTTCCTCCGTTTCTACATATGGCAGGCAGCTTTCACAGAGACCCTGAACCCTGATGGCTAAGTTGAAACTGGAAGATGAGTTTTCTATGACATCATTCAGGATTGGCTTAACATTTCATTTTTCCCCCAGATGGAGAAAATGGAAATTTTTAGATTATTCATTTCATAGAATTATTGTTGTGATTTGTGTGCTTGCTCCCCCAAATCTACACATTGTTGCTCCCCCAAATCTACACATTGGAAACTTGATTCACAGTGCCGCAGCATTGGTAGGAGTTGGGGTCCTGGGATGGAACTCTCATAAATGAAATGATATCATTTCCCAAGGGTGGGTATGTAGTCCTGAGAGTCAGCAATGACACATCAACTCTGCCCCTCCTATTTTGTCTCCTGTACCTCGGACACAACACACAGGCCCTTGCAGCACGCCACAACTTGTCATGGGACTTGACGGCCTTCAACCCAGAGCTGAACGATCCCTCCATGTTCACTCTGGAGACTTGAACATCTGCAGGATCTTAGGTTGTCCCCTTGCTAGTTCTTACCCACTATAGTCAATCCTCTGCTGTGGTCTACAAATATTCTAGACAAGTGTAGCTATGAATAATTAGATAAAAGATTAGATAAGTGGTTACCCATTATGGCAAAGCTGCAACTTTTAGCATCCTGTAGCCATGGCACATAAAGAATAAATGATCAACTAGAATTATAGAGGAGATGGGCGCGGTGGCATACGCCTTTAAACCCAGCCATCAGAAGGCTGAGGCACGTGGATCTCTGTGTGAGTACCAGGTCAGCCAGGGCTGTGTAGTGAGCCTCTGTCTCAAAACGAAATTTTTTAAAAGAGAATTATAAAAACACTGAACAGAAAGCCACCATATATAGGCAGAGGACCTGGAGCAGACCTGTGCGGGCCCCTGAACTTGCTACTGCAGTCTCTGTGAGCTCGTATGAGCTTTGCTCTGTTGATTTAGAGGACCTTGCTCTCCTGGTGTCCTCCATCCCCTCTGGCTCCTACATTCTTTCCCCCTCTTCTTCCACAGGGTTTGCTGAGCTCTGAGGGGAGGGACTTGGTGGAGACATCCCATTTAGAGCTGTGTTCCAAGGACGCTGTGTAGTCGCTGGCTGGGGCTGGCTATTTGCTCCTCTGCTGCAGGGAAGAACCTTCTCTGGTGATGGTGGATAAGGCGCTGATCTCTGCATAGAGCAGAGTATCATTAGGGGCCATTTTATCATTACTTGTGTTTGACCAGCAGTGCCGATTGTACCCCCGGTCTCCGACATTTCTGAGCGTGTGAACGAGTGGGTCTCTGATTCTTGAGCCTTTCCTCGGGATCTTTTCTTTCTGTTGGTTTGTCCCACTTTGATGTGATGGTCTTTGTTCTATCTTATTATATTTTATTTTGTTGTAGTTTCTTTGAATTTTCTGTCTGTTCTTTTCTGATGGCAGACAGAGAGGGAGTGGATGAGGATGGGAGGGGAGCTGGGGAGAAACTGGGAGGAGGAGAGGGAGGGAAACTATAATCAGGGTATATTGTGTGAGAAACGAATCTATTTTCAATAACAGGAGGAAATGAAGAAAGAATTCTAATGAGAGCTCAGAATATGGCAGTTACTGCATAAAGTTCAAGGAGAAAAGCTGGGCTTGATAGATTTGGAGACAGGGCTGGGTTTGTCTCTTCCCTAACTCCTTCGGTGAGTTTTTATTTTAGTGTTTTGATGTTAACTAAACAAACTAGAAAGGAATTTTGAAGAATAAATTTTCATTTTTATAGTAATAATCCCCAGGTTTCCATACTGGCAAAGAGTAAGAGAGTCTAGATTTCTTAAAATTTATAAGCTTGTGGCTCCATGTGTATTAAAAATAAGCATATCTAAAGGTTAATTTAATCAGTACATTTGTAGTAATTGCAATTAACTATCCTTCAGCTCTAACTTACTGGATTTTACAATTGTATGAATAAATTAAGTCATTCTTAATATATTTGAAAAATTTCAGTCATAAATCACCTCAAACTTTGTAAAGAGAAACTGAGGCACAAGGGAATGGGAACTTAATATGTTCACGAGAGAACCGGGGCCAGGCCTGTTTCTGCCATGTGGGCCTGAGCAGTTCAGCTAGCGTCTGTGAATCTTAGTGCACTGTTTTGTGCAAAGGGAAACACCAATAATTGTTTGTGAGGCCTTGTATGTCTCCAGGAGAAAAATACTGTGTGTTAGACGTGTTTGCAGATTGGGACACTGTACAAGGTACAGTTTCTTTCATGGCATGGCTTTTGATGTGAAACATGTATTTTAAAGGTTTTTCTTTTTCTGAAAAGTAATAGCTTCAATAGAAACATAGAACTGAAGAGAACGTTCTGTATGACGGCCTTCAACCCTGCCAAATGGTGCAGCTCTTGGGGACCATTGTGCTCAAAGATCGAGTGAGCAGCCAACACAAGCCAGTGCTGACCTGCAGGAGAACGCTGGTCTCTGTCCCCAGCACACACCACGTGCTGTTAGGACATATTACTGTCTGAAGCCTTATGGCTGTTTTCCTTTAGTTCTGGTGATGTGGGCAGTATGTTTTTCTTTATTCGCGCACACGCGTGCGTGCGCACGTGCGTGAGAGAGAGAGAGACAGAGAGAGAGACACAGAGAGAGAGACACAGAGAGAGACAGAGAGAGAGAGACAGAGAGAGAGAGAGAGAGAGAGAGAGAGAGAGAGAGAGAGAGAGGAGTATAGATGTCAGAGAACACCCTTGGGTTTCGATCCTAACCTTCTACCTTGTTGGAGAAGGGTCCCTTGTTGTCTGCTCTTGTGTGTGTCAAGCTAACTGGCAGGCAAGCTTTGTAATTCTCTTATCTTCATTTCTCACCTTCTCAGAGGAGCGCCACGGTTACGGGTGTGTGCCCCTGCTTCTCGTTATTCTGGTCTTCACACGGGTATGGCAAGTACTTTACCCACTGAACCATCTCTAGTTGCAGGATGTTGGATTGTGTCTGAGACAATTATTTACACTCTTCTAAGATAGTAATGGCATTGCTGTATTTTGAAAGTAAAAAAGAATAGAAGAAATCCTTGCAAGAAACAAATAAAAGTCTCTGAGCCTTATATTTGGGGTAAGACCCGAGGAAAATTTAAGTCTGCCTCCAGAATAATTGTGAACAATCCCTGACAAAACAGAAGAACGTTCTAGAGTTCACTAGTACATCCCATCAATTCTGACCAAAAAAATAAAATTGGTATAATTTTATGAAAGGGACTAATTTTAGTCTCTGTGTTCACGGTTATATGGCATTTCTGAAAGACTACTGGTTTATTTAATATACCACATTAACATTGGAAGGCAGGCAGCGAGCTCCTTTCAACTCATTTCAATCATTGTTTTACACCAAGGCATTAAAGTGGTTCTCACTTAAAATATAAAACTAATCCTTTCCATAAAATTTAAAACAAAAAATTTTAAGATGTCAAACTGAGAAGCTAAAGAAAATGTCTTCATCTCCAGAAGGATTACTAGACAAAACATAAGATTGTCAGTTAAACTTTAATTTCTTGTGAATAATGGATGATGTTTTATATATGTAAAGCCTTCAAAGTTATCTGGGCTCCCTATATTTTTATTTGCTGAGTACAGTGATCATAATGTAAAGGATTAATTTTATTTCCAAACACTGCTGCCAAATAAAACCCAAAATGAATAACGGTCAATTCATTTGGAAAATAAGTCAATATCATCTCAAATCTGACAGAAGTGGGCTAGTCAACATTGGCACTACTGACATTGCACGGGATAGTCCTTTGTTGAGGGGCTGTGGTCTGTCAAGTGATTTACCGTCCTCTGGCCTGTCCCCAAATAGATGCTAGGAGCAACCCTTGTTACGATGACAAAAAAATATATGTCTCTACGGCAGGGTTAGAAGTTCAGTAGGTACAGTGCTTGACTTGCAAGTAGGTGGAGCTGAGTTCAATCCCTAGGGGAAAATATATATATATAAAGTGGTACCTGTTATGGTGATGCACAGCGGGAGTTCTAGCACTGGGGAGGTAGACAGTGGCTCCCTGGAACCTGGTGGCCTACTTAGTCTACAACGGTGAGCTCCAGGCCAATGGGAGACCCTATCTCAAAAAATAGGGTGACCAGCACCAGATGAACGGCAGCCAAGACTGATGACTGGCCGCAACAGCACATCTATATGTAAGTGTGCACTGGAGTGTGCACACCTGCGTGCACGCATGAGCGTGCGCACGTACACACACATACACACACACACACATACACACACATCTCCAGTTGTTTCTAAATCTGCCACAGGGAGGAGGTGGGTGGTAGAATCCCTCCTGGTTAAGGACTACTGTCAAGGGAAGTAACACGTTTATGAGTTCAGTACATGATAACTTAGCAGAAACCTGGCCTGGCCTGATCGTGAGGAAAAAGTAAAAGGCATTTTTAGGCAGCCTTCATTCTACAGTAGTTTGGGAGAGACATCACTGAGCATTGCTAGGAAATGGACGAGTTAGCTGGTGCATGTGGAAGGGTTCTGCAGACTGAGGCGACATTAGAAGCTTCTGCTTAATCAAGTGTCTAGAGAGAAACAGGCAGCAGACAGTCCTCGTGGCTAACCCAGCGTCCCAGCATCGCCCCATCCAGGCTCTGAAAGAACAGTTAGTACAGATTTCTAGGGAAGGCGTGTTGTATTTGGATAGTAATAACTGAAATTCCACCTTAGACCACCTAGCCTCTCAGTGAGTGTGTGTGAGTGTGAGTGTCCAAAAGCACAGAGCCAAGAAATGTGGTCAGAACCCAAGTCAGGAAGCTATTTACTACTCGGTTTTTCACAAACTAATTTGACAGGAAAATTTTCAAAGGTGTTTTTTCTATTTTTCCTAAGAAAGTATGTGAATTGAGTTTGCTATGTAACCAAGAAAGTAGCAGACGGTTACAGATATTAAGAAAACAATCTTTAAAGAATTAACCTTTCAAGCCTGTGTGTCTAAGTTGTTCCGTGGTCCTGGGTTGAGAGCCACTAATCATCCTGTCCTCCCAGGAATTTCCAGCATAATCCTGCTCTCCACCGAAATTCTACAAGGTTGCCAGGCTGGAGTCAAAATTCAAATCTGCTTCCAAAATGGAGAAACCCAAAAGGACAAATGTTGAAATGGGTTCCAACAAGAATGTGTGAACATCTTATTCTACCTTTATTAACTTGGGACTTATAATTTTCTGTTTTGTGAAGATAATTCAACAGAATTCTTTCAATTAAGTCGTTCTGAGAAAATTTAGAGGACAACTCTCCCAAGAATATGCTTCTTCCTCCTCCTTACTTCCTCCTCCTCTTCACTTCCTGCTCCTTGTCCTCCTTCTGTATGTCAAGTCAACTCAAAAAAGGGTAAAAGCAAAGAAAGCTCTTTTGTCTCTATGATCAAGTCCAGAATTCTTTTTTTTATTGTTAAAAGAAAAATTTACATTTACTCCCCTTGTCCCAGGCCCTCCCGCTCCCCCTCTACCTCACCTCCCTCCCCCTGCTTCCTTAAGATGGGGCAGGATATCCTGCCCTGTGGGAAGCCCAAGGCCCTCCCCCCTCCATCCTGGTCTAAGAAGGTGTGCATCCATATAGAATAAGTTCCCAAAAAGCCAATACATGCAGAAGAGATAGGTCCCTGTGCCATTATCATTGGCTTCTCAGTCTGCCCCCATTGGCAGCCACATTCAGAGAGTCTTGTTTGGTCATATGCTCATT
Source organism: Dicrostonyx torquatus (assembly GCA_028555095.1). NCBI lineage: Eukaryota > Metazoa > Chordata > Mammalia > Rodentia > Cricetidae > Dicrostonyx > Dicrostonyx torquatus. The sequence goes on along the minus strand of JAQHUG010000582.1, from coordinate 250,499 downwards.
CAGTCCTGGTCCTGCTGGATTTGATGAGCTCCCAATAGATCAGGCACACTGTCTCAGTTGGTGAAGTCCAAAATTCTTAACGCAGTATCTTAGATCCCAAATGGTCGGATGGGACAGAAACACCCTTCTCCTAAAAAGTAAAGTAAGTTGCTCCAGCATGGGACCCCACAGTAGACTGTCTCTAATAAAGTCAAAATTGGTTATTCTGTCACATAACAGGAGGGAAGTGCACAGATTTACAGTGGTCCAGGTTTGTGGAGAGCTTCATTCAAGTAGAAACCGCAAAGAGTGGAGGGGGCCACACTAGGTTGGTGGACAGCACAGCTAAGCCTCCTGTCAGCCAGCACAGATTCCATGGAAGCTCAGATGGTCCCACACAGATAACTTTAGATGTTGGCCCTTTGGATTCCTTGACCAGGGATTGGTGCTGAGCTGCCCAGGAGACGGGCTTGACTTTAGATGACACAGCTCTCTTCAAGTGAGACCGTTTTCAAGGAGAGTTGTCATCTATCAACCTTCCAGAAGGAAAGATGGCAGCAAATCACAACATCCTTGAGGGGATGTGAACAGGAAGTTGAATAGGCCACTTGATTTATGTCTCTTTATGAAGAATATCTAGAATGGCTACTGTAACTGCATGGGAGTGTTGGAAGCCTGCGCTCTAGATAGGAAGCTTGGTCTTAGTTACCATTAAATGGAATCGTGGGAGGATGGAAAGGAAAGCATTGTTGGAGCTTGTTTGTTTAGCAAACGGACTACAGGAAAAAACACGTGATTGAGGTAGGCTGTAACTCAGAGTCAGGAAGAGCTAAAAATCGGGCAAGAACAAAAGAGAGGTGGCTCGCACCCGAGTGATGTCCTTTAAGTAGGTGACTGTCACAAGCACAGCTAGATTTCATGATGGGCCAGGGCTGAGTCACTAGAACTCTGCAGAAATAGGTTCCTAAGGGCTTACTTGCTGGCTGCTCTCCCAAACCCACGTCACATAAATAGCAGGTATGCAGATAGTTTTCAAAACCTGATGCACATTAGGGCAAGTGACTTCATGTAAAGGATAGCATCTAGTGACATGCAGGTCAGGAATGGAGATGTGGGAAGCTGAGGGTTGAAAGTCTGGGGCTACTCCAGGCTCCACAAGGGAGCATGTGACCAGCTTGGCTATATAACAAGACCCTGTCTCAAAACAAACTTTTAACTGAAGGGGAAGAAAATGAACTGAAATATGATTCTACCTCTAAAAAGAAAACATTTATTATATTGATAGCAGAGGTACCATTTTCTGTTACTGTTACTTGGATCACCAGCATAATAATGGTGAGTGGAAAATGAGACTAAAAAATGTTCAAGTGCCTAGTGCCTCTCTTTCTAAATGGAGAAGCCAGACCAGGTCCTGCACTGATTTGAACAGGCATTGGAAAATACACCATTCTAGGGTGGACATGAAGAGATCCGTAGCCGGTAGAAGACTTGAGGGTCAAACTCTGACTGGTGCTGATACTGTATTAGATAGTATGGGGTTGACCAACCAGGCCATCCTGGTCTCTGTTCAGTATTGTGACTTTGAAGTGACCCCCACAAAAGGCTCATTTACTGAAGGCACAATCCCAACCTAGGGACGCTATTGAGTACTGATTGGACTTCAAAAGTGGATTTATCTGTTAATGAGTTCATTACTGTACTGAATGAACCACTGGTATGTGGGGCCTACTTGGAGGATGTAGGCCACCGTAGGCATGCCTTTGGAAGGTATGCCTTGTTGCTAGGTCCTGCCCACCTGTGACTCTTTGTTGCTATGAGGAAAGCAATCTCCTCTGTCTCTTGCCACCATGGTTCTCTCTGTACCACAGGTCCATAGCAATAGAGCCAACCACTTACAGACAGAAAACTCTGAATCTATGAGCCCAAACAAATCTTTCTTCTTTCTAAGTTGCTCATGCCAAGTATTTTTGTCTCAGTGAAGAAAGATTTAGTAATTCCTGTAGGTTGAATAAAAGAAAGAAGTCAACATGCAATAGGAAAAACAGTGAAGCTAGAGACATCCAAACAGCAGAATTCAGGGACCACAAAACATCTGGCTTCTGGAGGACCAACAGAGATGTTTTAGCTAGCTAGGGCTCTAGTGCCATGCCTGCCTGCTGCCAAAGTCCCCAAACGAACTCTTTCTTCTGTAAGTTACTTTGATCACGGTGTCAAGAGTAGCTAAGTCAACCTCTGCTCTCTTCACCCCAGTATGGGAAACCACAATCCAGATTCAGGACTCAGACACCACATCCTTCTCCTTAAGATTAAGTATCTCTAGAAAATCTTCCCCCTGCTGAGTGGGCATGTTTACATGGGGTCCCTCATAACCTGCAGTCATCTGCCAGAGATCATCTCTCTTCTCTTCTCCCTCGGCCCTCATCCTCATCCTCTCCCAGGCACAAATAATAGAACATAACATAGAATATGGACTTCTCACTGGACACAGACATAACCCAATAAGTGCTCAACATGGGGCAAGTTTTGCCCTCCCTGTGTTTAATTCCTTGAATCTCAGAAGTCCTGGGAACTCCGTATTCCCATATATTAGGAAGAAAGTGGTATCCCCATTAAAGGCTCTCCCTTGGGTTATAAATGAACCCACTTCCGGGATTTAGCAGTATCCAACAGTGGGATAGCTGGTAGTGCCAGCCTGTCCCAAGTACATCCACACCAACCAGCACGGCATGGGATAAGAGGGCAGGCACCAATTCCTACAGGTCTGGGGCCAAATCCCTGCTCCATTTATCGGCTGTGTGATTAGTGAAGAGTCCTTTATCCTTACCAAGCCTCCACCTTCTCATTTATAAAATAGGGACATAACAATAGTATTTGCTTCAAGGGGCTGTTGGGAGAATTAACTGATGCAAAATTAGCTCTTGGCACTGGCCCTAGAATGTAGTATGCACTGACACATGACAGATGTTACAGTAGCTGTCCCATAAATAAACCTCCTAGGAGGAAATTTAGGCTCACATAAGGAGGAAGAAGTCAACTTGGCCCAGCAGTAAAACCTCAGGAGAGATTCCAGACACAGCTCGGAACCCAGCTTTCCACTAACTCAGTCCCATGAATGATGAGAATATTAGTAAATTTTAAAAAGATGTGTTTCATTAAGAACTACCGACGACTGGGAAGTACAAGCTAGAGGTACTCCAGTACTACCCACAGCCTCCTACAGTAGGTGTGTTGCACCTCACTGGGAGGGAAGCTACCTCTTCAACTCCATGGGAAAAATGCAGCATAGCTTTGGAATCTCACAGGCATGGTTGGGACCTCTAACTAATATGGCTATGGTACCTAGGCACAAATGGACTGATCATCTCCAGCAGAGATCATCATGGACCCTCCTAGATAAGGCATCATCTCCAGAAGCCATGTGATGGTCTGTGGATATAGCAGGACACTTGGAACCACAGACTGCTCTAGACTCCCAGATTTTAGGGAGTTCAAGCATCTCTAGGTTCCAGTAGGAGAGCAGGACTAAGGATGCAGGACTGCCCCATTGTTGAGGAAAGAGAGGAAGAGAATGTCTGATACTATATATCTAATCATCACCAATGGAGTTCATGTCTGTTATCAAGGATCTATGATTTAAGAGTGAATCTATGAGCTTCCTTTTCAGCCTGCACCTCAATGAGGAACTGAGAGCATGGACCGGGAGTCTGAAGAATAGGGTTAACTCCTACCTGGTAACAACTTGTCTGAGCCTCGTCCCTCCCATGCATAGAAAGGAATGTGGAGGCCAAAGTAGCAATTCTTCTGTGAGTGTGTTTCATCACCTCCAGATTCAGATAGGCTAGGAGGCCTCCTTAACATCCCTTCCGCACTGAAATATGCTAATTCTCCAAGCTTGAAGTCTATCATTCTGGTAAGTAATTTTTTCATGGGAACGCTACATCCTCTAAAATAATTAACATTCAGTTCTCAACCTAGAACATTATCCAAATTTAGATAAGAGATTTTGTAAGACAAGGTGTAACCCTGTTGTACTTTACATTTTGGTATTAAAATAAGGACCCAGTCAGGGGAGGAGGAGATTTTTGGTTTCTTTGCTACAGAGTTGGTGAGAGCTGGAGCAAAGCAGGAATTTGACATCTCAGGCAGGGACTTCTGCTAAAGGATTTGGGAATCAGGATCACGCCTGCTGAAAGCGTGTGGTGGGTCACCCTCTATAAGGTTGGTTAACTCCTCTCTATAAAGGCTCATGAATAACTGGGGAGATAGAGAGCCACCTTCTCAGGTGCTGACGGTTGCTTGACCTGTGCAGTGAAGGTGACGTAGCCAGTCCTCTGTGAGATGTCAGAGGAGAGGAGAATCCATGGGTTGGAGCCCATTTGATTCTTTCTGAAATATCCCCCATCCCTCAGTAAAGGACCTTTTGATAATGTGTTCCTCTGAAACACAGAATCCTCATCATTAGTAAAATGATTGCTGGCTGTCAACTCTCATGGAGAAGACCCCGGAGAGGCCAGTCGTCATGGGAAGACTGGCAGGATGGCTCCCAGTGGGCAGTGTTTTGTTCTAATGTGAAAGTGCTGGAGACTGAGGTCAGAGGCGCTGTCTTGGAGATGCAGGAAGCCTTTCCCATCAGTGTCTGAGGAACGCAGGAGAACAGCAACCCAGCTGTCCGTCTGTTGTTAAAGTGTAAGGGGTTTATTGCAAGGTGAACATCAGCACCAAGCAGGACAGTTCATTCTCAGACAAATGACAAAGACATCAATTTAACAGAAAGTTGCTTGACAAACAGCAAGGGAGATGTTTCACGAGGGCCCCCAGTCATTGCCTAGTACACCCAACCCCACAAGGTAATCTTCTCAGCCCCAAAGGCCTGTCTTTAGGGTCAGGATACAGCCTTTTCCTGGACAGACCTCACTCATCCCTGAACTTTGCCTCACAGATACTTCCTAATTTTAGACTGACCAATTCCCTCTCTAATTCATGTGGTTTTCCTTACAAGTGTTGACTTTTTTACATCCATACACATTACAGAGAAGCATTGTGTTATATAAAGTGGGTCATCATATCTCTTTAATTCGTACTGTGTGCCCCACTGCCAAAGGGCTGCTTCCTCCCAAGCCCGTTCTTTGGGTTATGCCATTGTTCTCCTCCTGCTGGCAACACCTCCACTGGAGTCTGAAAGGGCTCATTCTGATTTATTTCATTTCACATTTATTTTTTATTATCCTTTTGAATGTCTTGGCTGATTTTTTGAGTGGAATTTTTCTGAGAAGGGACATTACTTTTAGAATAAGTTGAATCGAGTGAGATGAAATCTCTCACAAATTCTTTATATCAAAGAAGGCAGGTTCTTTATCAATTACAATTTCTACTTGATAGTTACGGCCCTGTTCATCATAAGTGATATTGAGTGCACATCTATTATTGTATTTGAATCACTACTGTCCCTGAGAGGTGGTCCAGAAATACATTCCTTCTGCCTGTCTTGTTAGATGTTTTCAGTTGGCAGCGATGACAATCCCCAAGCTTAGACAAGCTGGTTCTTATTCCAACCTGGATGAGCTTTAGGAAAGACAGATTGGTTCAGAACTTTTACCACTTATGACCCTGTTTCACCCAAGAAATTTCTGTGTGTCCTCATATTATGTGTATTTAAAAACAGGTATGTACATGAATCAATCATTTGTTGATTTTTAAAATCATAGAGTGCTTTGTTTTCAAACAATTCTTTGGTATACATGAATTGTTAAAAGGAATGAGATGAATGTGCTTATTTTACATAAAAATTAAATGTCGGATGAATACTTACTAGTGCAGAACCAATCCTGTACATCTCTTCAGAGTCAATCAGTATTTTTATTTTGTAATCAGCAATGCTGAGAGTGACAACTCACACAACAGCATAATACACGGCAGAAGTGTGTTTGGAGCCATTTCAGAAATCGGTACGAAGTCTGTCCTCATCACAAACCAATGGTGTGACCCCAAGAACAAGGGTATTAAAGTAAAGATTGGTGTATACAGCGGACATCTTGTGGCAAAGGCAAAAACCAAATTTTAGTTAAGAACAAAATTCTCTATTACCCATACAGAAAACACTTCCTAATAAGCAACTTTTTAAATTTATACTTGAATTTGAAATAAATTTCTTACATTCTTATTTGAGAAAATTCAGAGATATGAAAGACACTATCTCATAAGGTAGTTTGAGAATGTGTAATCCATCCACAAATAAGTTAAGAATGGGGGTTGTGGTCGTTTGAATGTATTTGGTCTCCATAAGCTCATAGAGAGTGGCACTATTAAGAGATGTGACCTTGATGAAGGAAGTGTGATCTTTTTGGAGGAGGCTGGATAACACATGCCTTTAATCCAGACCTTGAGGTTAGAGGGCACACCTTTAATCTGTTGGAAGTGTGTCACTGTAGGGCAGGCTTTCAGGTGTTTTTCTCAAGTTTCCCTCAGTATGACAGTCAGTCTACTTCCTGTTGTCTGCAAGATGTAGCCCTCTCAGCTCCAGTACCATGACTGCCTGCATGCTGCCATGCTCCCCTTTGTGGTCACAATGAACGGAACCTCTGAAACTGTAAGTGAACCACCTCAATTAAATGTTGGGGTATTATGATGACATAAGTCACAAAATAAACCCACACCAGTTCAAAATTATGAATAGTAAAAGGGTTATTTATTTAAGGGAAAACTTACAGATCACTGTCCTAGACAACAGTCCTCTGCCTCTGCGTGAACAGGAAGAGAGTCTAGCAGCTGGACCTGGGAACTGGAAGCAAGAGGGCGGACACATGGTTACAGCTGCTTTTACACTATAAGAGACCACGCCCAAGTGGGCTGGTATCTTAAAGGCTGTTGGCTGAAGGAGCAGAAGGTGCTCCCGTAGCAATATTTTTTTTAAAAAAATAAGAGTTGCCATGGTCATGGTGCCTTTTCACAGCAATAAAACCATAGCTAAGACAGGGGTGGTTATTCTTGTTCATGCGTGTGCCTGTGTGTGGAGGCCAGAAACTGACCTCAGATGTCTCCCTTGATCACCCTCCACCTCATTTTCAGGCACAGAGTCTCTCTTGGAACCTGAAGCTCATCAGTTCAGCTAGACTGGCTAGCCAATGCCCAGGGCGTTCCCTTTGCTAATCTTCCTTTTGCTGTCTGAACATGTCATAAAGCTATTCTTCTGAGGTTAATTCAAACTGTTTAGTATATTGTCAGTTTATTTAATCTTTTCATTTGCTCCTAAAAAAATGCAAGATCATAAGACTGTAAATTGCTTCCTTCCCCACTTGTTATGCTATTTTGGTTGAGTGCATTGGTTCTGGTTTTCTTTTCTTTCTTTCTTTTTTTTTTTTTTGGTATTTTCACAGATTAAAAAAAATGTTTTGGGGGGATGATGTGATGGCTCAGTCAGCCAAGCGTCTGCTGTGCGAGCATAAGGACTCAAGTGTGCACCCCTAGTGCTTAGTAAAAAGCCAGGCACCCCCAGGCTGAGGAGGAGTGCACACAGGCAGTTCCCTAAAGTTCTTTGGCCAGTTAGAACTTCCAAATCAATGAGTTCTAGGTACAGGGAGACCATTACTCAAAAAATAAAATGAAGAGAAACTGCGAAAGTATCCAAAGTCAAAGTCAGCCTCCAACACACACATGTATAAGTACTTAAATACACATGTGCACAAACACAGACAAGTACACACACGTGTAAGTACTTAAATACA
>JAQHUG010000582.1:212784-227002 GCA_028555095.1 Dicrostonyx torquatus | reverse complement strand
AAAAAAAAAAAGCTGGAAGAAACCACAGGTGGAGTAAAAACTATCCTTCCCGAAGCTGAGCGAAGCATCCCTGGGCAGGCGGTCTGTGCTCCCCTCGCCCCACCACAGCCACCACCCATTCTACCTCCCAGTAGTCCAACCAGAATTGTGCTCCTGATTTTAGTTTGGGTTGGAATATTGGAATTCGATGGCCTCAGTACACATTGTGTCCTGTTTCTAAGACAAAGGGAAAGGACGTTTTTAAAAACACTTTTCAAAAGTTTTATTTAGAGAGGTTATTTTCTGTTCTATAACATTCTGTCATATAAATTTTTGACACTGGAGCACACAAGTTTGTGTTAGGTACAGCTTTTGCTTCTTCTTAGACCTAGCAGTTCTGTGGAGACTTGAGCTCAGGCACTGTGACCTAAATTACCCGGCTAACTTAGTTGCTGTAGATGATCTGATTAAGTCAAGTTTCTGGTAGATTCTTTTATAGAGTTATCAAGTCAACAGTCATCAGCTTAACTGGATAATTCACTTCTCTCCATTTCCCTCTGAGCTAGACCTAAATTAGCAGGTTTTCAATTTCCATGCTCGATGGAAGCAGTAATTTCTCCTCCAACAGCAGAGCCTTATACTTGGACCCCGTACCTTTGCTGAAGTGGAATGGCATTAGCAGGAAATGGTAGCATCTCATTTCCTTCTCAAAACACTCTCTAAAGTCATTACTAACTAAGCCCAGCTCAGCCTCCGGAGAGAGCAGCAAATGGATTCGATGAGCCACCAGACGAGTTTAGAGCCGGTTATAATCACAGGTCTGAGCAAACTCGAAGCCAGAATTGAGCACCAGGCCTTTGGTTAGGAATACCGTTCCCATACTTTGAATTTATGTGTCTTTCTTGAAGATGCCTTTTCTAGGATGGAGTTGGCAAACACAGCACTTCATTTCAGCCTTCACTCCCGTTGGTGGGGATGATGAGTTTTCAATTCTTTAGAAATTAAAAGCCCTGATTTCCCCGTTTTGAAATACATAGTCAGCAACTGTTTTCATAGTTTGGGGAAGGGGGCACTATAAGAATCCATGAGGTATTTTACTTTCCAACACTGGTATACTTCTGAGGAAAAGAAATAGTATAGATCCACCTTGAAAACAAATTATCTATTAGAAAGAATAGACATTCTTGAGTAGTTAGAGTTTTTCCTGTTTGCCTTAGGCATTTTATTCATTTTTTTAGTACAAAGCAATACTTGTTCATTGTAAAAAAATTTTTTTACCAGAATTGCAAGAAAATAAAGAAACAAAAAAAAACCTTTTACGGCCTAGAGATAGCTACTTTTAATGTAAAGATGTTGTTGACTCATCTTTTATTTTAAATCTTTGTCTAAACAAATAAATTACTAAATATAGCATGTTGTTCATATATATAATTTCATGACTTTTTAAACTTTATCATGAACATTTTTCCATATCTGCATGAATTGAGCTACATTTCAAAAGTGTGGACCAGAATTAATTTAGTCAGTTTTGTGATATAAGACACTAAGCATTGTCTCTGGTATTCTGGTATCGTACTTAGTATCTTACTGGACCGTTGAAGTGGCATGGATGGCTTGGACTGGCACCAGCCATTGCTTTAACAATAGAATCTTCCATTCTTTCCTTAGGACATTTGATGTTTTCATGGCAAAGTGCTCAGTCAGGAGAGCTTCAGTATCCCCAGCCCTGCTCGCTCTGGCTGCACCTAATGCTTCCACAGCAGAGGCTGGAGAATCACCAGTAATGGGAAATATCATTGTACCTAAGTCCCCTTACTGCCCTATCTACTATCCCACTCCAATAAATTCCTTTAAGAAGAATTGCTGAATCAAGGAACACTTGTGTCTCAGGGTCTTTGATACTGGTATTTAAACTTCCTCCAGAACGCTTATGCTAATTTGGCCTGAAGACATGGAACAGTAATAGAAAGCTTGCCTTCCATGCATGAGGCCCTGGGCTTTTACGGATTTAAGCCTTACTGAGCAGACCATGGGAAAACACCCTGACCTCTCACCTCCAGAGTTAGGTATTACTGTATTCTTAATTGGTCCAATCTGATAGCACAGTAACGTTTTTTAAAATAGCAACCCCTTCACCACTAAATGAGCACGGGAACACTTATTTATATAGGTAAGCCATTTATGATTCTTTTTCTGTAAATCTTTCAGATTTGTTAGAGCCCTAGCAATTAGATTGTGGACGTACGTCCTCAGACTTCAGTGAGTCTTAGGAAAGCTATTGCTGCCTACTGATGAAAAGCAATTTACGGTTGTACAAACGTAGACTTTACCTTTGTAGACCAACTCCATCCCGCTGGATACAACTGAGTCAAACCAACCACACACGCATCACTTTGTTTTGTTTTCCCAATGGGTTGTTTTTTGTTTTTTGTTTTTTTTTTAAACAGGAATGTTAGGGAACTGTGCAGGCTCTCAGAAAAGCAACAAGTCATTTTGTGGTACTGTCTACCACCACATGCATGCTCTCTGCCTCTTTCCCTGTCATTTGTCATGGACCCAGAAAATGCAATTGGCTCTGGTCCAGCACCCCATAAGTGCGATTCACTACTTGAGGGCACAAGAGAAACACTGAGCTGGCTTCTCTCATTTGTCCCCCTTGTGCTTTAAGCCCTTAGTACTTTCCCTCCCAGTGGGCATTTTCAGAGTCACTTGTTCAAATCCAATCCTGTGTTTGCAGATCTAGTCTTCTCTTTAGGGCTGTAGCAAGTCATAAATACCGGGCTGTGTTTCTTCTGTTTCAAATGTCCAGCCACTGTTAAAGAAGAACTGGTGAATTGGGAGTGGGGGGGGGAGCAGCAAGATCACTGCAGGTTATTTTGTAACTCATTGTCAAGTGTTCCCCCCACCAATCAAAACCAGAGTTGGTCTTGCACTAACCATCTGCTTCCCGCTCTTCTCTCTAGTCTTTGACCTTCTGCCATCCTCCAGCCAGAGGCTGAACCCAGGGGCCCTGCAGCCAATCCTAACAGATCCCACCCTGCACGAAATCTACCTGATTGCCACCTTCAAGCTGCAGAGCAAAAGCTCAGCCACCATCTTTGGCCTCTACTCCTCAAGTGACAACAGCAAATACTTTGAATTCACTGTGATGGGACGCTTGAACAAAGGTAAGCCAACCTGCAGGATTCTCCTGGCATGCACCTCCGCCAACCTGCAGGACTTTCATGACATCCTGGTCCAGGATTTGGGGTCTGCTTTCCTTAAGATGGCGCCTGTTACTCCTTTCCCTTTTGAAGCTATAGTCTTCTTATGTAGGTGGTTGAGAGAGAAAAATATAGAATTGCTTGTGGCTAATATACCTCTTTTATTATTATATTACATGCATAGTAGGTTTTATTATGGCATTAACATACATGTATGGAATGTGTTTTCATTGTAGTTGCCACCGCATTGTCCCCCTCTTGTCTCTTCCCACTCCTGCTGGTTCCTTTCCTCTTCCCAATGAGTCCTGCTTTTGCTTCCATGATTTGAGTGTAGTAAGAGGCCTCTTGTTCATCCTGGCTGCCCAGAACCGAAATAATCACACAGAAACTATACTAACTAAATCACTGCTTGGCCCATTAGCTCTAGCTTCTTATTGGCTAACTCTTACATATTAATTTAACCCATCTCCATTAATCTGTGTATCGCCATGTGGCAGTGGCTTACCAGCTAAAGTTCTGGCGTCTGTCTCCAGGAGGGCTACATGGCTTCCCTCCGACCCAGCCTCATTTCTCCCAGCATTCACTTTAGTTTTCCCCGCCTAGCTCTGTTCTTTTGCCATATCACAGGCCAAGACAATTTCCTTATTCATTAACCAATAAAAGCAACACATAGACAGAGAAGCTCCCACACCATTGTTATAAGTCAAAGTATTTAATTAGTTACAGGAGCACAGGGTTATTTAGAGGAGCATGGGCAACTTGCCAGTGCTACCCCACTGAAGAAGCTGTCACTCCTTCCCCCAGCTACCATTAGATCTAAGCACCTAGAGATCCTTGTGGAAGTGTTGGATCTTCGTGAACCCTCCTCCAGCCTATGGCAGAGTATTGAGAGGCTCAGTCTTGTGCAGATCTTATTAAAGTAATCACAGCTACCGAGAGCATAAAAGTCCAGAGACCCTGCTACACCTGGGGATAGCATTACACAGCACCCCACCCCTTCCTTTGACGATGCATTACTCTGTCCTCTCTCTCGCTATGAAGATGCCCGATGACATGGTTCCATCCCCATGTTATTCTGAATCCAGCTCAGAAACAGATGAGACCAGGACAATTCCCCATGACCTTTATCATCCTCGGCTCTAACTGGTGTGTAGAGTGGGTAGTTTAAACAGCACTTATTTCTTTTTCATGGTTCTAGACCCTGAAGTCTCAGGTCCAATTCCTTGTGTTACGCAGTCATCTTTCACTGTGTCTTCACAAGGCGGAAACCGTGCAAACTCTCCCATGTCTCTTCCTGTAACTGTATGACTCCTGTACTGGGGTCCCACCCTCGGGACCTGGTCCCAACTTATTAACTCCCTGTCTCCATCTCCGAACACCATTGCATTGGGATAAAGACTTAGCGGACTAAGGCAAGACCACCTCCCTGTTCCTGCGTTCCCTCGGATGCCATAGCGGAGGAGATGTCACTCACGGCTGAGGGAGCGCTTTGCTGGCCTTACAGGAGCCCTCACACCTCAATCAACAGGGAGGAATGAGCAATTTTCGGCCTGTCTCTCACTGCTGTCTGTCATGTTCGCTGAGAAATGGTTCCCAAAGGAAAAGGTTCTTACCCTCTTCCTTTCCTCTCATGCCCTGGGGACAACACCTGTCCCTGTTTATCAAGGAATGTGACAGACCCATATTTTGCTGTTTTGCGTATTTCTTTTATTTTGTGGCATATCACATTTTATTTCATTTACTCTTTTTTTTCCTTTATTGTTAAAAGCAAAATTTACATTTACTCCCCTTGTCCCAGGCCCTCCTACTCCCCCAATACATCTCCTCCCTCCCCCTGCTTTGTGTATTTCTAAAACAGGAGGGGCTGGGTTTTATATTTATTCCAGCTTGTTTTATAAACTCGACCCTTGCTAGCGTTTCGGAGTGTCTCTCAGATGTGCTCATGCCCAAGCTCTTAGACCTGCAGGCGGAGAGCGGAAAGCCTTTGATTGTCCAGACTGGAAGAACCTAAGCAGAGGGGGATGGGCTGGGACCCTTTCTTTAAGCCACGCTTACTTCCCTATTCCCTTCTCCCACACTCTCTCCCATGGGCTTTCATGGTCTATCCCTGGGTGAGTTTCAGATTTCAGGTAACAGAGTCTGGTGGACAATCAACAGATAGGCCAGCCATTCCCACTCTTTTTCCCTGTCCCTTCCATGTTAAGAGGTAACTTAGCCCCTGTGCCCGCTTTGCCTCCCACGAGCCAGCCCCGTTTGCCTCACATCTATTGAACTGGTTTCTGGCTTTCCTGCTGTCTCAGGTGCGCTGGGAAGACCTTCGTTCCCGCTCAAATCAGCAGAAGGAGAAACTGCTCTTAGCTTTCCCCAGCCACTGCGCCTCTTCCTCTTTTTCTAAGATGGCTGGTCTGAGTGGACTCTCATGCCAGGGATCACAGGAAGCCAGCTCTCCTGAACTGCCTTTTCTCATTTTCCCTCAAAGCCAAAATAACACTAGATCTATGGCCTGTGGAGAAATAAGAGAAGGGCTTGTTACTGTTTCCTCTGAAGAGACGCCAGCGGTGCCATGCAGCTAAAGTAACGCTAGCGCCCTGGCACGTATAGAAATGAGCAGAGGGCTTAGTACCCTTTCCTCCGAGGAGACTCCAGCAATGCCATGCATCTATAAGTTCCAGAGGATTAACATTTTAGGAGAAAGATGAGATAGTTGATTAAAGCCTCCTCTTAATTTGTTTCCCAGAGCTGCTTTATCTGTGCCAATAAACTCCCTTCCCAGCCCTCTTCTTATGGTGCAGATATTAAATGTTCCTTAGAGGCCCATGTATTAAGGCTTTGTGTCACTGGAAGAGTATTACACGGGGCTGAGGAAGATGGGTCCCTGGGGGTGCTCCCTTGAAGGGAACTGAGTCCCCCCAGCCCAAGGAGAAGGGGTGGCATGTGGCTGTGACTTCTCTTTGAAGGATGATGGCAGCCTTGCTGGCCTAGTTTATAGACACATGGTAGAACAGTCTCCCTGCCTGCTGGCCTCCAGGCATACCTTGACTGGCTGAGCACCTTTTCGGTTGGTTTTCAAAGGAAACAGTACCACATCAGTACCAAATGTATTTTTACTGAGTTAAACCATCTGAGTGGGAAATAAAGCCCCTCCCTCTAGTGGGCCTGAGTGAGGGTAAGATGGGCGGGAAGACAGATGGTATCAACAAGAACAAGATGAGGCCCTGTGATCCCGGAAGAAGCTCCCGGAAGAAACTGGAGTGTGACGAAGGACCACTGCAGGAGAGCTTGCCGGCAAGCTCTCGGCCTCAGTTCACGCCCTCTCCAAGTCACCGCACACATTGCCATTTCATTACTGCTCACAAAGCAGTTCGGGTCAAGGCGTACCCAACCACAGAGACCTGCCGTGTCCCCATTCCAAAATGGATAAGGTGCAGTAGCCTTCGTATCCAGGCTCTACACTACGGCGTCGAGACATAGCCCCGGACAACACTTCCTAATCTGCGCCTCATTATGGGATTCTCTGCAGCCTGTGCTTCAGCTAGAGAGAGCAACCGCCCCTCTCTGGGCCCACTCATGCATCTCTCTTCCTCTGCCTTTGTCCTTATCCTCCTTTCTCCCCATTACATGTCCTGCACCATCTTCCAATACCAAAATCCTAGTATTGAAGACTCTTAAACCGTCTTGTGGATTTTCTCTTATGATTTTATGCTTTCTGGCCAAGAGAGGTACCGACTGTACTCTGCTTACTACTTTCCTTGCTTGCAAGTCTCTCCCGTAGGCCATGAGCTCTTCCCCGGCAGGGGTGAGACAACCCTTAGCTTGCTTCTGTACTAAGTGTCCATCTGTAGATACTAAAGCAGGGCCAGGACGGAACAACTGACTCCTTATGTGCAAACTGGGTAAACTAAGTGGTGGCACCCCATTTTGTGGAAATTATGGAATTACAGCGTCTGGTATATGTACATTGCTTGAAAAGAGTTTTTTTTAAGGAATGCATGTTGGAGAATGTTTGCATATAAGAAGATACAGGTAGTGTATCTGGTAAAAATGATCTGCCAAATTCTTAATAACACAGGTGGCACGATATTTGTATAAATGACTATTTTACAGAAACCATGTGCTTGAGTATAAAGCCATTCTAGTAGCTGGCATGGAGACAAGTTTCTTGTTCACATCCCAGATTTGTGTCCTGGTTAAAATTCCCGCCAGCTGGTCACCACGAGCACATCTGTGAATCTGTCAGCACAGGTGTCATCTCTACAGTGAGGGTGATGATAGTCATCTCAAAGTGACCCCCAAAATGGAAGTGCGTACTGAACCCCATTAGCCTACGGGGGTCAATGAAAAACTTCAGGTTCTTAAATAGGGATGGATAGATGGATGGATGGGACAGATGTCTGCTATTCAGCCAACCATCTTCCAAAGAGCATGCCTTGCCTTGCTGATAATCTTTCCTGTGTGGTGTTGAAATGAAGTGTACCCCAGGAAGTTGCTTCAGTCAGTCACCCTCTCCAGTCTAAGGATAAAAGGAACCAGTGGCTCAGATTAGCAGTTCTGACACGTGCAGGCTAAAGACAAGGACAGTTTGAGGGAGGCAGGAGAACATCAGAAACCAGAATTCCAGATCCAGTAACAAACAGGGGCAAATGGGAGGTCTCAACACTAATGGGAAGCACTGTGGACTCGTCACAATGTGCCAAGGATGGAAAAGGCCCAACATTCATTTTTCGTTTTACGTTCCAAAACATGCCTGCGCTCAGTTTTAACACGGTCACATACAAAAGGTGAAGCCTTTTAAAAAAACCTTTACAAAACTAAACAATTAGAACATAGAAGGCTAAAAGCTAGTTGAGCTGTTATTGATTTGCACATTGAATAATAAAGGCAGCGTTTGTGCTCTATTCAGAGTGAAGGAGAAGAAGGAAGGAATACGCTCCGCTCACTGCTGAGTAACATGATTCAAGATTAACGATGTCTGAGATGAGCTGAGGCTGGCTTTCTTCCTTCTGCCTTACTGGGCAGAAGAAATGTTCTTCAAACAGAAGAGTTAAAATTGTTTGTTTAAGCACACAAAAAACATACAACAACCTCAAACCTGGACATGCCGATGCATACCAACAGTACAACAATGTTCTGTGAGTGGAGAAAAGAGGATCAAAAGTTCAAAGCCAGCATGGGCTCCAGAGTGAGTTCAAGGCTAGCCTGGGCAATTTAGTGAAACTCTGTCTCAAAATAAAAAGTAAAAATGAGGGCTGGAGATGACACTCACGGTGGAACGCTTGCCTAGTCTGGGCTCAGTCCACAGCGCCAACCAGTCAACAAACAAGATTCAGAGAAAGGGGGAAACGATTGTCCCAGCTGTGTTCCCACCGCTGTGTGCTCACTGATGACCCCACAGGTATCCAATGCATTGCTCTAATCTGATGGTCACACAGGTAGCCCTGTTTAAACTACAAGAGTCACAAAACAAAACCAGAATTCATGAATTCATGAATGACTGGAGGTGATAAGTGATGCTGACAGGGACAGGATGGAGGTAAAAATGGGGGGGGGGGTAGCAATCAGAATACTAAGTTCTAAGCAGAGTACCAGCCCCTCAGTGAACTTAGTTGTCCATATCCCAGTGGATTACGTATTGGGATGTAGCCACTGTTGGTAACATAGAGTAGTCACAGGAAGCAGACAGGCACACGATCTTTTCATAGAGAAAAAGATCTTGAAAGCCTTGGAATAATGAGCTTTAGAACAAATCCATTAAGTTTTATATTATTATTATTACTCATGTACTTTAGGGTTGCCTGGAAGATAAGTCTGGGGTTTTAGAATACAAAATACGGATGGTAAGACTAAGACACGGTGAGCTTTCCCTTCTTTCTAACAATTCCCAAGGTGAAAACTCAACGACGTGCTATGAGGATGACATCCCCTGACTGCAGAAAAAAAATTTCATGACGTCTCTCATTATCTTTTCCAAGTGACTGGAAACTGAATGTGCTAGGAGAGAGCTAGGGTTAGATAAGTCACTTTGCAGCCAAGTCTTAACAGTGGCCGTAGTGTTTCATTGTTTACACTTAGCACAAAGCAAGGGAGCAGAATTGAACACATTGAATGTTGTCAACATTAGGAAGACAGCTCAGTGGGCCACAGCCAATCAGATTAAATTGATTTAAGTACAGTGTAAATCTATTCTCTAGAAGTGAACGGTGAATTGCAGACTGCAGAACCCAGGAGAGCTGACCGTAGAGTCTTAGCCAACAGCACTGGACCAGTGTTGAGCACCATGCTGGATGCATGGGAGAGGTGCAAAAAACACTTGCTGAGCAAAGGATCTGTCAGATACTGTGATGAAACTATTTTAAATTTTCTTTCTTTATAATTTTATGCATGAATATTTTGCTTGTATGTGTGTCTGTATACAACATGCATGCCTAGTGCCCATGGAGGCCAAAAGAGGGAGTTGGATTCCTAGAACTAGAGTTAAGGATTTTTGTGACCCACCATGTGGGTGCCGGGAATTGAACCCAGGTCCTCTGGAGGAGCAGCCAGTTCTCTAGACCTGTGACTACTTTCCAAAGGCTCTTTAAGATTTTGGTTTTTGTTACTGCACATTTGTAGCTGGACTATTTGAATCAACAGAGCCACATCTACGCTGCTGCATCTTATCTTGGATACTGTCCAATCAGAGCCTCCCTCAAGAAGAGAAGTGTCCATTTGGGATATACCTCCAACACATACACACAGACACATCTCCAACACACACACACACACACACACACACACACACACTCTTTTTAAAATCACATCCAAGTTGAAAAGTTAAAGGAAATAAAAAAAAAATAAAGGAGCAGACAACATACAGGAGAGATGTGGAAGTGTTTGAAGAAATCATTTGATATGAGGATCAGGCTAACCCTGTTCTAGCCCTGAAAAGTAAGATTAGAACCCATTGGGTGGGACTTATGTGCTCTGCTCTAGGAAAATCATGACGAGCTCCCCAAAAGGTACATGCATTTCTCTAGAAAGTAATGAGTTCCCTGTGGCCAGAACTGTGCGGGTGGCAGCTACGCTTTTATTGAAGGGATTTATGAAGAGAGATACATTAAGTGGACGAGCTGTCCTGTTAATATTCTGAGATTGTGAAAAATCTAGGAAAGCTCCAGGGTGCTGAAGAAATTGCTTTGTAACTATCTTAGAGCATGACCTTTGGGCAGCATGACCTTGGGGCTCCATGCCCCTCACAACATTGTCACCAACAACACATTGCTGCTATGACGGCTCTCATAACCTTTCAAACTTCTTCTTCTCCTAGTGCTTTGCATAATTTCTGTGCCTCCCTTCGCTGCTGGTTTCTCTGACTTCTCCCTCCACCCATCCTCTGGAAACCTTACATACGCAAAAACCATTGCAAGACCCTTTTTGAAACACGGCTACATTTACCCTGGTCACCCAGAGGATTATTATAAAAAAGCTGCTTGGTAATTTCCTTTTGTATGGAGCACCAAGGTATAGGAGTTACCGTGACCTAGCACATAACCCATAAAAATAAATCAACAAAGACAGAGTTCCACCAAGGAGGACGCTGATAGCAAGTGGTAATTTCCTTTTGCATGGAGCACCAAGGTATAGGAGTTACCATGACCTAGCACATAACCCATAAAAATAAATCAACAAAGACAAACAGAGTTCCACCAAGGAGGACACTGATAGCAAGGAGGCATTTTTTAATGTGTAACGACTTTAAACGATGATCCAAGCTGGCAATGATGCTTTTCATCTGAGACTTTAAAGTAGTGAAGAGTAAAATCATTTGTCGTAGTGCCACCTCCCTCAGTGCCTGCAGGCCAGGTTCCTCTCAATCCTCTACCCAGGCCAACACAATACTATCATTTCTGGGATTTTAAAGCTGGCCCCCTGCCTCATTACTTTAACAGTCAGCATGCTTTAACATTCTTCCAACTACAAGGTCCATTTCTTCAAAAGCACTTTTTGAACATTCCTTCTCAATGTAGCAGAACCTTATATCCTTCCCTCTTAAGTTTGGTTCGATGGTTTTGTTTTCCTTAAAAGTCACCGCAATGGCATCTAATCAGTTTCGGCAGTTTGGATGCTGTGTCACCTGATACACAGGCAAGCAAACACAGCTCTGTGCCATCAGCTCAGGCCCCAGACTGTGAAGGACACAAACAGACTAAGGTTAGAGAGTAATGTCCTCCACATTTTTTAAAAGGTGTGATTGTGGGTGACGATAACAGACAGCTGCATGGTTCCTTTCGGATACAGAGAATGCAGGGAGGAAATAGACTTGGCAATCTGGAAAGAAATTAAGGTAATGGTCAGGCTGGGACCTGTCCTCGGATAAAGAGTTTAGAATTAATCAGAAACCACTAGGGAGCCAGGTGGTGGTGGTGCATGCCTTTAATCCCAGAACTCGGGAGGCAGAGGCAGGTGGATCTCTGTGAGTTCGAGGCCAGCTGGTCTACAGAGTGAGTTC
This sequence comes from Dicrostonyx torquatus, assembly GCA_028555095.1. NCBI lineage: Eukaryota > Metazoa > Chordata > Mammalia > Rodentia > Cricetidae > Dicrostonyx > Dicrostonyx torquatus. The sequence continues at coordinate 215,335 of JAQHUG010000582.1, read as the reverse complement.
CAGGACTGGCTCCAAAGCTACAGAGAAACCCTGTCTCAAAAAATAAACAAAACAAAACAAAACTCCCTAGGGAGCTACTGAAGGAGTTCACCTGCTCATCCCTGTGCTTGCTTTAAACAGGCAAGAACTGGGCTGGAGAGATGGCTCAGTGGTTCAGAGCACTCCTTCTCATAAGGCCCTGGAATCCCTTCTCAGCATCCAACTGGCAGCTCACAACCATCCCTAACTCAAATTCCAGGACATCTGGCCCCCTCTTCTGACCTCTGCCTGCACCACACACAAATACAGAGCACATAGCATACATCTGTGCAAAACCATACACATACAAGTAAATCCCAACGATTATACATGCAAAGAGGCAAGGATAGGATCAGAACAATCCTATAGAAAACTCAGGCTTCCCATCCCAAAACTGTACAAAAAGGACCAACGATGAGAGGGTGAGCCAGAGGTCTAAGAGAGGAACTCAGAGAAGAAGCAGAGGGAGGCAGAGGTCACTTGCCACAAGGGCACCTGCCTGCATCTTTCCAAGTCAGCCTGGCTGTGTCTTTTGTATCAGGAGGATTAGTGAAACACCAAGACGGTGTGCTGAGCATGGGAACTGATGGAGCTGCAGCTGGAGAAACAGAACTATATACACAGGGAACTTTCCCCTGGAGTGCTGACCTGGCCGAGGTGTGGTGTTCCGGTGTCAGGGGCTGGCTTCCGCATGCCGGGAGCTCTGAAAAAGAGAGAGCATGTGTGCTCTCTTTCTCTGGGGAGGTCCAGAGGCACCCACCCAGAGGCTACAGGGTCTCTGTGACTGCTAAGGACAAGCTGACTTTCCCAGCAGGCACCTGGCTGTTTTCTGGGGTGGGCTAAAGACTCAGAGGATATCATATAAAAACATGGAGGCAGTGAAGTAAGGGGGTTTGCCATAAAAGAGAAAAACGAAAGCCATAAGAGAAACAAAAATTATTGGATCAAGAATGAAGAACGGTAAACATCAAGGCACTTGGTAATTTTTCTAACAGACACTGTGAAAGTTTCAACACACACACGCACACACATGCACACACACACGCGCACACACACATGCACGCACACCTCCTCTCCCCCTTTGCCACAAGTCTTAGGCGCTGGAGGGAACGTGTCATTTGGGAGACTTGACTGCAGAGGCACAGAAACACAAGAAATACAGCCCTCGTTCCGAAAGGGCTGAGCACACAGGCAGGGCCTGCTGTGGGCTAGGACTAGGAAGTGCCACTCTGTCAGCTTTCATTTGTGTGGAAAGCTTTAAGTGACGTCATTGAACTGTTCTTTGAAAGTTCATATTGTCGGCCTGTACTCCACTGGGTACTGTTTATAAAACTCCTCTCAAGTATTCAGTTGGGAAAATAAACCATGACCCACGTGCTGTGCGAAGGTCTATTGAGCGTGGCGTTGTGCCTAAGCACTGTTGCCTTGGAAATCCACACAGATCTTCCTACTTTGGGGAGGAAACCCGAGGGTGTTTGTTTTACTCTGTGTCTTCAACACAAGCCTATGCTCTTAAACTGTGAGTACAGAGAGAAGTAGCCGCTCTACCAAGAGCCTGTTGGCTAAAACTGTGCCTGACCTAATTCAAGTTTAATAGACAAATGGCATTTTTATTGGCTTGTAAAACGCCAGGTATTTGCAAACTGCTCTAAGCAGTGAAGTAATTGAAGTTTGAAAAAAAAATTTAAGTGGTGCTCATGTCTGCTCTTCATTTCTTCCTCTCTTAGCTACTGTGCGTCTCCAACTCCCAGCCATGTAGCCATTTTCCTAAATTAGTGTGTGATGCTGTAAATAGGAAATAAAAAGGTGAAGATTCCTGTTGCATCCAACATTAGAAGTAAATCTTCATTCTTTTCCCAGAGGAAGTGACTCAGACTCTGGAGAAAGGAAAGAGACCATAGGAAGAGGGAGGGAGAGTCTCCCCATGTGCAGTCATCATCTTCTGTCTTCTCGGACCATGTTTATTGCTTTTATTAAGTCTTATGAAAACTTCAGGAAACTTAGCACTGAGCTACCACAGAAGGTGAAGGTCTTACAGGGTCTTCTCCGACAGGAAGCACACAGTGGTGACCATGCGGACGTAAGAAGAGCTCTGTCAGACCCCTGCGTGGCATCTGTATGTCACAGAACGTGATGCCAGCTCTGTCCCTTCCCCCACACAGTTGCCAAATGGGAAAGCAAAGCTAGCAGAGTTCGAAGGAGGTCAGAAATTGAGCCTAGAAAACGTAATGTGGGCACATATCAGTTCCTATGGCAACATCGCAACATTGTAGTTCGTTGGCTTCCTGGCCTCCGTGACAGCTCCGAGTTAGCTTCTCCAGGCTTCTGAACAGGCAACTTAAGGAAGACACTCCGAGTTCCTTCCCACAGATCACAGGGATCAACAGCAAAAGGGACTGAAATGTGTGTACTAGCTTCTAGTTTTCATTTTTAATACAAATGTATTACATTTTGGGGTGTGTGTGTGTGTGTGTGTGTGTGTGTGTGTGTGTGTGTGTGTCGCGTGCATGCACACGCACTCTGCACCATGGGT
>JAQHUG010000582.1:175975-198594 GCA_028555095.1 Dicrostonyx torquatus | reverse complement strand
AGCCTGGTCTACAGAGTGAGTTCCAGGACAGTCAGGGCTACACAGAAAAACCCTGTCTCAAAAAACTAATAATAATAATAATAATAATAATAATAATAATAATAATAAGTCCTCTTTAGCCTGTGAAGTGCTCTGTGGAGCCAACAGTTTCTTTGCTTCTTCCCAGGTAACCCTACCTCATCAGAACTTCCCAGGGCAAGCCATCGCCGTGTGTCTGTGTGTATAGAAGCCAAAGGAACTGTTATTTTTTAACCTAACTTTTCAAGCAGGCCATCTCCCTACCCTCAGAGTGAACTCCATCATTTTGCCTCCCAGCACCTCACTGCAACCTTCAGCCTTTCCCCTTTACTCCTACAGTGGTGCTGAAAAGTCACCATCCTGCTTCTTCACCTTCAGACCTGGTTATCTAATGGCTGTGTGTCCAGTTTCAGCTTCCCGTCCAGTAGCAGGTCTCCCAGCATGCGCAGGAGGTCATGAGACAGGCATGGGAGCAGAGAGCTATGGGTCGTTATGCACGATCCTCGTGCCGCCGAGGGAGACAAGTGACCTTCGCCAACTCTAGCTTATCATCTTATCTTTGTCCCTTGTAGGGATCTTACCGCTGTGGGCCTTGCAAACCAGGGTACACTGGTGACCAAACAAGGGGCTGCAAGACTGAAAGAAACTGCAGGAACCCAGAGCTGAACCCATGCAGCGTGAATGCGCAGTGCATTGAAGAGAGGCAGGGGGATGTGACGTGTGTGGTAAGCTCTTGATGGCGCATGGCCGACTTTCCTCTTTCCTTTAAAGCACTGCTCTGCCCAGGATCTACTTGCTTCAGGGTCAAAGTGCGCCAAAACATAAACGCTGTAGTCCAGACCAGCACAGAATTATTATAATTGGCTCAGTTAGGTTTCTGAGCAACTGTCTGAGGTCCCTCTGACCTTGATCTCTGCCCTTTCTCTACCTCTTGGGCGAGGAGCAACCAGCCATGTGGGCAACTGGATGGTGGAACCCCTACCGGGATACCAGTTCCCTATGGCCTTCTGTGGAAATTTTGCCTAAAATGCCAAACGCTGAGAGGTGGGAGAGCCTCCTTCCCCTCCGGCTCTGTCCCCTGTTTATGCTTTATGGCATCGCTATTGTCATTCATAACTGTCCTCACCTTTAGATGTCCTGTGTTAGTGTGGCCTCATACTCTGGGGCTGGGTGGGACTGTAGAGGTGGATGAGAAGAATATTGGAAACTGGGAACTGTCACCCAAGGGTGGGTGGCATCTTGTCTGTGGCCCTCTCAACCCACAGCTCAGTGCATGGTCAGTCTTTTTATCTGTTCCCAGCTCTGGTGCCCTGCTCTTAGCTGAACCCTCTATAAAGAGATCCTTCCCCACAACCCATTCCCAAAGCTAGGACCGGAGTCCTCAGGGACCTTACGGACTAGCATCTCAGCTGCCTTGGGTTGCTCTTTCTGTTAGGGGTCTCCAGGCACACAGTAAGGAAGCTTTGTCCTGTGGTCCCATGACCATGGTAAGCTCCTCTGATCAGTGTAAAAATTTCCTCTCAGGGACAGGGTCAGGTATCATGGCGCACGCACACATACACATACACACACACACACACACACACACACACAAAATGCCTGCATTTGGGAGGGAGAGTCAGGCCGGTCTCTGTGAGTTCAAGGCCAGCCTGTTCTACACAAACTCTGGGTCATAGAGAGTTAATTTCAGGCTATCCAGAACTGCACAGTGAGACCCTGTTGATAGATAGATAGATAGATAGATAGATAGATAGATAGATAGATAGATAGATAGATAGATAGAAAACTTCCTCATCACATTTCTCAAATTTACACTTTTTTTTATCTTTCTGGCTGTAAACTTCCTCAGTCATCTTATCACTTTTCTTTTTTTGGTTTTTTGAGACAGGGTTTCTCTGTGGCTTTGGAGCTAGCTTGGAACTAGCTTTTGTAGACCAGGTTGGTCTCGAACTCACAGAGATCCGCCTGCCTCTGCCTCCCGAGTGCTGGGATTAAAGGTGTGTGCCACCACCGCCCAGCCTCATCTTATCACTTTTCAAATCAGAAAATAAGATCGAAAAGTTTAAAAAAAATAAAACAGTATAATTGAGTCAGCCTTCATAGCAGTACCAGTATTCTAGGGCAAGATCCGGAGAATGTGCTGTCAGAGAAAGAGAAAGAACCAAGCTTCCCCCTAATCCTGCTGGTTGGCTCTGCTATCACATATATATACTCCTTTTAAAAGTCATTCAAAAGCAAGTATATGTCTGTGCTTAAATTCTCATTTTCTGTGAGCAAACTGATGGCTCCTCCGGGATGGTGGGTGATGGGGCTCTTAATATGTTTTTGAATTTGTAATAAGGCACAACGACAGATGGTAAAGGATTAATAAACGCCGTGTGACTACTAAAATAATTTAATCTGCCAGAAAATGGCTCATTAAAAATGTATTTGTTCCTAGAGGGAATTTTTTCCCCATTAAAATGAGTGGAGCACTGGACCCATAACTGAACTTTTCAGGCCTTGGGAAGGTGCTGTGGAAGTCCTTGAGTGGACCGGAGCTCTGGGGAAGGGCATGGGTGTGGGGCTGACTCAGGCTACAGGGAGAGCAGAGGAGGGGGACAGGTATGGGGTGCCAGGTGTGTTACAGGCGGGAAAACACCTTATTGCTGTTGAGAAGCCAGAAATTTCCCAGAGATCTGTTCCACGCTGCTGGTCCTGACTCTTCAACTTCCCCCCCCCCTTCTCTCCTGTCCGTTCTGGTCCCCGCATTGGTGGCTCTCGGGCTTTCTGGGTGCAGTCTGCTCTCTTTCTCCTCCTCTCCCGGTCATTCCTCACCCCACCCCAGCTGCAACCCCTATTCCCACCTCCCTCACCCCTTACCTCCCCCGCCCCTTCCCCCCTTGCACTGGCCCCACCTCACACCTGACAGCTCTTAGGAAGGGTTCCCTCTATCTTAGTGAGTCAAACATTCTGTCTCGGGGCACCTGATACTCAAGGGAGAACTCAAAAGTGTACATTAACCAAATGCAAGGGCTTAAAGTCAAAAGGCTTGAGGTTAATGCTTCAAGTTCTGAGGGTTTGATCAAGGCACTCATCCAGGTTGAGCTCATGTGACTCTTGCATAAAAGGGGCAATGATGACCTTGCAGTGTCTTCTTAAGGACTGGAGAAAATGGCTGGGAAAATCCACTTTAGAAAAACTGTTGGCAGAAAGGTTAAAGAAATGACTCAGCAGGCAAAGGTACCCTCCACCAACCACACATACAGAGACACACGCGCGCACATTCACACACACACACACTTTTAATCTCCTGTCCTTCCAGGCAACACTGCAAATGTAATTTTAAAAACGGAAACACAATCATTGCTTGCCACCTCGTCTGTTGGAGTGAGGCTTATTGTGTTGAGTTTCTGGGCAGCAGGATGCTCCAGGGGACACACCAGATGGGAAGGTACACAGAGCCAGCCCTGGCCATACCGTGGGAACCACTTCTGTTCAAAGAAAGGGATGTGAACAGAGATAGAGCACCTTAAGGTTTCCTTCTTGGGTGGAACCTGACCCAGAGGAACAGATTCAGATACAAGCCTGTGGCTCAGAAGTGGTGAACGTTGCAGCCCCCCAGCCCCCTCGGTCTTGATTTCCAAAAAGAGGAGATGAATTGGACAGTCATGTGGAAAACACTTGGAGAACAACCCCAAATTAGGACTACCTTTTGAAATGGAGAAATGGCTCAGCAGTTAAGAGCACTTGCTGCTCTTTGGAAGACCTGGGTTAAATTTTCAACACTGTGCGTGTGTGTGTGTGTGTGTGTGTGTGTGTGTGTGTGTGTGTGTGTATTACAACTCTCTGTAACTATAGTTACAGGAGACCTAATACTCTCTTCTGACCTCTAAGGGCGCCTGCACATACATAGTACATATACATACTCTCAGATGCATACCTATACACATTAAATTAATAAATCAACATTTGCACCCAGAATTCCATGAGCTAGACTGGTATACACGTACAAACGCACTGAAATGACCTGAGTCAACACGGTCAGCCATAGCAAAGCTGTTGGAAACCTGATGCCCGCAGTGGAAAACCAATAGAGTCTGTCAAGGCCCATCCAATGCAGCCTTGACTCTGGCAGATCTGTGGCCACTCAAAAGAATGACGTGGATGTTCATGGGGAGATATAGGGAGAATGCCAAAATAAAATGTCACATTTTAAGCTGCAGGAGAGTATAGACACCTAAGTGTGTACAGCCACCTGAACTTGAGAAGGCAAAAGGGCTGTGTACCTGCGTGTCTGCGCACAGACCACCTCTGAGTGCGTGCACGAGAGTGGGTTGCCTTTGCTTGTCTGAGCCGCAGGAATAGGCATCAGAAGGAACGTTTTCTGTCCATCTCTCTTTGAGCCTTTGGAGTTTCGAGTCATACAGTCTATTCCCATACAACTATAAACTGTTCTCTGTTTTTCTTGGTTTGTTTGTTAGTTTGTAGGGGTGGTTTGCATGCACACAAGTAAGGCCAGGTGTCTTCCTTTATTTCTCCCCACCATATCTTTTTGAGGAAAATTTTCTTTCCTTTTTTTTATTTTATTACTTTAAAAAAACACCAATCCAAATTCCCACTCCTTCCCCTCCTCCCACTTCCTCCACACATCCTCCCACCCCTCCCCCTCCAATCCTAAAAGAGGGCAAGACACCCCGCCCTGTGGAAAGTCCAAGGCCCTCCCTACTGCATCTAGGTTGAGCAAGGTATACATCCAAAGAGAATAGCGTCCCCAAAAGCCAGTATATGCAGTAGAGACAAATTCCAGTGCCATTGTCATTGGCCCCTCAGTCTACCCCAACTGTCAACCACATTCAGAGGGACTGGTTTGATCCCGTGCTCGTTCACTCCCAGTCCAGTTGGAGTTGGTGAGCTCCCATCAGCTCAGGCAAACTATCTCATGGTCTTGACCTCCTTGCTCATACTCTCACTCCTTCCACTCTTCAACTGGATCTTGGGAGCTCCGTCCAGTGCTCCAATGTGGGTCTCTGCCTCTGTTTCCATCTGTTGTTGGACGAAGGTTCTATGGTGATATTTAAGATAATCATCAGTCTGACTACAGGACAAGGCCAGTTCAGGAACCCTCTCCTATATTACTTAGGGTCTTAGCTGGAGTCATCCTTGTGGATTCCTGGGAATTTTTCTAGAGCCAGGTTTCTTGCTAACCCCATAGTGGCTCCCTCAATCAAGATATCTCTTTCCTTGCTCTCATATCTGTCCTTCCTCCATCTCGACTATCCCATTCCCTCAACTTCTCTTGAGGCAGATTATCTACTGAATCTGGAGCTCACTGATGACACAGGACTTCCCGGCCAGCAGACCCCAGGGAAGCTCCAGTTGCCCCCTCTACAGCACTGGAATTATGGACGTGAGCTACCGCTAGCCTTTTCCTTGGGTGCTGAGGACCCAAAATGTTGCTTGTGCAACAAGCACCTTACTAAGATTGAGGCATCTTTCCAGCCCCTGTTTAGTTTGTGGGAGACAGAACCCCATATAGCTCAGGCTGACTCTTAACTCACTATTTAGCTGAGGATGACATTGAACAGATTCTAATCCTCCTGCCTCCATCTCCTAGCCCTGAGGTTACAGGCATGGTCCAGCATGCTTAGCACAACTGAAGTGTTAAATCCCACCCACCCAGGATGTGAGGCTCCTGGATCTTCCCCCTGGGGACCCTCACACAGGGGCAGAGACCAAGTTAGTCGCCTGCCTCCCTGGGGGCTGCTTTTCCAGACCTCTGACGGACTCTCCCTTTGCAGTGTGGTGTTGGTTGGGCTGGTGACGGCTATGTCTGTGGAAAGGATATAGACATCGACAGCTACCCTGACGAAGAACTGCCGTGCTCTGCCAGGAACTGCAAGAAGGTAAGAAGAAGAAGACCAAAATACCCTGTGGACTTCCAAAGCTGTGTCTTGCATGGCTTTGGGAAGGTTCTACTGGTTCTACCTAAAAATTTTGTAGTAGCTGATCCTCAGATGAAGCCAGCAAAGCATCCACTAGCCAAGCCAGGGAGCCACACTCAGTCTTGAGGTCAGAAATCCCTTTTTTGACATAAGACAGATGGTTGGGATGTGACTCTTTTCCCCATCAGGATAACTGCAAGTATGTACCAAACTCGGGCCAGGAAGACGCAGATGGAGACGGCATTGGAGATGCATGTGATGAAGATGCTGATGGAGACGGGATCCTGAATGAGCAGGTACCAGCTTTGTGGGGCGAGCATACACATGGCGGCACACCAGGGATTGTGGAAGTCAGCCTGTGAAGCCAGTCGCTGAGATTAGTCATCTCAAACCTTAGTCTTCATACCCATGTTTTCACAGCATCGCAGCTGGTCCTGTAAGAGCCACGGGTGTTTAAAATATAAAACAGACAGCCGTGGGAAGCTCCAACAGTGAGGCAGGTATAAGTCTGTGTAAGTGCCTAAACACCTTCTTGCCATTTAGGACAACTGTGTCCTGACTCACAATATAGACCAAAGGAACAGTGATAAAGATATCTTTGGGGATGCCTGTGACAACTGCCGGACTGTCCTGAATAATGACCAGAGGGACACTGACGGGGATGGAAAAGGAGATGCCTGTGATGACGACATGGATGGAGATGGTAGGTTTGGTTTGCTCTGTCTTTTATTTGGAGTTCCTTTGTCCTTTTGACCTCCCCAAGAGTGGGACTAGACATGCTGACTCAGGATCCTCTCTCAGGTTCCCTCTGACCTATGTCTGGTGGTCCAGTGACCCTAGATGTTTCTGGTACTTTATACTATTGGCAGGAACTCTGAATTCTTTCTACTAGTGTCTTATCAGGGCTGTGTCTATGGGGTGTCTGACTCCCTGGCTCCTCCCCCACTTCCCCACTCCCTGACCCCTCAACATGGGAGAGACCTGGGAATGGAGAAATGAGTAGGGTCTGCTGTGGAATATTACTTTAACTATGTAAATATGTGTTACATTTGTTTCCGCGGCATTTGTTTAACTATATAAAGATGGATTGCGTCTGTTTCATCTTGCCTGCCTAAGGCACCAGATTGGTCTAATAAAAAGCTGACCAGCCAATAGCTAGGTAGTAAAGATTGGTGGGGCTGCTGGGTAGGAAGAACAAATAAGAGGAGGAATCTAGGCTCTGGAGAAAAGAGAGAACTAGGGAGAAAGACAGGGAGACGCCCAGGACCAGTCAGGCAGGCAGCTGTCAGACAGACAAACGTGGAGGAAGCAGGAAAGTAGGACATACAGAATGAATGCCCTGAGGCAAAACATACAAAGGGAAACAGGTTAATGTAAGTTAAAAGAGCTTTGGGGACAAGCCTGAAGTAAGGTCGAGTATCCATGACTAATAATAACTCTCCATGTCATGTTTTGGGGGTGGGGTAGACCAAGAAAGCAGGCTGCGAGGGTCAGATACTGTACCCTGGGGACAGGTTCCTCCTGAACACAGGCCAGGAAGATGTGGCCAGCCCCTCCCCGCCTGCTCTGGGATGTCACAGTGGCTGCACTGCCCAGCTCTGGAACTCAACCCTGGGGCCTTTCTGTGAGGTCCATGCCAGGGACAGCTCAGAAGCCTCATGGAGCTTGAGCAAGGGCATTTCATTCAGCATGGTGTCCACAGCACAGGGTAACTCTTGTTCACCGGCAGCCTAGGATCTGAATTTCTGAAAACATAGTACACCACTGGAGGAACCTCATTTTTATGCTTTTTTTTTTTTTTGTTTTAAATACTACCCTCTCAAACACACACATTCACTCCTCTAGAATACACATACGTACCGCCCCCCTAAAGCATAGGTCTACCTTGGGTTAGCTAGAGGGACCACCTCTCTGCAGTGGTGTGCTGGTAAACCCGTTCCGTAAAATACCCTAACCCGTGGTGTTTGTCCACTTCTACAGTATTGCTCTCATCACCGTTGTTGGTTTCAAATGTCATTGAGCATGGCATTGGGAAACAGGGATTCAATAGGCCCAGGCCCAACTCCTGCACACCACTGCCCAAAGGCCTTTTGTCTCCATTCAAATTTAGACACTTACAAGGTCTTCCTTCGCTGGGTCAGCCCCCTCAGTCATCATGGCCTCCTTCTCTGGATGCTGCCACAACCCTTAACATCTTAGACAATAGAGTTTGTTGGAGAGCTGCCTTAGGGAGCTGTTCATGCTGGAGCCTCACAGTAGCCTTCCTTTGAAGTTACCTCCAAATACTACGGAAGATGGCGAAGTAACGATGGCCCGGCAGCAATAAGTGGCCCAGCCTGGCTTCTCATCAGCTAGATGTCTCTATGTCCAACCCTTTTCTATAGCAGTCTCTTGACCCATGGTAGAATTCTGTTCTTGTAGGAATAAAAAACATTTTGGACAACTGCCCCAGAGTTCCCAACCGTGACCAGCGGGATCGGGATGGCGATGGTGTCGGAGATGCTTGTGACAGTTGTCCTGATGTCAGTAACCCTAACCAGGTTAGTAAGACGGGGTTCACCTGTGGACTGAACCCCATCATGTAAAGATTCGCTAATGATCAACAACTGGAAAAAACCAGCCAAGCTGTTGGCCAGTTCTTTGCTGTTGCATCAAGGCTCAGGTGGGGAAATGACATGCATTAGGCATGAGAATGAGGAGACCAAAATGATCCACACAAGACATTGACAACCACACTGATTAAGCCAATGAAAAAGCTTTTTCACTGATGGCCAGACCCTGAGCAGGCTTGTGCCTCTGAAAAGTCTCTCGGTGCTGAAGCTCAGGGATGCAGAGTTTTAAAGACAAAAGCCCCAAAGACTATAATTTACATTAAAGTTAGATGAAGGTCATGGTAACCTTGAAACATCCATTCATGGCAGAGCACAGTAATTATTTTAGACATAATATGCAAATTATTTTTTACTCATATTTTTCTAGTTATTTGAGTTCGATTATTTTGGTTAACACACCCAGACCATGGTCAAGGGCGTGGAGATCTCAAATGTGTTGCCAAGGCAGGTGTGGTCATTGAGGGAAGGGGGACAGAGAGCTGAGAACTGTCTAAGCACACAAAGTGGTGTCAGGACAAGATGGCGCTGCCTGAGTCAGGACAGGCACTCCTGAGACCCTTGGGAATCACCTCACAGCCGCACAGCACATGATATTAGTAGCAAGAACCTGGTGATGCCCAAGTTTCTCCTGTCATGGAAAATAGAAACACGATATGAGCCTAACCGCACACCCCTTTAGTTCCTAAATCTATGTCTGACTTTGCAGATTAAGATGCTTTGTTTCCTTTCCCGTACACCCACAGCTTGGATCCCTGGGTGTGGTGTGCACGCAGTCTGTCTCTGAAGCCCTGAAAAAGAAGAGGGGCCCTGTTACCCACTGTGCCACACTCCTCATGCTGTCTCAACTCCAAACTGCAGCCACAACATAGAGTCAATGTGCTTTGACCCATGGCTGTGGCTGGCTCCCTCCCCACCAAGTCAGAGCACCCCGTTTCTACTTGCCACTATGCCACCCAGAACCCTTCCCAGGCAGCTCAGCTGGTGTGTGGGCAGCCCCTCCATGAAGCCTGATATTTTAAAAGGCTTTTTTGAAAATTCAGCATTGTGCCTACACCAATATGGTGTTGTCCTTTTGCAGTTTTGTACCACCCTGGAGCCCAAGAAACAATTCCTGAAACCCAGGGATGATGTGCCAGGCTTGTCTTCTCAGGACTAGCCCGTGCATGCAGGCCCGGCTACAAATAACGCCTTCTGCTCTCTTTGCAGTCGGATGTGGACAATGATCTGGTTGGGGACTCGTGTGACACCAACCAGGACAGGTATGGCATGCCTCCCAGCTGCAGGGAAGCAGGCGGGAGATCTGGGGAGAGTGGGGAACTGTCAAAGCTTTTTGCTGGCACTGTGCTCTAGGATCTCTGGGTGGATCAGGTTGCTGGGAGACAGTGGCTTCCACCTTAGCTCCAGGCCACCGTATCTCCCGAAAGTACTACGTCGGGAGTGGCGGTTTCAGCTCCACCCAGCGCTTGAGCTGTTTTGCAAAAGAGATGTAACATCCTGGAGCCTTGCAGAATGGCTTTGGAGTAAGGCAGCCAGATGCCATTCATGACCTAATCTCTCTGTACTTCACTTTCGTTACGTGTGTGTGTGTGTGTGTGTGTGTGTGTGTGTGTGTGTATCCCCCATGTGCTGTTATAGAGTTGAGTTAGCTCAGGAAAGGTGCCTTTTGTGGTTTCTATTACCCAGCGAGCACTCAGTAGACCCCTTCGTTATCCTATCGGGAAAAGTTCGTCATCACCCCAAGCAGAGGGGCTTGCTGAGACATCACTGTTGCTTTATTGTTCTTGACACCTTTCCTCTTTCATCGAGAGGAACTGTTCTACGAAAGGCATTCTGCCACTCATTCTTCCTAGCCTAAAATGGAGTCCTACATGAAGCCCAGGGAAGGCTGGGGACAGAAACTGGTGACAAAACATTTGCCTAGCATGTGCAAGGCCGGGAGTACAATCCCCAGCATCACCACAAAGAAGACAGACAAGGAGGAGGAGTGGAGCAGGGGCTGTGGGACACACAAGAAAGGCACAGCGAGTGTCACCAGCCCTGGGTGGCTGAACTCCCAGGCACTGGCCCTTCTTCTTGGGACCTTTCCTTCAGTTCCTGAGGATTTAACCAGGGTCTTATCTCTGCTCGGCAAGGCACTCTACCCCCAGCTACATTTCATCCCCTCCCTCCTTGGGTGATTCTTGGAGAGGTGGTTAGTACAGGTCTGAACGGGTAAAGATTCCCCAAAGGCAAAGCATGGTTCTTCCTCTGGTAACAGACTCAGCTCCCCCAGCTCAGAATGGCCTCCCACGAGGTCCCACCTTCTTCATGCTCCATCCTTACTGCCACGTGCATCCCAGCCTAGTGCACTCAAATGTTTCCTCTGTCTCTTAGAAGCCCATTGCTTCATCAGAACAGGAGAGACAATGACCGCACTTTACAGGTTAAGCGAAAACTCAAAATAACAGAGGAAGCTCCATCCCTGGACTCAAAATAATACAGGGCCATCCCTGGGCAACTTGCGGAAGATGGTGACTGCTGTCAGTACAGCAGCACCGGCAAGGATGCCAGTGACACAGTCTGACATTGGCTGTCTATCTCTCAGAGCAGAAGGTAGGGCTGGCGCCCTGACAACTACCCTAAATGATGATGTTCCCAGTGGCGGGTCACCATGTACTCCGATTGCCATCTATAGAAGTTTCTAAAATAGCCTATCCCGCCAGCCTCTAGATATTTGCCTAAAACAAATGACTCATTCTGCAATATTTTAATTCCCATGAACTTGAGCCGCACCGGGAGGGGGCTAGGAACTCCGTAGAGATAGCAGAGCCTCGCGGATGGTGCTGATCCACCCTGTTCGCTCTTGTGCTCAGCCACTGTGTTCCAATGTCCATGTTGAACTCAGGCTCTCTGGGGCCCTTCTGTCCTCCGTACGAAAAGAAGGGCTTCTCTCTGTGCCTTCTCCTAGAGGGTATAAGAGCAGTTTCTAGGACAGGACAGGCCTCAAGTGGAGCAGAGTGAGAAAAGAATCCATTCTTAACCCTCTTAGTCACGTAAGGTTCCAGAAGACTCAGAGGATCCTTCTGGAGACAGAGCGGTGGTGCCACCCCCACCCCTCCCACTGCACCCTCCATCCCCCATGGCTCTTCATTCTGGAAAGAAGAAAAGTCAGGTGGACAGCGAGTGAGCTTCCTGAGGCATCCTCTAGACCAGCCCTGGGGCACAACCAGTGCACACTTACTTCTGGGGAAAGAGTGGCTCTCTTCTTGGCCACCCTCCCTGTGGCATTCAGGTCTAAGTCCTCATGAAAAATCAACCTAATAGAAAACACCATAGAACTTGGCCCCTAGAGCCAGGTGCGTAGGATGGGCTTTCTCCAGGTGTTAAAATTGAGTCACTCAATCTCCAAGCTGCCCTTTGAGGCAGGTGCTGTGTTTATCGCTATCTTGTAGATAAAGACTGCACCTCCAGGTCCAGCATCAAGTCCGAGCTCACGGCTCACCAAGGCCTGAGTGAGGACTCACATGCATCTCCCCTCTCTGCCTTCACGTGTGCACTCACACTGCCTTCACGTGTGCATTCACACTGCCTTCACGTGTGCATTCACACTTCTCTGGAGTGAGGTGTCAGCCAGCAGTCCTTAGAGTCGACATCAGCCAGAGTAACAGATCACAGAAATAGACTTTTATCTTCATACAGGAAGCAGCTGGCTTCTTTCAGGAGACAGGAGACGTGGGGGAGTTGTTTCTGAGGCTGCCTTATCAAAGAAAGGTCTGATAGGGTCTGATAAAACCCCGCCTGCTGACAGCCCACCCAGACTCCTCGCTGGGAGAGTCTCTACTGAACTATAATTGTCCTTGGCAGTGACGGGGATGGCCACCAGGACAGCACGGACAACTGCCCCACCGTCATTAATAGCGCCCAGCTGGACACTGATAAGGATGGAATCGGTGACGAGTGTGATGATGACGACGACAACGATGGCATCCCAGACCTGGTGCCCCCTGGCCCAGACAACTGCCGGCTGGTTCCCAACCCAGGCCAGGAAGATAGCAACAGTAAGCATGCTTCGCCCAGAGCTGCCTGAGACACATACACACACCACGTGAAGCCTTGCAGACTTTCCCGCTCCCCACCGGCTTCAAACCCGGCTTGTGTAGACGGCAGACATCTGGTAGACAGCCGTCTACAACTGGGTCAGAGCTGATTAGCCTTGCTGCTTCCCTTGCTGTCCTGGAATGAGAGCACAGAGAACACGACACAGCCACGTGCTACAGATGGGTCCCCAAAAGCCCTCAGTGCAGCTCCGGTCTTGCTTGCTTCTGCCCCTGGGAGTCGGGAAAGGAGTCATACAGAGAGAAACACACAGCCCACACACCCGTGAGGACTGGGCATCTAAGGAGCCATGTGCACTAGGCCAGATGTGGAATGACACAGGCAGAGAGGGCTCCTCCCACTAAAGCACATGCAATGTGTCAGCTAATGTGTCGGCTGAGCCCAATGCACCTGCAGGGCACATTCAACTTAGGGGACACCGAAATGAGCCTTAAAGGTATTCTGGTGATAGTAATTCCTGGTTTTGTGCACGTGTTAGGCGTTTGCCCCCTAGAAGGTCAGGCTTAAGATCTACCAGACAGCGAACATAACTGTAAGTCAGAACTTTCTGGGGAAGAGCCGGGAGTAACCTTTTAGACTGATGGTATGAGAAACTCCAGGTGGTTTCAGCGTGGCCTGATTGGCTGTCATGATTGGCTCCAGGATGGGGCCCAGTCAACACAGCAAATGTAGTTCTTCTCCTGACTCTGGAAAGAATCCTGGCCTGGAGGTGGGAACTTGGACATTTCCATGCCCTGCCCAGCCCCCTTCTCTGCTGAGGAGGTGGGCCTCAGCATCACTCACTCCTGCCTCCTCTCTCCCCCCACTCAGATGATGGAGTAGGGGATATCTGTGAAGCTGACTTCGACCAGGACCAGGTCATCGATCGGATTGACGTCTGCCCGGAGAACGCGGAGATCACCCTGACGGACTTCAGGGCCTACCAGACTGTGGTCCTGGACCCTGAAGGGGATGCCCAGATTGACCCCAACTGGGTGGTCCTGAACCAGGTACACAGTACACGTTGGCAGCGGTTCCATTCAGCCTTTCTACCTAGGACATCCTGACAGTGGTGGGCAGCAAATGGAGGGCATTGACTACCACATGGTTCTCCTCTCGCCATATGCTCCTCCTGGTGGCCTTGTGGCATTGTATTTTCATGGAAGATGGAACTGATGCTCCCCAAAACTTTTGTGCTTGTTCATGGTGGCACTTCAGCAAGTGGCAGCGATGGCGGCAGTTAGAGCCTCAGTAATATGACCCTTATCTCGTTCCTCATCTCCCCAGTAGACCTCCTCTTGCATGCACCCCTAACTGTGCCACTGAAGAAGGCACAGGGCCTCGTAGAGTCTCCAGAGTCACAAAGCACATTTGGTTACATTGTCTAACCAAAGAAACCTAGGGGAGAAAGAGTTTGTCTTCACTCAGAATTTCAAGTTATAGTCATTGCTGTAGGGAAGTCAGGGCTGGAACCGGAAGTAGCTAGTCCGTGGTCAAGAACGGAGAGAAATGCACGCATACATGCCTGGTACTCCATTCCCTTTCTCCACTCACATGGTCCTAGACCAAAATCACAAATGGCGCTACCACAGAGGGCTGAGTCTTCCGCACCAATATAATCAAGACAGTTCTCCCCCACGGATATGCACACAGGACACCCTGACCTAGACAGTCCACTGCTGGGTGGCTCTTCCAGGTACAACACAACCACAAATGTCCATCAGAAAGTGTGTTGTGTGTCCCCTGCCTGGCTCAGGGTCTATTAAATCAGCTGATGTAACAGTGTTCACAAAAGTATCTCCCGTCAACACCAAGCTTTCTCTAAACCTTCTTGCCATGCATGCAGCTCCTTTAAGAAGGTATCACACAGAACGTGTTAGATACCGGACCGTATGCAGTCGCTTTGGTGCCTGAGGTCCCCGGCTGCCCTCAGTTCTCTCAGCCCCCTCAAGGTTGTCTGAACTCCCTCCCCTCTCTCCACAGGGCATGGAAATTGTACAGACCATGAACAGTGACCCCGGCCTAGCAGTGGGTACGTCCTGAGCCTCTGCCTGTGTGTGTAGAATGCTGCCAGCTGTGTGTGTGGCTTCTTCTAATTGCATCTGAACTCTGCAGGGTACACAGCATTTAATGGAGTTGACTTTGAAGGGACCTTCCACGTAAATACCCAGACAGATGATGACTACGCCGGCTTTATTTTCGGCTACCAAGACAGCTCCAGCTTCTATGTGGTCATGTGGAAGCAAACGGAGCAGACATACTGGCAGGCCACACCGTTCCGCGCAGTAGCAGAACCTGGCATTCAGCTCAAGGTATTGGAGGCTTGAATCCCCATGCCTGACTTTCTTCTAAGCCCTTCACCTTCTTTTAAATTTAGAGTTCTCCAAAAAGGCACTCAGTTAATCTGAGAAATGGATGCAATCATGCTGACGCTGGGCCCCGGGAGCCTAAAGTAGACAGCCTGGCCTTTCCTCCATTTAACCAGCTACCTTTCAACCTGTGTGACTCTCAGGCTGGAAGTTTCTGGCTGAGTGGGGTCAAAGAGGTGGAGGTTTAGCCGTGGTTCTCAACCTTCCTAACGCTGTGACCTTTGACTGCAGTTCCTCATGTTGTGGTGACCCCCAACAATAAAATTATTTCCATTGCTACTTCATAAGGCTATAACTTTGCTACTGTTATGAATCGTAATATAAATATTTGGGGGGCTAGAACTTTGATGAGTGGGTCTTGACCCCCACGTTGAAAATCACTGATTTAAGGCATACTTCCAGCAGACCATGTTAGAAGTTAGCCAATGGATTTGATCAAAGAGATGGACTGTATGGGAATGACAGGCTACCTCTGCCACTCCTGCTAGGACAGAAGGTACACTTCCGCAGTCAGACATTCGTCATGTGCAAACAGGCAGAGTCTGTTTGTATCAGAAGAAAGGTAGAGTGGACAGCACTCTACTATTCGCTGCTGAATTCCATGGGGCTGGGACCAATTCGGTAGAAATTACATTTCCAGTTTATGCTTTTGCCAGCGTAAAACTACTGGCAGTGAGCATAGCTTCACCTCCATGTTGACCTCAGATACCTGAAACAGGAAGGACCTTCAGGTCCTGCCCTAACATCTTGCTTGTGTCTTTGTCCAGGCTGTGAAATCTAAAACTGGCCCAGGGGAACATCTCCGCAACTCCCTGTGGCACACAGGGGACACCAGCGACCAGGTCAGGCTGCTGTGGAAGGACTCCAGGAATGTGGGCTGGAAGGACAAGGTTTCCTACCGCTGGTTCCTTCAGCACAGGCCCCAGGTGGGCTACATCAGGTAGGCTGAGCCCTCCTGCTGTGGAGGGAGAGGGAAGCACACAGGCCACTCTCCAAACCAGAGCTTCCCCTTCCTCTGAGAGTCTGCAGCGCTCCCAGAAGAGAGGTGGGGTGAAGACATGGGGCTTAACTGCTCCCGAGACAGCAGAGCCAAACTGCAGAGCAGGGGATACCTCAGGGAGCACTGTGGCCTTGGATGTATCTTAGGAAAGCATCAGAGTGGACCTGAGGACTGGATAGGAGAGAGGACAGGCAACAGAGATGGTATCCGGATGTATATGTCCAGACGGTATGCTCCAGGCCCTATGTAATCCATCTTCACACACTGCCTGCCGAGCTCTTACCCTCTGTCCCCTCTACTGGGTCATAAGGTCCAAAGGGCAGCATCTTTGGTTTGCCTGGCATGTACTGTGCACGCATGAACTGTCCATCGTGTGACTGATGTGATGGCCTTATTTCCTTATAGGGCTATTTTTTTAACTAGGCCTGGGAGTTACAGTGGCTTAGGGCTGCATCTTTGAAATGCAGCCAGGCTTCATGCCTTAGACTTGCAAAGCTAGTGCTTAGGGAACATACGGATTGCTGTTTTCTAGCCAGGGCAGGAAGGTGCCAGGTGGTCTGGCATGCCTAATGAGAACCGAGTGGCTACAGCTAATTCACGTTCTGTCCTTTGTGTCACGTGTCTCTGTTCACTCCACAGAACAGCGGGCTTGATCGGTTCTTACCTGATTGAGCTCAATGTGCCTCTTTTGTCCCAAAACGAAATCGTAGAAAATATGACCTAGCTATGTATATAATTTTAAAAAAAAAAATCAATCTGAGCCCTAAAACTGCAAAGGGATGAGAATTGATTGCTATACAGCAAAATAGGAAATGTTTGGGCGTAGCTACCCCAGAGAACAAAGAAAAGAGCCATTTGGAACCATGCCTAGAATTGCATGGAGGTGGCATCCAAACACAGAGTAATGTGTAGGAGAATTGACTATTACAAGGGCATTGCCAGTGCTGCTGTGTGAACCAGTTCTTAATTTCTGAACAAGATAAGTGCTCAGGCATTTCTCGGTGTACCCTGGGAAATTGAGTTTAACTTGAAGCCAGCCAGTGTAGAAGAGATTGATGTTCAGAGGTAAATGCAGTTCCCTCTCCCAGACCCAGCTCACCAACAGGCTCCACACCTCCCCGCATGTCAGGGGACACTCCACAACGGTATGGAGTATGGGATTAGCTTTGTTATTTACTCCGGGATGTTTTAAGACATCAGGGGGCTTCTGTCACTCAGTGCTACTATTACAACAGAAATTACTCCATGGCTGCCTGAAGCTGTTTATGGGTGCTGCCTCTGTGAGAATTGGGGCTCTGAGTCCACCCAGTGACACCAGCTAGACCTGAGGAAGAGCATAGGCTTTTCACAGAATAACATACAGACTAATAACTCCCAAGACAGTGAAGCCACAAAACCTCTTGTCCGTGATGTCAGGCTCTTTCCTTTTAGCTCTCCAGCAATACCTGTCAAGGTTACTATGCTGGGTCTGCTGAAGACAAGTTAGGGAGACATGGGTACTTGGCTCCTATCCCGGGGAACTTCTAATCTCAGTAGGGAGGGACCAGCTGGAGTCAGTGGAAAATAACATGTCTGAGTAAAGAGGCAAGGATAGAAGCCAGCGGTGGAACCCTGTCCTCACCCCGGGAATCTGTGCTGCCTGCAGGGTGCGGTTTTACGAAGGCTCGGAGCTGGTGGCTGACTCTGGGGTCACCATAGACACCACCATGCGTGGCGGTCGACTTGGTGTGTTCTGCTTCTCTCAAGAAAACATCATCTGGTCCAACCTCAAGTACCGCTGCAACGGTAACCTTCACGCAATACCCCTCAACACTACTGGAAGTGACCAAGAGAGAACCATATCTTGTGTCTGTAGCATGCATCCATCCCCAAAGCCCGGAGCTCACACTGAGTGCTTATTAAAAACCTGATGTTCCCTGCATAGCATAAGCGAAAGGCAGCGCCAGGCTTTCCTGTTTCCCAAATGTGAAAATTGAAACCCATAGAATTTAACTGCATGGTTTAGAGTTAGGGGTTCAGTGCGAAATTTATTCAGTTTAATTTACAGGCAGCCTTTCTTTCCGTAAGGCTCAAACATAATCACAGACTGAAAAGGCACTCTGCCGGCTAATTTTCCTTAGGCCTGTGAGGAAGCACGGCTGGGCTTTAAGCCAGCAGAGTAGACAAAGGCAGCCTGAAGTCGAAAATGCCTGCAAGCCTGTGGGGTTCTTGGACGCGCTGACAGTGCCCCCTACAGGAGGCTTGTAGCACGCGGTGCCATGACCACAGGGTGGAAGGACCCCCACTAACCTGCCTGATTCCTGTTGCAGACACCATCCCAGAGGACTTCCAAGAGTTCCAGACCCAGAGTTTCGACCGCTTGGATAATTAAACCGAAGAGGGAAATCTCACGACCGCTTTTTCAAACACTAAAAACATTACCTTTTTCAAACTTCACGTAATTCTCTTTAGATTACTGTGGCTTTTCTTTTACCAGCCCAAATACATCACAACTTTTGATACAAATGTGGAAATAAAAAGAGACTATTTCTAATAACCACGACACTCAGTTGTTCTAAAGTGAGTGCAGGTTTTGACAGTGTGTGTTGTTTTCTGGGGAATCCTTGGTAAAATGGACTTCCTTCACTGATTATGGGATGACCAGGCAAAAGGTCTTTTCTGGGGTGACCTTATATAGGACCCCACTAAAGCCTGTCTTCTGTTCATCTAGGGACCTCCTCATTCTGGGAAAGTCTCCAGGACACCCTCCCTACTCTTCCAGATGGGGGGTCACATTCTGAGAAATCAGGAGATTTGCCCTGATGTGTGTGTGTGTGTTATGTATCATTTTTTATATGTATGCATGTATATATACATATATAGTAGGATATATACCATATATGTATGTGTGCATGTATATGTATGTGTGTGTACATATACACATATGTATATGTATATCCATCCCCTCACCCTTCCTGTTACAACCTTCCACAGACACTTACTTATATATTTGGCTCCCCCTAGTGTCCTGTGAGTCCAATGGAAAAAAGAATCTGGTCATTGTACTCAGGGTCCCATAGTACCAGGTGTGAAGTAAGCAGCCAACAAACGTTCACTGGGTCAATAAATCGCTGCCTCTTAAGTAACAAGAACAATGGGGTATAGATGGGTCAGGTGAGCCCTCCTAAACCCTCAAAGCCACTCGAAATCCGTGCTCAAATGGCAGTAGAGCCGGTTGCTGTGTGTACAAGGCAGAAGTTCGCCTCATCCGGCTAGCTCTGCTAACTGTTTTTACTTTCCAGTTGTTAGTCAAAGACACACAGAAATTTGATAAGTCCCTCTGAAATTTAATTCCAAAGGAGTTTGGCAACTTATTTTTTATTATGTTTTTAGCTGGGGTCTTATGTGGACCAAACTGGCCTCAAACTCTCTGTATAACCAAAGGTAACCATGAGCTTTTGGTCCTCTTGCCTCCACCTCCCAAGAGCTGGCTTTACAAGCATTTGCCATCTCGTCTGGTTTTATACGGTGCTAGGTATTGAACTCTAGGCAGGCACTCTACCAACTGAGCTACACCCCGGCTCAGCAATATAGTTTTCATGTCTATAATTCCCTAGAATATCTTCAATCACCCATTATAAACATTCATCCCAATTTTACCATGGTTCCGGTATTCAGGGCGTCTAATATGACCAGTATGAGCTATGCTGGGCTTGAGGGCCCTATTCCCTAGGTGTAGAGCCTAGAAGGATGTGGTAGCTTCTAAGCTTTCAAGATCTCAGTTAATGGGGAGAACTTAAGTTAGTCCATCCTCACTGCTGCTGACCACCCGGTCTCCCTGGGGAACCTGCGGATGGAGCAGCTACCGTCTCCTCTAAATCTCTAGGTGAAACACATCTTTCTCAACTCCGAACCTGCTGGGAAGAGAAGGGAACTTGATGGCTAGAGATATTCACCTTTGAAGCATCCCTCCTTTACAGCTCACAAAAAGGCAGTTTCTGAGCCCTCAGGTCCTCCCAGAACCTCAAGGTGCTCTGAGTTATCCTGATGTGGGATTCCCCTCTGTATGCTGTGAATACCATTGGTGAATAAAGAAACTGCCTTGGCCTGTTGATAGGGTAGAGCAGAGCTAGGCAGGAAAAACTAAACTGATGCTGGGAGAAAGAAGGGTGGAGTCAAGGAGAAGCCATGGAGCTGCTGCCAGAGACAGACGTGCTGAAACCTTGCCAGAAGGCCACAAGCCTAGTGGTAAAATAGACTACTGGAAATGGGTTAATACTAGATGTAAGAGCTAGCTAGCAATACACTTAAGTGATTGGCCAAACAGTGATTTAAATAATATAGTTTCTGTGTGATTATTTTGGGGCTGAGGAGCCAGGAACAAATGGCCCCTACAACATTTTCCAGTCCATGACGGGTGGATTATACCTATGTAGTATCTTTTCCTATTTCTCTTGGTGTTTTATGAGGCATTATGAGGAAGGTTACAGATCTTCTTCCAAAGAAATATTTCCAGTCACTGAAGTCTACCAAATGAGGTTCACAGAAGTACAACCATCTCCTAGTCACGTGTGTCGACAGATCAGATCTGGGGAGTCCGGGTTTCACCTTTGCCCATCCCCTAGCTCTTTCATTGTTCCCATCCCCTCTTCTGTGATGCTCCCTCAGCCATGGCCGGGCATGGGGAGGGGTATAGATGTCTCATTTAGAGCTGTGCATTCAACAGTCACTTACTCTCAGCTCTGTGAACAGTTATGGTCTCTGCATTAACCACTGTCCACTACAGCCGAAACCTCCCTGGTCAAGGGCAACAACAGCCCTGGTCTATAGGCATAGACACAAATACTTAGAAGGTAGTTTGTCAATATATCAACTCAGTGAATTGACAATAGGCTCCCCACATAGAACATATGAGCTCCCAAGCCATAGACTTTTGGTCAGGTTTATGGTACAAGGCATGAATTTCCTCCTGCACAACAGCCCTCAGACCCACAAAAGCAGTTCCTTACCCCACAACCGTCATTCCCTGCTGCATCAGTGGGAGCATTTTGCATGTCAGGTTGCTATTGAATCACACTGGGTCCACTACTACGCAAGAGCACTGATGTCTTTTCTCCCCCAGAAGCCTGCACTGTGCCTGCCCAGTGCTGTGAGGCTGATGGGCAGGACGTTTTCCGGTCAGCTCTAGCTCTGCTTCTCTAAGAAGCCTCCTTTGAGTGCAGCTCCAGGAGTTGGCGCTGTCATAATCACTCACCCACTCTATGAATTCCTTCCCATGCATCTGCTCTCCTGATTACTTCTGTTACTTGGGGTATAAGAGACATCACTGTATAGGAAAGCCCATGCCTGGGAAGGCAGAACTGCACAGAGCATATGGGAGAGCCCTTGGGGTAGAGAGGACACCCAGGGTATCAGGAGTGGCCCCAGTGCATAGGGACAGTCAAAGAAAGGGATGCTAAGACATTCTGTTTGTGCCTAAGAAAGAGAGGAAACCCTCCCATCTCCCACCCAGGGCACTAGCCTGTGTTTCACAGCATAAATGAATTCCCGCAGCTCCACTTCTGAGGTGAGCTATAGAGTCAAGGGGGGGGGGTGACAGAAGTGTAGAAAGTCACTATTATTTAAATTCCTTCAAGTATTGTTTTATGGTCCAAATCCAAGGGCTAATAGGTAAGGGAGTCACTAAATAAGTATAAATAAACAAAACCAAAATCTGATCCAGGAGTAAGGCAACTTGGGAACGATGACATGACTGGTAACATAAACCGGAAGGAGGCAAGGTGCTATTTAGAGCCTCGCGTGGGGTCCTAGCAACAACGGCATTTCCTGGACTAAGTTTTACTCATTTTACCTGCCCTTGCATGTGCCGTCCAGTGCGTGGGTGACAGGTGATCCCGTCAGACTGACAACATGCAGATGCCGTTATAATGAAGCAAAGGTCAGTTAGTGCTCATCTTGGTCACCTCGTGTTCCAGGTAACACAGCCCATGGATGTGTCAGCCTGAAGCCCTGCCATGGCTGCCCCTGTCCCCTCTGCCTGTCTGGACTGCCTCAGTAAGGATAGACGCTTCATGGATAGAGTGTTGCTTCTCTCTTCAGACTAAGTTCTCTCTTGGGTGGAAGTGGAATGCTTACACTAAGGCTAGCTGAAACCATGAAAAACAAGCATTTGCTCTTTGCAGATAGATCATCTCAGTCATGCTGTTACAATGAAGAAACATTGAATAACACAGGAGCAGGCAGGGATGGGGGACCAGAGGGGACTTAGGTCCAGAGATCCCTCCTGACATGACTGTGGTCACACCTAGCCCCATACTTTGAAGATCATGTAGGCGCCTCAAGTCTATCTGAATCTATTTCATCTTCTTTTGTTTACTTCCCCAAGTCCCAAGCTCCCACTCTTATGAGCTTATTTTGGGGTGCAAAAAAGACAGAAGAGCTTTTCGGTCACTGGCTCATCCATACAGCATTGCTGGAATGAGAAGCCTGGATCTACAGCCCATCCAAATGGAACGGTTGAACTCAGGGAAACAGGAGGAGGAAGGGGGTCACTGTCTCCAAGGGATGGGTCCCACACCTGAATGACCTCAGAGGTCAACTGTCTTCGTTACTTTTCTGTGACTGTCAAAACATCCTGACAAGG
>JAQHUG010000582.1:153227-163469 GCA_028555095.1 Dicrostonyx torquatus | reverse complement strand
CACAGAGAAACCCTGTTTCAATAAACCAAAAAAAAAAAAAAAGAAAGAAAGAAAGAAAAAGAAAGACACTCATCCTCCAGACAAGTTCTCCTCCATGTGTAGTGACTTATGCTCACAACCCTAGGACTTGGGAGCTTGAGGCAAAGACTGTGGGTTCCAGGCAGTGACCTGTCTCTAAAAAAAAAAAACAGACAAAAAGAAGTGAGGCAAAACAACCTTCAAAAAGGTAAAGAAATTAGCAAGAGTAGCTATTCTAGTTTCATTCCTGGTGCCATGATAAAATTTCCCGACAAAAAGCTACTTAGGAAAGTGTGGGTTTGTTATACAGTTCCAAGGTACGTTACTGAGCAGAAGTCAAACTAGACAGGAAGCTGAGGTAGACCGTCATACCCACAGGCAAGAGCAGAGAAAGAATGAAGGCCAACACTTTTATCTGTGCCCAGCCCCCAACCTGCCTAGGGGATGGCACTGCCCACAGTGGGCTTGCTCCTCCCAAATAGCTGACATTATTTGCAATCAAACCAGTGACCCATAGACATGCTCGCAGGCCACTTTGACAGGGAATCCCTCATAAATTGATGACTAAAACTTACCATCATGATAATTAGAAGTGCAGTAAGTAAATGCAAACTAGAGTAAGGGAGTAATATCAGTACTGGCTCTCATTCATCTTTATCCCTTCACTCAGCCCCCACCCATGCACCACACCCATGCACCACACACTGCCTGTGACCTTTTCTTTTTCCTCCTCCTCCTATCCTACGTCAGGCAGCTAGAGTCTGTTCTGCATACCATGCATGAGGCGAGGGGTGGCAAGGTGGATTCGCCCCTTCCTGCCCTCCCTGCTGACAGAGCCACACTTGGGTGTTTCACGCTGTTCCTCCGCACACTGGCAAAAGCTGCCAGGAACACGCTCTACAAGCAGCCTGCTCGCACAGAAGTGCGTTTCCATTTCAGCGAGCACAGCTGTCATGCCTGCTGGCTGACTGAGGTCTGCTAGGCTCACCATGTGCCACCTGCCCAGAGGGCAGATGCAATTCGCAGACGCTCAGCTCGCCAAATCCAATCCCTTCTCAGCTCCAGGATCCCCTCCCTCCCCCGGCCAACACCCAGAGCCTTCCCAGCAGCTGTCATCTGCTTTGTGGAAACCTAAAGTGACAGGGAACTCTCCCCTACCTGAAGCAGCCTGTCGCCATCATTTCCAAAGGTAGGCATCTTTCACTATGTGCCAGGCACAACTGAGGTGCTCGAACTGTGTCAATTCACTTGGTAGGGGCAAAATCCCTGTGAGATAGTCACCATCACGTTCATCCCCATTTGACAGGCACCACACAGGATTAATGACTTGCCCCCAAGATTTTCAAGCCAGACAGTCTCCCACCAGGCTTTGACTACACTGCCCATCTTCCCTAGATGGAGGCAGGATGGTCCGTCACATCTTTGTGCGGCTGTACTGCAAGCCAAGGCCCCTCTCCCGACGACTGTGCTTGTGGACACAACGCACGACTGTGCTTGTGGACACAACGCTTTGCCTGTAACTTCAGGAAGTCGGCTGTCTCAGTGACGGACTCCGGCTAACACAGGATGGCTTCGCCTTTGCACAAAAGGCTTTTAAGGCTCTTTTCTATGTCTGGGCGATTTCCTGGTGCTCCTCAGGTCTCTGTTCCTCACGTTCCATATGAAAGAATGTCCAACCTTTCAGCAATTAATGATAGGTTATTGAAACAGCAAACACTCCAAAGCCTCATACTGGGTAGACGTCTCCATTTGTTTCTGCACTGACCTTCAAGGAAGGAATTGTTAGCACAAGGGCAGTGCTGAGAATGCCCATGAACTTTGACCTAAGAATTCATCTGTTAGTATTTATTCTAAGAAATTACTTACATGAAAATAGAAGGTACGTATAGAAAAAGACAACAAGCTTATCTCAGTGTGAGATGGAAAAAAAAAAAAAGAGCCAGAGAAGGGGATTAAAAGGTCAGCAAAATAATAGGGCAGGTATAATTAAATAGAAGCATCAACCAGCTTAAGGTAATGAAGCATCACAAACAACCAAAAAGTTAAAACAAGCTTGGGAAGTGGGCAGACAGGACAAAGACAGCATCACGGTGACAATCCCTTGTGTGGTGATGGAGTAGGAATGCCTGAGGACTTCCTATTCCATCTTTAGTTCATCTCTCCAAAATACCATAGGTCAACCAATCAGAATTAAAAACAGCTCAGAGGAGAGAAAGAGATGGACAGACACAGAGACACAGAGATGGAGAAATGTAATATTTAAAATACATAAAGGTATACATCCATCTACATCACAAAAACAGAAGGCAGCATCAAAGAGGATGGATAGGAACAGCCAGATAATGGTTTTGGAGAATTAGAATAGCCAAAAAAAAATGCATTCAACAGGAACTGTAGAAGATAAAACACAAGCATCCATTAATAACCAACAAATAACAATAAAAACTGGAAGAGACACTCAGTCTGAGCAGGGTCCACAGGGATCCAGACAGTGAGGGAGCCGGGGGCTATAACTGAGTCTCAGCATCGGCCTGCAGTCAGGCAGGCAGGGAGGTAGACATGGGGGCCCGAGGAAACTGCCTCCCCATGGTCATACTGTCCCTTTGGTGGTTAAACACCCTCAGAGCTACAGCCAGCTTCTTCCTATGGTGTCAAACACTAATCGCCAGGGCATTTCCCTGATTGCAGCACACACATACAAAAGGTTCTGTGCTCTAAAGAGACCACCAGCGAATCGTAATGTGTCAGGGATCATTTGCCCTAATAATTACAGAAGGTCATCAAAGGCCTTTGACTTAGAATGTTTAACAGAGCCAGCTAGGACTTTTTGACTCTAGGAAGCTTACAGAGATAAAGAGGCCATTGCCTCCAGGATGTTTACAGAGATTCCCCTCTTCCTTAGTTAGCTATCCACAAAAGAATGTTTCTGTTTACACAGGTGTGCTAGTTAGCTAACTAGGCGTTTATTACCCCCAGTTCCTGCTCTCTGCCTCGACCTCCACCAGCTCCACATTTCGGGGCTATATATACTGGTTTTGTTCCCTAATAAAGTGAGACCTTGACAAGAGAGATTTTGCTTGGTCTCCTT
The DNA here is from genome assembly GCA_028555095.1 of Dicrostonyx torquatus. Lineage (NCBI taxonomy): Eukaryota > Metazoa > Chordata > Mammalia > Rodentia > Cricetidae > Dicrostonyx > Dicrostonyx torquatus. The sequence goes on along the minus strand of JAQHUG010000582.1, from coordinate 160,363 downwards.
CTTTTCTCTCGCCCATGATTTTCAGGTAGGAGCCTCTTCGGACCCTGAATAACTGGACCCACGGGTCGGGTTCAGTAATGTGATTTGTATTACGGTTTTAACTCCCACCTTAGGAACTTTATAAGAGGATCATGGATTTAGAAGAACGATCTGGTGCAATACAGTTGGAAAGGGGGAAGGGGTCACCTTGCCACCCATCTAGTAAATATTTATAGAAATCTCCTTAAAATCTACAATGCAGAACCCAGTGGGCTGCTGAAGTCATCTCCTCTGGTCTCTGGAGTGTGCTATCTTTTGCTTTGCTAAATAAAAATTTGCTTCTACAGCTTTTTAGCGGAATTCTTTCCTTCAAGAAGACTAGAATCAAGGAAACCTTCCCCAGGTAACAAATCCAGAAGGCCTGATACCATCCCGATGGGCACCTACAAATGAGGACAGAGAACTCTCCAGAACAGAGTTCCCTGGGCCAGGAAAAGTCTAGTGTCCAACCGTGCCTGGACAGGAGCCCCTTGAGTTCCAGAGGGAAAGGGCACCACCTCCTCCCCTGACCACCCTGGTGTGTGGCTCCCAAAATGAAATTAAAGGGTGCTGTGAGGGATTGGGCCACACTTTTGGACTGAACACCTGTTTGAAGTGGGTTGTATGTCACCAGCAGGAGACATACCAGCAGGAGCATACCAAACTGCTCACCCTCCAGACCTACATGTGACAGCGCTGTCTTCAGCATTTATCAAACTTTTTATCTGGTCCCCCAAAGAGACTCTTGAGTACATCAGTTCTCTGTGACTAAAGGACAGCCCCTTGAACAATGCGGCCCCTTTATCTCCCCGTCTTAGCCTTTCCGTAGCCAACATCTCTCTGTGTTATTATGTGAGGGGCGATGTGTGCTCTGAAAAGTACTAGCTGTCATTAAGACTAGAGAAGAAAGAAAGAGGCGTGGGTCTCTGTGCTTCTGAAAAGCCCCAAGGCAGGGCTTTGGCTGTGATGAGAAAAACCAACAGCTCGATTCCTGGCATGTCTCCAGGGACCTGGAATGACGTGTGCCTGGGCACAGCTTGCAGAGCTGGCCCAAGAACCAGCTGGCACCAGTAGAGTGAAGAGAGGGTCCTGATTTTGTTCAGCCAGCTGGCAACATCCCAGCCCTACCTCTCAACCATCTGGAAAATGAAATAAGACCTCTGCTTGCCACCAGGCTCCAGGGATTTACTCATGCAGCCCCCACATCCTCAGAGGAGTTTGGGGTTCAAACTACTGCCCGGCCTCTTTTGCCCTAAATAGCAGAAGTGATCCATGAATCGAAGCTTTTTCCAGCTGCTGTGGCTATCCTTACATGTCATTTCTGCTCCCTATCCCCAGTCTCCAACCGAAGGGAGGCTTCCTGCAGGCTCCCATTCCCCGCTGCCTTGGGCCAGCCTGATCTCCGGGGCCAAGGGTCCAACTTCAAATCCAGTGGTCCTAGACTGGGGCTGTGTGCCTATTAGTGTGGGTGCCTCCCCTCGCTCTACGGTGTCAACTGGTTCTCAGCCAGGTTGCCTTAGAATGCACGTTCTGACTAGAGATGGGGGGGAGGCGCGCAGAGCTTCTGCATGCCCAGCATGCTTCCCAACCATGCAGATGTCATTGGTCCAAGAGGAAAGTGCTAGACAAGACAGCAGGAGGAAATCTTAGCCTCAAAAGCATCCACATGGAAACCCGGGCTCCTGGCCTAGCTGCTGGCCTGGAGCCATGTGTGCTGCTCTCCCTCGCTGCTCAGAGCTGCTCAGGAATGGACCAGGAATCCAGGTCACTTGACCTGCCCGTCTTTCTTCGTGGCAGCACTGGCACACAGCCTCAGAGACTAGGTGGCATTTGGCTGGGTATTCGAGCCAGACCTTGCAGTTCATCTTTAGCTAGGGCTCTGGGATCTGTGGATAAGCACAGCCCAGTCTGGGAATGCACCTGAAAAACATTGCTGTCCTCTCCCTGTGGCTGCTCCGTACCTTCCCTCCCTCCAGCAGGGGCCAGCCAAGCCTCAGGATGGATGCCTTCTTGGTTCATTGCTTTCTTCCTGGCAGGGCCTCTAAGCTCCTGGAATCTGCCTCCTGTCAGAGGCCGGGTCTCAGCTGACCACCAGTTGACCACCGAGTGCAGGCTGCAGCCAATCACAGGCACTCATTTGTCAATGGCACCCTTCCTTTTCCTCCGTAATTATCACACTCGGACAGCCCATTTTAGAAAAGTGGTGAAAACACACTGAGAGAACGGATCCTCTAATCCTAGCATTCAGAGCCGAATTCGTTCTGTTATAATGCATAGCTGTGGTTTGTAACCAAGGCTACATCGGTTCCGCAACCGCTACAAATGAGTCCTGGAGTCAGCCATGACTACTGGCGCGGTGCACGCTTGTTCCCTTTGGTACTGAACTCTGTGCTTTCACCTGCTTTTGTCCCAGCGTTCCCAGGATCCCGCCTTAGATTAGCACATCCTGCCCTGGTTTCTTTAGCCACCTTTTCTGTGCTGTTACAAGGTGCGAATTCAGATACACAAACCCATTACAGCTCCACTTGCTCAAAATGTTGGCTATCCACAGAAGCTTGTTTCAAGCAACCCTGTCTAGGAGTCACGCACAAGGGTTTTCAAGTGAATGAGGCAGACACAAATTCCACTTTGTAGAACAGGACATTGTCTTTGAAGTTTGTGCCCCTCCCCAAAAGGCCAGAGGTAATGCAAGGATGGGACCATCCAGTTCCCCATCTATGTGAGAATCCCTTCCTTTGAGAGATGTAAAACTTGTCTGAGTCCCGAGGATAAACCAAAGGATGATTCCATCAGAGTTCACTGTGGGGGAACCAGTGAGTCTTTTAGGCTTAATTACAGAGCATGGGTGACATTCAGCCAGCCACACTAGAAAGTCTGTGCCAAGTGTGGATGACAGCTCCCTCGTGGCTGCACACACAAAGTTTCTCCCATTAGCCTTTCCCAACCTCTGGAACCTCACTGGATTCCTTCCCATCCCCAGGTCCTACCCTGCACCCCACAGGACCAGTGTAATGTTTTCAAATGGCTGAGAGCAGCAACCACTCAGTGAGCTCCCCACTCCTTCCTTCTACAGGGGAATGCCAGCAATCAACAGCCCCAGCTGTGATGCTTTTCGAAGCCCAGGCCAGCTGATTTGATGACAATGGCAGCTGTTTGGCTTGGAGGATAGCTTAGTGAGTGCCACCACCTCCCCTGGGTTCAGTGGCTACATACCCAAAAAGTGGCTTCCAGGGCTGATGAGAGTTTTGCTGATATGAAGTAATGATGCTTCACCATTAAAGGAGGTTAGGAAATGAGCTGACAAATGCTATGCAGGACACACCGCGGTTGCTAGGGCGAAGTGGGTGCGCACGGTATTATGTCTCGGATAGGAAGCCTCCACTGTGGGCTCGTGAGTTAATGCTCTGTCTCCAACCAGCGGTGCTGTTTTGGGAGGCTCTGGAAACTTCAGGAAGTGAGGCATGGCTGGAGGAAGTCACGGGGGCCTGCCTTTGAAAGGAATGCCTGGTGCCTACATGTCCTTACTCAGTCTCTCCCTGCTTCCTCTCCGCCCTGCCCCTCACAAAGAGAAGAACCTTTGCCACCTGCTTCTGCTTCCATGATGTGTTTCCTCACCATGAGACCCAAATGAACAGAACCATGGTGGACCTCCAAAGCCATGGGCTAAAATAAATTTTTCTTCATTTTAATCACTGTGCCAGTCACTCTGTCACAGTGGTGAACAAGTGGACACACAATATACAGGCTAACTACAACCCAGGTCTAGCTCAGTCTCCACCCAAGCGTCCAACCAGGTCGTGAAACTCCGTCCTCTGAGTGGATAGGAGTGTCCTCATTTTAATTTATATCCTGAAACTATCAGCCACCAATTAAATCTCTTTCTAATTTCACTTTGCAGTATCTGTGCCGGCAGACTGTGAAATCACATTGCAATGATCTGCTATAGCCTATGTCTTCAAGAAGACCGAGCAACTAAATGAAGGACTTGTCCTTTCTCATGGTGCTAGAATTTGACATTTAGACAGTACACAGCACAAGTTTGTTGAAGGAAAGAGTCCTAAGAGGGACAGGAGAGACGGTTCAGTGGATAAAGCGGTGGTCATACAAGCGTGAAGACAGGAGTTCAGATCCAGGCATGGTAACTGACTGTACTCCTAGCCCTCAGGGCAAGCTGGCTAGCTAGAGCAGACTTGACAAGTCCTGAGCTTCAGAGAGAGACCCTGCCTCAGTAAATATAGACTAAGCGACAGAGGGAAACACTTGGTGTCGCCCTTTGTCCTCTCCACGCATTGTGCACACGTGTGCCCCTTCATATGCAAACATGAACACATGCACATGCACCACACAGGAATGAAAGAAAATCCCTGAGTTTACGTCATTTCATTCTACCTTTACCTCCTCTGAGGTCTAAAGACAATGTGGTGACATTTGGTAAGGCTGATTTCAATCCCAGACATATTTATGAATGCTTGCCAGAGTATTACAAACTCTGTCAGCAGAGGCGGAGTGCAGTTACCCTCTGCTGCTGCAAGGACATCTAGATCTCACTCTTTGAGCCTCTGCCTCCACCTTCCAGGAACGGCTGTTGCTAGCTTCCACCACCCCAGCCTGCGGACTCCCTTCTGTGACTGCAGTACATCTTCAGTGAGATCTCAGCCGCTGAGGACAGCGGGGACACTTACAGAAAGAGAAGCCTGTGGGAGCTCTTGCAGAATTGGTTACAAAGTCGTTGAAAGGGGTGGAAGGCATCGGTTCCACACACATGTGAAAGAAATCAGCACCTGCTTCATCTGGGAAACGAATGCAAGGGAGGCTGGGAGGGCTGGAAGCCTCCGCTTTGCTACAGTCCAAGTCCTCCTCCTCTTGGCTTCTCTGGCCCTGCATCTTGTCTCTGTCCTCCTTGGAGAAAAGCAAGCAACACACACCTTTCTAAATTCTAAAACCAGGCCTTCCTGTCAGAGTTACAGCCAGACAGTTTCCATTTCCTCCTGCACTGACGATTTTACCTGGCCCTGTGTCTGGAACATTGCTAGGTTCTGGAGATGGAACGCAAGTGAAAATTAATTTCGTGTCCCTGTTCATTACTGAAAAGAAAGTTGTACAGACCCATTAATCCAGAGCACCAAGGAAAACCAGAAGTTTCATTATGAATGGCCCACACACTTCTCTAGGACCTGCATCTGTCTCTCCATGCCCCACCATCTTCTGTTGGTAAGGCAGAGGCTGGGAGCCAGCATCTACTTCTCTTCCTCATGATGGGCCAAGGCTCAGTGACAGGACCCATAAATAGGCACCTTACCTTTCCAGAGACTAACAAGTCACTCTAGTGACCTCAAAGTGGCCAGGACTAGCTGACACCCCATGCCACACTTCCAGGGCCAGGGGCAGAGGATGCTATACCCTAGAGCCACCTAGTCCACTCCCAGCTCTGGTCTCATGGAATTGTAGAGTGCTTCGGTACAATGAGCAAGCTTACTACCAAAATCTCAGTAAAAGAGAAGACTGGGTCAGGGAACTGCATAAGCCAAGACTGGAGTGCAAGGCAGGGGTCCAGTGGGTCCTCTTTGTCCCTTCCTTAGGTGAGATGCAGACTCAGCCTCCTTGAACCTGTTCCATTTGTAGAGCAGGCTAGTGCTGGTGTCTACCTCAGAGAGCATGCGGGTCCTGGTGAAGAGATCAGCTTGGTGTCTAGTACCTAGCCCAGACTAAGAACCCACGGACTGATGACATAAGGTGTCAGTCTCACACAACGAAGGAAAAGGATGGGTCCTTACTGGTAGTTACCTAAGCCAACTGAATTCCTGAACCCGACCCGAGGGTCCAGTTATTCAGGGTCCGAAGAGGCTCCTACCTGAAAATCATGGGCGAGAGAAAAGAAGGAGACCAAGCAAAATCTCTCTTGTCAAGGTCTCACTTTATTAGGGAACAAAACCAGTATATATAGCCCCGAAATGTGGAGCTGGTGGAGGTCAAGGCAGAGAGCAGGAACTGGGGGTAATAAACACCTAGTTAGCTAACTAGCACACCTGTGTAAACAGAAACATTCTTTTGTGGATAGCTAACTAAGGAAGAGGGGAATCTCTGTAAACATCCTTGAGGCAATGGCCTCTTTATCTTTGTAAGCTTCCTAGAGTCAAAAAGTCCTAGCTGGCTCTGTTAAACATTCTAAGTCAAAGGCCTTTGAGGACCTTCTGTAATTAATGGGCAAAAGGTCCCTGACAACTTCCCAGTGTCAACCCCCTGTTTTCTTCCTTCCAGAGTTTCCTCTAATGTGTCTTGTACAAACTCTTATCATTTTGTTGGTTTTATGGCACTGGGCAATGGATCCTGAGCCCAGCCCACCCTGAACAAGAGCTCCGCTATTGAGATCAATAGCTGGTTCTACTTTTAGTCTCTTATTTGTTTGCAGTATCAATGGTAATTCTTCATTCATAAAGTCGAGGATGTATTAGCTTTCCTAACACTGGTGTTAGAAACAAAACCAAAGTCGCTAACACATACCAGGGGCTCACAGTAGAAATTTATTCTCGCACAGTCCTTGAGACTGAGGTCTGCAATAAAGCTGCTCACCCTGTGAAGATTCTGAGGACAATCTATCCATCTCTTGTCCCTCAAAGCTTCGAGTGGCCGTCAGCATTCCTTGACTTTGGTCCCATCCTCTAAGCTCAGCCCGCCCATCAAATTGCCTTGTCTTCTGTGTCTATTTTTTCCACTGTTTCTCATATACGGAATCTTGTCACCACCAAAAAAAATGCAGAAACATGTCCCTGTCTCAAACCCTTCACTACCCTTCTAAGCAGCTGTGGTTCCAGGAAGTGTATAGACACACGTTTGGAAGCTTCCTGTTTCCACCAGTTCAGACATCTACAAAATGCCAGGGACTGAGGATTAACAAACAAGAGAGATGACTTTCCGCCATTCTGGAGAGATCATGGCTCTGGCAGATGGGGCCCCAGCTGGGCTATAGCTGACGTGACCAGGATGTGGAGATGAGGAGAGGCTGGGATTCATCACCAGGTTGGGAAAAGGACATGCATGGGAGAGGCAGGGAGGGGAATGAAGTAATCATTATCTGAAGTAAGGGATGAGAAAAAGAGGAAGAAGTAAATGGTCAGGCA
>JAQHUG010000582.1:112249-133881 GCA_028555095.1 Dicrostonyx torquatus | reverse complement strand
GCTCCAGGAGAAGTGGCTATCTCCAAAGCGGGTGAAGGAATGCAGGTGTGTGTGTGCTGGGGGAGGTGCCCTGGAAAAAGGAATATGAATAGAAAAATTCCTCAAGAGGGAGGGGCATTCAGAGCAGAAATGGTTTTGGGAGAGGGATAATAAACACAAGGTCACGCTGTGAAAGGGGAAAAGTCCGAAGCAGCCTTTGAACGGTGATGGTGTGAAAGCCTGTTCCTTTCTCGCGCCTCTGGGACACATTTGGGGGAAAAACACTGGTTTCTATGTTGGGGCAACGGTCCCCGACAGTGGAGACTCTCCCACAGTGAGTGGCACCGTTCCCTGGGCTACGATCCTGGACTGTATAAGGAAACGGAGAGCTGATCACAGGAATTCATGCCGCTTGTCTTCCTGATTGTGGAGGCCATGCAACCAGCTACTGGAGCTCCCGCTGCCCTTGCTTCCCTGCTGTCATGGGCTGCACCCTTGAACTGTGAACCACAGTAACCTTTTCCTTAAGCTTTGAGTGGGGTACTTTATCAGAGCAACAAGGAAAAAAAGCAAATGTGGGGTCTCATCATGTGCTCCAGGCTGGTCTGGAACTCACTCATTGTGCAGGGGTTATAGGTGTGCACCACCATAAATGCTCAACTAGTGTAGGATAATTTTTGGACTTGATAGTTACACATTTTTTGCATTAATTCATAAGAATAATAAGTTGTGATTGGTAAGTGAAGGGGTGTGCCCTTTTTGTAAAGGGCTTGGATACACATTATTGAGTGTTCCAGGCAACTTGAGCTATTCTCACGACACACATCATCATTTTCATCAGCATCATCGTTGGCACTCAGAAATTGCTTGACAGTTTCATTGATGAACCAAAATTTCCTTGGCTACTAGTAGAGCCAAATGTGATTTTTATACTATTTATTTTTAATTTTTTTAAAAAATATTCTTTTTAAAGATTTATTTATTTGCATAAATGAGTGCTCTATCTGCATGTACACTTGCATGCCAAAAGAGGGCATCAGATCCCATTATAGATGGTTGGGACCCACCATGTGGTTGTTGGGAATTGAACTCAGGACCTCTGGAAGAGCAGCCAGTGCTCTTAACAGATGAACCATCTCTCCAGTCCTAAAATTAATTCTTTGTGTTTTTCATGTAAAGCATCTTGATATCACTCATCTCCCCATCCCTTCATATCCACCCTCTTCCCTTGCATCCTCCCCCAAAAATAAAATTTAAGAGAAAAGAAAAAAAGAGAGAGGGAAAAAAGAAAACAAAAGAGAAAGAGAAAGAAAATAACATTGTGAGTCACAGTATACCTTTTAGTCCATATATCTTTATTAGCAAGTGTTCATTGCAAAGAGTCATTAGTCTGGTTCGAGCCTGTAGTTTCTGCTAAAAGATAAGACTAGGCACTCACTGGGACTCATCTTGGATATCCTGTTCTTGCCCTGTGTTGTGGAGTTCCTGCAGCTTTGGATATTCAGAACCTGCCCCTTCACATGCTCCAGCATCATAGATGTGGTAGATGTTTTGGTGGGCCAACTCCTAGCCCTGATCCTGGGCCTGGGTACTTGCTTGGTTGGTCAGCCCGTCTGCTCTCCCCCATCCTCATCACCAGGGCGAGCTCTGCAGCTGCAGCTTTGCCCTGCTACTTCACCCTGTGCAGCAAGGAGCAAGGGGTAGGACCGGCTCACCTGCTTTCATGCCCTCAGGGCAGGCTCGCCCACATCTGTATTACCAGAGCCAACCAGCTCTATTGTGTTGCCCATGCAAGGTGCAGGGGCCACTCTCCTGGATGCTGCCCTGGTGAGGGGTGGAGCCAATTCTGTGCATGCGGGGGAGGGGAGGCATCCTCTAAGCGTTCAGTGGTAACAGGAGCCATGGACATCAACCCAGGCCAACCCGTGAGCCGCAGACATTGGTCTTGGCAGCAGCCCAGGCCCAGACATCACCATGCCCCCCCCCTCCACGTCAGCCCACTTTCACCTCTTCAGATATGCCTCTCTCTACAGGACACCAACCAGTCTGTCTCTCTCACTCTCTTTCCCATACCATAACATACATTTACTTACTGTAATAGTACCCAACTATCCTGTACCACAATGCGCTGGGTGGGCCCATGTTTTCTCCTCAGTGCCTGGGGAAACTGCCGATTTTTATATTTATTATGATTCTCTATTATACTTTTTTCTTTTGGTTTTGTTTATTGAGACAAGGTCTCACTATGTAGCCTGGAACTCACTATGTAGACCAGGCTGGCCTCAAACTCATGAATTGACTTGTCTTTGCCTCCCAAGTGCTGAGATTAAAAGTGTATTCTACCACTGGTGTGGGAGGTCCTTCTATATGTGTGTTGCTTTTCTTGGTTAATGAATAAAGAAACTGCCTTGGCCTGTTGATAGGGCAGAACTCAGGTAGGTGAGGAAGACAGAACTGAATGCTGGGAGGAAGAAAGGCAGAGTTAAGGAGAGAGACACCATGGAGCTGCCAGAGTCAGACATGCCGAATCTTTGCCAGTAAGCCACTGCCATGTGGCAATACACAGATTACTAGAAATGGGTTAAATTAATATAAGAGTTAGCCAGTAAGAAGCTAGAGCTAATGGGCCAAGCAGTGATTTAATGAATACAGTTTCTGTGTGATTGTTTCGGTTCTGGGCAGCCAGGACAAACAAGCGGGCTCTCCTTACAACATACCACCTCTGGCTTTTGGATTTTTAGACATTTATTTTGTGTATGAGTGTTTTGCTTGTATGTGTATGTGCCATGTGTGCTCTGTGCCTGCAAATGCCGGAAGAGGTTGGTGGATTCCGTGGAACTGGAGTTACAGATAGTTGTGAGCCATCATGTGGGAGCTGGAAATTGAACTTGGGTCCTTGTAAGAACAAGTGCTCTTAACCACTAAGCAGTCTCTCCAGCTACTATTGTATTTTTCAAATTGACTTACAAGGGCATATTAGTTACTAAAGACACAGATACTCCATGATACTCTTCATATTTTCCCGGCTTGTCATAACTTTGGTGTGTTTATCTATATGTCTTAGGGACCAAACCTGGGGATGCTAAGCACAAACAGCTCCACCAAGCCATGTCCCTAGTCCTCAACAGGATCTAGGTCTCAACACGTATGTATCTGGGCTCTCCGGCACCTACTGTCATACATGCCTAAGGCTGCCATTCTTCCCTTCCATATCACCACATTCCATACCACACCACCAAGAGTTTAGCCATTTCAATGCCATGAAAAGCCCTCCAGAGTGCCAAAACCTCACCAGCCCTGTCTTCCTCCGTCATCATTCACAAATTTTTCCTTCACCCCTCCCTGAGCACCAGAACATGCCCAGGATCATCAGAGAAGCATGATGTATGTTCTAGTGTGGAAGACAATGTGAATAAGCAAGAATATGAACAGTAAGTGGGCACTGGGTAGCTTAATGGGAATGGACACCGTAGACTGTTTGAATACTTACTCCCCAGGCGTTAGAACTACTTGGGAAAGACCAGGAGGTGTGGCCTTGTTGAGGAAGTGTATCACTGGGGGAGGGCATAAGAGGTTTCACAAGACTAGCTCTAGTACCAGTGTGCTCTCTGCCTCCTGAGTGTGGATCAAGATGTGAGAGCTTACTTGTTCCTGCCACCGTGCCTTTGCTCCACCATCACGGACTCTAACACTCTGAAACCCTAAGTCCAATTAAGCACCCTCCCTGCGAGGCAGCGTTTCTCCGTGTAGCCATGGCTGTCCTGGAACTCACTCTGTAGACCTGGCTGGTCTCGAAACTCAGAGATCCACCTGCCTCTACCTCCTGAGGGTTGCAATAAAAGGTGTGTGCCACCACTGCTAGGTGTCTTCTTTTATAAGTTGTCTTGATCATTAAGACGGAAGGCGATGTTTCTATGTAAACTGACAGAGTAGAGGAGGGGTCCAGGAGGCTACTGGAAAGGCAGCATGGGAGTGCAAGATTGGGAAGGATGGCCCACACAATCCTAGGGAGGACTCTTTCAGGAAGGGATGGCGTGTACAGTCACGAAGCCAAGGATGCTGGAACAGACTGGCCAAGGGGAAAGTGACAGAGGTACAGCTGGCAAGGTAACTGGAGCAAAGGCAACAGGTCACTCAGGCTTTTACACACTACAAAAGCTGGCTTCAACTTTGAATGAGACAGCAAGCCATTTAGAGAGCATGATGAATTGTTTCCCAAGACAGCTGCTAAAGCACATAATTCGGTGCTTTACAAGATGATCTTGATACTCTCCTTTGCTGAGAAAATACCTTTGTGTATTCTTTGTAATATGTGGTATACATGCAGCAGAATACTATTCAGCCTTTAAAACAAAGGACTCCTGCAACATATACTACCTTGAAAGAACTTGCTGAACATTGGTAGATAAAATAGTGCAGGTATAGGCATACAAACCAGGCCCTCTAAGTGCTGGGACTGTCCTCCAACCCAAGCAACCACCATCTTGGGCAGTTCAGTGGCAACCTGTCTATACCTGGACAGGAAGAGATTGGGTGGGAGAGCCAGACTAGGAGGATGCAGGGAAAAAGGGTGGAGTCTGAACAGTCCTGAGCAAGATGAAAAGGAAGCAGAAGATGTACATGCTGTACTGAAGAGAAGGTACCGCCATGTGGTAGAACATAAATAAAATGTGGGTTAAAGTTGTAAGAGCTAGTTAGTAACAAGCCTAAGCTATTGGCTGAACACTTATAATTAATATTAAGTCTCTGTGTGGTTATTTGGGAGATGCTGGTGGGACAGAGAAACTCATTTGCAGTTTAAGGCCTTAAATTGGATACCATAAATAATCCATTTTATTTGTTAAGTATAAACTATCAGCATAGTTGCCAAGATGTTTGATCCTTGATTGACATGTAAAGGCACAAACCCTGCCAAAGGCTAATTAGAGGCTTTAATCATGTGTTTAATAGAAAACAAACAACATGATTTTCAAGTTTAAATTTTATTAAAGACAGAGTTTGAGTTTTTTTACAAGTTTGAGTTTTTTTTAACATAGGAAAAGGTCAGTCAATTTCAGGTAGTTCATAGAAAAATTAGCATTCAAAAAAAAAAAAAACAGGTACAAATCCATAATTGGCGTTATGGCAAAAAACAGCAACTTTAAAAGGTAGCAAAATCTAACCATGTCAGAAACCTTATAAACCAATAGTAGACTTACCATACAAATTGCATTCAAACTCCAATATAGAAAAAAAGTAACCACAAAATTTGGCTACAGCTAATTGTTTCCAAAAAATCTTCTTAAAAAATTAACAGATATGACTATAAAAGTTTTTGTACTTTTTCTTTGCAAAGTAAAAAAAGTTTAAATCTTTAATAAATGAAGACAAAATGATCCTCTTAAAACTTTTATAAATAGCTCTCAAGACATATATTACTCATCTGCTTTAATCTTTCTTTACCTGAGAGAATTTCCCAGGAGCCTTTCTCCCAAAGGATTACCTTAAAGAGTTCTTCCATCATTTTGCTCACGTGAATGTGGTTACACTTTTGCCAAAGTCTTTTCGGGCAAATGCATTCCTGATTTACCTGCCCTTCCCCAACTAAAACAAAATCAAATACACCTCTTTGGTAAAAGTCAAGTATCTTGGCCTTTCAAAATAACTGTCTCTGAATGATTCACTGATGGAAAACATAAAGAGAGCTAGCTAAAGACCTTGTGATCAGCTCTCCTGTCTGCTCATGTTACCACGACACAAGACAGCCCATCTCTGTAAGAACGAAAATGTTTACTAGTTAAGTTACACAAAAAAACAAAAAACAAAAAACAAAACCCTCAGATCCTAGGCCCAGGTGACAACCTCTGATGAAGAGGAGGGCCCAGCATCCTTTCCGGGCATTCAGTCTCATCTCTGAAGCCCCCTTCATTTCTTAGCAGTATAAATGGTAGCATTGGTATACATGCCAGTACACCAAAACAAGATCCTGCTTAGGAAGACAACAGAAGAAGAAACGCCTAGAAGTTTAAATATAGGCTCTGGAGCTCCCTTCCAGAGAAACGTGAAGCACCAATGGTGGGCCATCTGGCAAAACTTAAATAAGTACATCATCTGAAAAAGGCAGAGGGTGACAGTTTGGGAAGGGGGCAATTAACATGACAGTGACATCATCTGTAAAACTGGAAACATTGCCGTCGTGTGGAAACTCCCGCTGGCCATTCCTTATGGGAATCAGAACCCCAAAGTCTCAATACCCCACATTCCTTCCAACTCCCTCCCCACCACAGTTACCCTGATACAAAACTTCCCCAAACCTCTGGAAAACAACTCATCTGCCGACTTCCCGAGAAGCCTGGAGCAGTACAAAAGCTTGACTCAGCAATGATGTGGCAGGCTCTCCAAGGTGAACATGGGGACAGTCTCTAGTCTCCAAACAGGCATCGTGGGTAAGCAAGACTGCCAGAAGAATCCCCTCCTGGCTTAAGTGTTTTACTCATAAAAACGAGGGGGAGGGGAACACACACAGTTTCTAGCGCTCTGCTGCCAGGTCTGCCCCAGTAAAGGGGTCAGATCCGCAGCTTCCGGGCATGGATTTTTATGGTCCTCTGTGAGGGTGGCAAGAAGCAAAGAGCTGTTACCTTTAAAAGTTACTGATAGGTAAAGCAAGTTAACACTGCCGTTAATTCAAAGCAATTGGCACACTTTCCAATTTCTCAAGTGCAAAAAGCTCTAACAGGGTTCTTAAACCCACACATGGACCACCACCTGAGTAATTTCTCACAGCGATCACAAGTGTCAGCTTGCCATTTTGAGACAGGGTCTGGCTGGCCTAGGATTCACAGAGAACCCCTTGCTTCTGCTGAGATTAAAGGTTTAATTCTTAACTTCTATCGTACTAGGAAGCCCACAGAACTCAAGTGTAGCCATCTCACTTCTGACCATCAACCGAAAGATGGGCGTGGCCAACTCTTCTCGTGGGAGACCTAGTTTCTAAAGGGGAGGGCACGCACCCCACCACCACTTGGACAGCTGGAAAGTAAGTGGGGCCTGGCTGGCTGACGGAGAAGCCACAGGGAGCTGCTGCTGGCACTGTCCTGTGCCTCCCTGAGATGTTTTCTGCAGAGGAAAGGGGACCGACAAAGACCAGCCCAGGAGTGTGTGGTTTTGTCAACCTGACCTTGGTCCACTATGAGGGTCAATTCCAAACTCACACCCGGCTGCCAGACTCAACAGAGAAGACAGACCTTAGCAGGAGGAAAACATAGTGCTCCACCCTACCTCGGTTCCCCTCTGCTGCTTCTCACAGGATGGCTCCTCCAGGTTGCTGCCATGGACCTGGCTCACACCGCCCACTTTCTGAACCGGTCCCCATTGATGGGGGCTCCCATTCCCATGGGATTCCCTAGACGTGTTTAGAGTTAGTGTGTAGCTATATCGTTTGTGATTTTCAAGTGTGTTTAAACTGCTGAACCTAAAGAGTCCCTGACCTATACAAGAAATTAGGACGACATTTACAAACAAGGAAGGCATCCTTCTTTGTGTACCCTTTAAGACTAGATCTCAAACACTGCCAATCAGGCAAGTTCTTCAGAGAATCCTCCCCTATTTTTTCTCCCGTGGCACTTTAGTAGGTGGACACAGGAATGAGGAGAAACAAGAATCCACATTCTGGCACATGGGAACCCGGCTTAGGTGGGTCCCAATTCTGCCGGACTTGTTCAGATAGGCACAGAGAAAAACAGCTAGACTGAGCCCTTCCGAGAGGTCTAGAGAGTATCTCTATTCCACACGAAAGCAGAATATGCTTTGGCAGACTTGGCACTGGGGAATCTCCTGGACTACACTGAAAACACATACCTGTGAGCGTTACTTTCCAAGAGTGTATCTGGGAAATGTCTGTGGATGGAATCCTAGGAGATGCCCTCAGCCACTTACCTCTGCATCTAAGTCCAATTCCTCACTTCCACAGCCTGTCTAGCTCTGCCTGGTCAGCTCTGTGAAGCTCCTCACCCCAGCCCTTCTACTGCTAGCATTGGGGCCCACTGCAGGTGAGGAAGGCCTCGTGGTAGAGGAGAATGGGGGGGGGCTGCCCTTAACACTTTGAGAAGGGTGTGATGAGTTGCAGCCAAGAAGCAGTGTTTCTGTTAAGATCCTTAAAGCATTACTGTTAATAACACAAGTAAGAGCTGCAATCCTCTGCTGCTCGGGCAAAGAAAATAACCTTGACTACAATCACATGACCACCATAAGTAAGAGCCACAATTATTGCAGACTCGGATTGGGTAGGTATAAAATGGTGGAGAACTCAATGGAGGTGAGATCAACTTGTGCTTTTCACATTATTACAAAGATTACCCCGAAAAGAATGAAGAACCTCTGCCAAGGGCAGAGGGGAAAGGCCCTAACTCCCAGCATCAGGACCTCACAGGAAAATGCTGCGGTAGGGACATAGGGACGTAGTCTGAGGGTGGAGGACCTTCCTCTTGTCCTCTATAAACAGGGAGCTGTGAGGGCTCCAGGAGGCAAATGTGAGTGACTGAGGTCAAGACCCACCTGAGGGCGAGGGCCTCAATGGCTTTGTTTTTGCTTTTTTATACCAAGTATGAGAATGACAGGCTATACAAGACCATTTTCATCCCTGTGATGGATGCTGTGCCCCGAGTTCTGTTCTGGTTAAAACACAAGAAAAACAGCGACAGAACTTTAGCTACCACTTGGGGCACGGCATAAAGAACTAACTGTACCTATCAGCTTGGCTAAAGATTTCAATTCCGGCAGGTCAGACTGGTAGTTTCCTTTTGGATTGCAGACTGAAGAGCTGACTGGGAGATTTTGCTTGTTTTTGAGAGTGTTGTCAGACCCGGGGAAGATAGCCAGAGAGCATCAGCTTTTCACAGGGCATCAGCTGCTGCTCACATCCCTGATGCACATGCTCAAAGGGCAGCCCTCCAGAGTGGGGTGCAGGCCTGCTGAGCCAAGGGACACTTGGACATCCTCACACCGAGAACTGCCTGGAGGGACAGCAAAGAGGGGCCACGAGGGTCCACAGGTACAGTATCACACACATCCAGCAGGAGGCCATCTTGACCCAGAAAATAGACCAGCTCCCAGTGAAGAAGGTCTCAATGGTGGCATTTTCATAACTGTGGAGGAAAGGACACAGGTGTGAGAGCGGAAGAGAGTCCCTCTGCTGGGCACCGACTTTCTTAGCAATTAATTGGGTTGTAAATCATATACATTTGAAATGTATCATTTGCTGACTTTTCAAACACTCACAGGCTTGTAGAATCATTGCTACAATCAGTTTGGGAACATCGCCATCTCCCCAGATATCCTGTCCCCCATTCCCACTGTCCCTCATTACCTGCATTCATTAACTATTTCCTGTCTGTAGGATTTGCCCTTGCTAAGCCAATTCATGTAAATGCAGTCATGTGGTCTCTTATAATTGGCTTTTTAAATGTAGCAGACTTGTTCCCAGTTCTTAGTGTTATACCATGTATCAGCAATGACTGAATCCTTATCTGAGAGGCCTAGAACTGGATTTTAGAGATTTTCACCCTGGGATATTTACTTAGATGTTACCAGTTGAGCAAGTGCAAAATTGGAAATGGGAACCCACCCATGTCATGTTAGATTTGAGAAGATACTGGATTTCTGGGTTGGGGATGCTCAACTGTATGCCACTCCTTTTTATTGATACACAGTATTTCATTGTTTGACAATAGCATACTCTGTTATCTCATCAGGTATGGACATTTGAGCTATCCCAGACTTCTGTGTTTATGAATTACTATGACATGAGCATTTGCCTATAATTTTTTGGTGTTTTTCCTTTTTGTCTTAGATCTATACTTAGGAGGGAAATTGCGGGATTATACAATGATCTTTCTTGAACCATGCAAAGAACTGCCAAACTATTTTTCAAACTATTACCAAATTGTATTGTCAAATGTGGCTTCCGTTATGGGATACTTGTACACTTATGAAGATGTATTGCTGTGATTGACTTAGTGAAGAGCTGAATGGACAACAGCTAGGCAGGAAGAGGGTACTCAGGACTTCTGGGGACAGAGAGGACTCTGGGAAGGAGAGAGGCACAGACAAGCCAGTGAGACTCTGAAGAAGTTGGACATACGGTACAGAGCAGAGGTAATATAGATGAATAAAAACAGATTAATCTGAGTTATAAAAACTAGTTAGTGAGGAGCCTAAGCTACAGGCCAAACTTTCATAATTAATAGTAAGTCTCCATGTCTTTATTTGGGGGCTGGCAATCTAAAGACAGCCCAACAAGAAAGCTTGCTATAGGCTTCATTTTACATTCCGAGCAAGATGGAAGGAGAGCTTCAATGTTTGTTACCACCTTCCATCCTTTCTCAGATGTTCCAAATCAAAAATTCCTCCAGGAGTTTTCAAATGATCACTCGGAAACATCAAAGTCCACCCCTCCTTCAGGAAGAATGTCTTCCAGGAAGTGTTTTCTAACCCTAGGTTCTAGACTGTGACTCCTGGTCCATGGTTTCCCACTCCTACCCACCACTATCTGACCCAGTGCAAGAGTTTGGGTCATGGTCTGTCTCCTGCTAGAGTATAATCTCTGGTGCTTACATCAGTACGGTACATGAGAGCCACACAGCACCTATTAACAAACACATGGATACAAGTGGAAGCCTGGGTCTGTACAAAAAGTATGAATCTCTATATAGGAATCAGATCCATTAGGCATGGGCAAATTAAAAACTGGAAATAATAAAACATAGGTATTTTGAAGTAGGAAAAACCCCACTGTATTAATCTTTCTTAAGACAACCTTCCATCTATTACTGCTACGTTTCTCCAGACTTGGCAAGCGGAGTTAGCCCTTCCTGTCTTGTGTGCTTTCTTTCTCGGTACAGAGATGGGGCTCAAGGCCTCTCACACTGAGCTCATGCTCTGCCTCTGAGCACCCGAGCACCTGCTACTTCTTAACTGCAGTGAGCAGTGGGTGCAGGAAAGGTGCTGTTCCACCAGGAAGAGCGGTGAGCTACGGGCTACAAAGGCTGTGGGCGCGGTGAGAGCTGGACAAGAGCTGGACCCCACACTAAACTTGGGGTTTGTTTGTCGGGTTTTGTTGCTTCTCAGACAACTATTTGACTCGACAGATAGATTTACTCTGAGCTTGGTTTTAAGGCATTCAAATGGGACACTCACTGGAACCAGCTGGTCAAGGTCATCATCACATAGAGGGAAGCCAGCAAGAAGACAAAGTGGAAATAGGAGTAGCTGTAGACGGTGCCTTTCTTCTCGTCATAGATGACCCGGGGTCCCTCCTTGACGTTCTGCTGCTCTTCAGTGTCTGCAGATGACAAAGGGTGCCAAGAGCAGCGGTGAGCCCTATGGGGTGAGCCCTATGGGGTGAGCCCTACAGCAGCTTCTCCTTGTACATTCCATCCCAGGTGCTGCTAAGTGGAAACTAACAAACTCCATCTGTCCCTCAGCCACCCTAGGAAATTCCTTGACTAGACAAGTCAGCAAATACATTTATTTTAGTAAGGCAGAAGAAAGAGCTCTTAAAGACATAGAGACTATTAGAAGCTTAGCAGGAGGGTAGCCCATGAGCTTTAAAGCCCCCAGGACTTTCCCTCCTATGAAGAAAAGCAAGTAGATGAAAAGAAATGGAACCCAAATGAGGTGTAGGGACCTCTTGACATTTTCTTATCATTCCTTTAAAAAAAAGTACACACATTGTACTTTTTTCTAACTCTTACTTAAATTAGACATGAACCAGAATCCATAGCAATTTTCCTTGCCAGTTGCCAACAAAACAAAACACAGCGGCCCTTGAGGAAGACGTAAGAAGTATAAAAACAGTGAACCAGCTTTGGACGAAGTGTGGTTTAGGTACCAACATAGTGCCCGAATTGCAGATGCTTACAGAGAGAAATCCCGGTCTGCAAGGCCATGGTCAGGCACAGAAGAGAAATGCTGCACTTACCCTCTCCATCTGGACCGAAGCAAAAGCAGCACCGGGCTACCTGTGAGAGCAAAGGCGATGGAGTCAGACGCCTGTGTTCTATGTCCCTGGCACTGAGGGCTGCCCACATGGCAAAGCTGCTATCGGAAGCACATGCTGGCATCTCAAAGGGTTTGGCTAAGTATCTGTCCCAAGATACACTGGGTACAGTAAGAGGGAATACCTTCCTGGGCATGGGGATGTCCTAGCTAGGTACCCTGGGAGCAAAGCCTGTGTACCAGCTCCTTTAGGCATAGCTTCCGCTGCAGAACTGCTTCGTTCTAGCAGCCCTCTCTGGGGATCCTCCGTCGAAGGACTGATCATGGAAGGCATATAAAGGCCCAGCTAACAGCCAGCTAGGACTCCGAGACACCCTATATGTTTGGGAGCATGGCCTGGGGCTAATCCAGCTTATACTGTCCTTTAACGTTATTTATACTCTGTCTAATTCCGTCACCTTCCTCTCCCTTCTACGTGTGATGACCCTAATAAATCATGCACTTGAGCCACTCTGCCTCAGTTTCTACTCTGGGTGGCTGAAACATGCAGCAAACAAGCTGAGGACCTCACTGTCGCACACTTCCTAGTGGCTCATTCTGCTGCTACCCATCAATTCTGCTCCTGCCTTGGGGCTGGGGCTAGGACTGTGCTCACAGCTGAAGATGCTGAAATGGGGCAGGTGAAACAGGAAGCCAGCAGACTAGTTTCATGACAGAGCTGGGACACATGCAGAATGGAGACCTTGGGATCTGTGACTCACAGTAACAGCTGGCATGTGGTATTCAGGGGGCCGAAGCTAAAGAGCGTGACACGGGAACAGGAGAAAGCTGAAGGGCAGGGCACAGCCAGCTGCTGAGCAGGGGTGCTGCTGCACTCCTGACCTAGCACTCAGGAGGCAGAAGAATCAATCCCAAGTTCGAGGCTGGCTTGAGCAACGTAGTGAACTCAAGGCTAGCCTGGGTGGCACAGTGGATTCAAACACACAGCAAGGTCCAGGCCAGCCTGTGTTATGTAGTGAGCTCATTTTTTTAAAAAATAAAAGTAGAAACAAAACAATAAAAATAAACAAATCAGACTGCTGAGCTGACTGCAGATACAGATAGCTGGGACACTAGCTTTTCAGAACAATTGGAATTTTCTTTCTTACTTGTTCAGAACCAGAAGCTCAAAGAAAAAGAAACAAAATTATCTAAGCTTTATTACATAATCACGGAAAGACTGATAAACAGAGTAAGAAGCTCAGAACACGCCAAGACTGCCTGGGAAGCCAGGGCCCTTGCTGTCTCTAGTGGAAGAGAGCTAAACTACAGAGACCAGAGCATCAGCCTCTCATCCCCACCGCGTTCCCACTCAAGGTCAAGCCCTTGCCCTCCCCACCCCCAACTCCACAAGACTCGGACCATGTGAGGTGGTCTACATACAATTCACCAACAGCAGTGGGTTCACTTTAGTCAAGCTGAGGTCCTGTTTCTTTTGAGGCTTGAGACACCACAGAAAATACTAGCTTGGTTTTTCAAAGGTATATCCCAGGCAACTCTCCGTGGGAGCATGAGCCCACTAGCTCAGAGGCAAACAGTGGGCAGCTTCCTTCTCAAAGGAAAAGAACAACATTCTCTCTTAAATCTAACCTGGGACTTGCTGCTGTGGGAGCTTGAACTCTACACAATGGGGACATTGAAACCATAATACCCAACCCTCAGCAGGTGGCCACCCAGTCAGTGTGAGAACAAAGGAACAAAGGCCGCTTCTGGAGGACATTCTGCTCTGTAAGGGACAGCAGCGACCTATTCAACCCAGCACAGTTTTCTCCTGTAAGTGACAGAAAGCCCTGGTGAATGACACTGGCGCAGCAACAAGCCTTCATTATGGCTCACTGTCTCCAGGTCAGGCGCTGGAAGGGGCATCCTAGACAGCCAGCTGCAGAGCAAAGTGCCCAGTAAACGCTATGCAAATGGAGCCAGTGGCCAGATGCCAGGCAAGGCCAGCAGCAGGGATCAGGGACAGCAGCTGTGCTCCTAAGCAATGTGCTGTCAAGAACATTTACCCTGGGGCTACATCCTGGAAAATGGAAATCTCTTTTCTGTAAAATGCAAAGAACAGCCCCTCACTGGGCTTTTGTGAGGACTAAATGACACACGGCTTAGCCAATCACTGGACTGCCAGGTCCTTACCAATCCTGGGGTCAGGGCTGTCTTGTCTTAACTACCCTGCAGGTTTGAGTCTTCTGACTATGGTTTATGGTTCATCAAGGGAAACAACAGGGCTTTGTCGGCTGCAGGCTCCGTCCTCCCATCCACATGCTGTGAATGGCCTCAATGTGTGTTTACAGTTCTGAGGTCTTTGCTGCAGGACACACGTGTGGTGTCAGTGTCTGCAGAGCACGTGCAGTTCTTTCCCTGGCCTTCTCTGTCTTCCTACAGAACTGCACGCCTATGCTCTCTATGGAGAATACCGGTGGCTGTCAGACAGGTGAGCCATTTAAAACAAAAAGAACATCTGTATCCTGTTACAACCAAAGAGAGCGTAAACAAGGAGGAGCTGAACAAGCTTCGGCTCAGACCGGGGGTGGGTGCCAGGGTAATGGGCAAGAGGCCAACATTGGTGATGGAAAATTTAAGAATTCTTTCATTTTAATACACAGGACAATAGTGCTTTTTCTATACAAAAATCTTATTCTTTTTCAGACAGAAATAGAACCATGAATGCCAAAACAACAACAAAAACACCCCAGCACAATGTAAAGTAAAAATGAGTTTTCTTACTGGCTGTAGAAAGCTATCAGGGCAGGTCCCATGCCCTGCAGCAGATGGCCAACACCAAATAAACTCAGTGGTCTCTTTGGAGATGGGCTGGCTCATAATGCTTTGCTTGCGCATTTTCTACCTTGTTTTTTGCTTAACTGTTATGGTTTCTGATCTTATGTTTGTATGGGTTTTATGTGTGTGTGTGTGTGTCTGTTTGAACATGTGTGTGTGCATGTATGTCTCTGAGTATATGTATGTGTATGTGTGCCTATGTATGTGCATGTCTGTGTGTGTCTCTCTCTCTTTGAGGATGTATTTAAGTGTTTCTTGTGCATCTTGTATTTCCCCTGTTTGCTTTGTTTTGCTCTGCTTTTAAATTGGCCTGCTGTTTTCTAAGGAGAGGCAGAGGGAAGAATGGAGTTGGATGATGGAGGTGGGCTCTGGGAAGAGAAGGGAGGAGAAACCATGGACAGAATATACTGTACAAAAAATTTATTTTTTGTTCTTTAGTTTGGTTGGGTTTTGTTTTTTTTTTTTTTCTTCGTTTTTTTTGTTTTTTGTTTTTGGCTTTTTGAGACAGGGTTTCTCTATGTATCCATGGCTGTCCTGGACCTTGATCTGTAGACCAGCCTGGACTAAAACTCAAGAGTCCTCTGCCTCTTGGGTGCTAGTATTAAAGGTCAACACCACCACTGCCTGACAAAATTGATTTTTTTTTTTTTTAAAAAAAAAGACACTAGCGCATAAAGGTTGTCCTGCGAATGGGACCTGAGCGGGAGCAAGGGAAGGGAGGGAAGGAACTTACTTCCAGTTCAGGAGCTCCGTATCGCCTCTGCAGAGCATCTGAGCTCGACCTTGTGGTTGATGTCAAGCTAGGAAGAAACAGTCGGAGAGCACAGTGAGAAGCTGTCATCCGGAACAGAGGGGGCGCTGCCTGGCTGAGGCTTACTGCGCCCACAGCTCCGGCGCCTTCATGCAAGCACATATGTCCCCCCTTGTCTCCATGTGGGGGTTTAACTTCGCATACAGTTATCTGGGGCAAGGGTACGTCTGAAAAGGATGTGCTGAACATGAGCACACCTTCCTGAGTAATGATATCTTACATAATTTACACTGTACCAGACATGCCTATGAAGGATGTATGCAGATCTTTCGTAAAAATAATACTTATACCATTTTATATGTAAGGAACTTGATTTGGTAGCTGGGGGAGGAGGGCACTCCTGGAACCAACCCCGCACCAGACACTAAGGGAGGAACACAAGCTACTGTGATATTCCATTTGTTATCCAAGCTTGTTGGCTGATTCTACAATGATCTCTTTATGTACACAGTATTAGATCATTTCATCCAGACACAAGTTGGCTGATGTCTCTGGTCTTCTATTTTGGCATTCGCCAGGGGTCCCTGCTGCTCCTTGCTCAAATGCTAAAATCACTTTGTAATCTCACCTCTCTCTCTCTGTGGTGAGTGTGAGTCTCGCTTAGAGATCACAGTTACGAGAGGACCCAGAGGAGATGACAGAAAAGCAAAGGGCAGCAGAGCGACACTTTCCTTTTGAAGTTTGTTAAATTCCTGGCCTGTATTTTTATTTTTGCTTTTTTCCCTCCTTTAAATCCAGGCGATGCAGCTCAGTTACCAGAGCGCTTGCATAGCATGCTCGCATTTGTGGGTTCAGTTCCCAGCACCACATAAACTGGGTGAGATCATACAGACCTGTAACCCCAGACTTGGGAGTGGCTTGAAGATCTGGCATTCAATTCAAGGTCATCTTTGACTACACAGTGGATTTGAGAGCAGAAAGTAGACCCTGTCGCCACACATTCCCCTCCTTCACCCTCAGACAGCTCTGAACCAGGAAGGCTTCTCCGTCTAAAACTCCTTACACCCAGACCACCCCTAGGGACCGTGTCTTCCTATATGCAGAGTACATGCCGCTGCAGCATGAGCCTTTTCCATGAGACTCTTGAAATTTGCCAGACAGTAGCGGCACACGCCTTTAATCCCGGAACTTGGGAGACAGAGGCAGGCAGATCTCTGTGAGTTTGAGGTCAGCCTGGTCTACAGAGTGAGTTCCAATACAGCCAGGGCTGTTACACAGAGAAATCCTGGCTCAACAAACAAAACCAAAACAAACAAAACCTTCTTGAAAATTAATGAAAACAATGGTTTTGCAAGCTCTTAAAGCCTAGAATATTTTCTCTCTCCCTTCCCTTCCCATCTGTGTCTGTGTGTGGTGTGTGTGTCACTGTGTGCATGCGAAGGCCATAGGACATCTTGGGTGTAAGTCCTTACCTATCACACTTTGAGGCAAGGTCTCATGTTGTTCAGGTCTCTTGTTGAGCTTCTAGATATTCTCCCACCTTCCCCCATTATTCCCCATCTCACTGGAGAAGCACTGGGGTTATAGACACGTGCTGCGTCTGGTTTTAGGAATTTGAACTCAGGTAAATATCTCCCCAGCCCTTTAATTTTATTTCTTTATTCTGAGGCACAGTCTTACTATGCAGCCCTTGCTGGTCTGAAACTCACTATGCAGTCCATACTACCCTGGAGCTTATAGAAATCCTCCTGCTGCAACCACTTGAGTGATGGGAACACAGATGCCAATGACTCTACCCTGGAGCAGAGCAAGGGTTGGAAGATGGACAGCCGTACCGAGTGATGTGGTTTTTCACCGTTGAGAGAATAGCCAACGCAGCATAGCTTGTTTAGTGTCTCTGGATCCCACCCACAAAAACCCAAGTCTCTTATAACCATTCACACATTCACCAAAATGTTTCCTTCCTTCCCTCCTCACGAGAAGCCATCACAATGCTCCAAACTCTGCCATACTGTCAGAACAACGCACAGTGCGCATGCCTCCTGACTACCTGCTGCAGTTCATGCTGGAGAGAGCTGAGGTCCCGTGGGTCCCAGAAAATCCCAAGAAAATTCCAGACTTTACTATTAGAGACCCTAGAGATCTACTCACCCTAGGAAACTGACAGGCCGGCCGAGGACACTCCCCAGGTCTTTGCCCAGATTCTGGGCGACAAGCCTATGACATTTGCATGGTGCTGTAATCACTGATTCATGGCTATCAAAGGAGACCAGCATTCTATGGGAGCCAGGGAAGGCTAACCCGTGCTGCTGGTGCACAGCCATGAAGAGTTCTGGCTAGCTGCTGAGGCAGTGGCAGGATTTTGGAAATTAAAAGGCAAACCACGACCATTCCTTCCTTCTTAGATCAGAGTGGCAGGCCCAGAACAAACAGAAATAACACTCCTCCACGGTTTGCCATTTTTCTCAGCTTAAGTCAACCTTCTTTACCAAAACATCATACCAACCTTCTTCCACATGGCGTGCTGTACTGCTGTGAACAACCAGGAAGTTGCTTAGCTCTTAATATAAAGTCTTGGCTTCCCCACTTTTATATTCAGTAGGCATTTTCCTAGATGGCTTAAACACTAAAGGGTTATTTTTTTTTTCTCTTAAGCATAACTAACATGAGAATAACTAAGGACCACTTTACAACACTAATGGTTCCTAATAGTCTAACTGTGCAGGTCACCCAGCTCAGGACCTGCCTTAGCAATACCATCCTAGGCCATCGCTGGGGTTGTCTCATCCATAGAAAGCAACTGTAACAGAAAGTGTACCAAAAGAGTGGCCTATGGCTGTGACAGACCTGACCATGTTTTTCTAGGGATGGTGGTGAAGCATTTGGAAGTTTGGGCTGGAAAGGCCATTAGTTCTCAAAGCTTAGCTGATTAATATAAGAGGGCTCAGCCCATTGTGGGTGGTGCCATCCTGGGCACCTGGGTCTGGGTGGTACAAGAAAGTGGGCTGAGCAAGTCATGAAGACCAAGTCAGTAAGCAGCGTCAGTCTACGGTCTCTGTTGTGGTTTCTGCCTCCAGGGTCCTTCCTTGAGTTCCTGCCCTTTATGGTGGATCATAAGCTGTAGGTAAAATAAACCCCTTTCTCCATGCATTTGGTCACTGTCTTAAGTTAGGGTTTCCATTGCTGTGATAAGACACTACAACCAAAAGCCACTTCAGGAGGAAGTTCCTCATCACAGCGTGCTCAGACAGGGCAGGAACCTGCAGGCACAGCACATGCTGAGGCCATGGAGGGGAGCTTGCTCATTTGCCTGCACGGGGTGGTACTGCTCACAGTAAGCTGGGCCCTCCCATATCATTATCAATCAAGAAAATGCACCACAGGCTTGCCCCAGGCCAGTCTGGCGGGGACATGTTTTCAGTTGAGGTTCCCTCTTCCCAGATGACTATCTCGATCTAGGCAGCATGGCCATATATCTATTAACAGTAATAGAAAGCAAGCCAGAACACTCGAAAATCAGGAGCCAAATACATGTTTTTGGTCAGGTGTTTTGTCATGGTGATAATAAGAATAGTAACTACTGTCTGTCTGTCTGTCTATCTATCTATTATATAACTACCAATCTTTCCACATAATCTAGCAAAGGAGGCTCAAGCCAATGCTCATAAAGTTCAGGCAGAGTTGCAGATCATACCCCATTCTTCACAGGTACAAAGGACACCAGGAGCCGGGCGGTGGTGGCGCACGCCTTTAATCCCAGCACTCGGATCTTTGTGAGTTCGAGACCAGCCTGGTCTACAAGAGCTAGTTCCAGGACAGGCTCCAAAGCCACAGAGAAACCCTGTCTTCGAAAAACCAAAAAAAAAAAAAAACCAAAAACCAAAAACCAAAAACCAAAGGACACCAGGATCCTTCCCAGGCTGAGAACTTCAGCTGAAAATAACAAAACCGCATCCCTTCTGAAGACGACGTGAAGGACTTTCCAGTTGTGTCCAGTAGAAGCTGGACTTTGCCACACAATTCAGGAGTGGGTGGGAAGGCTGAACTAACAGAGCAAACTCTTAGGGAACCCTGGCAACCGGGCCATGGTTAGAGTCATCCTGGAGTCCTGGCTGGGGTAATTCTCCCAGAGGTAACTCCTTGGTGCCAGGCAGGGACACTAAAGAGAACATGGCCTAGGAAGCAAGGTTTGGACAAGACAACATAGAGCAAATTCTCAGGAAGAGCCCTGGCAGTAGGACCTGGGCAGATAGCGCCTAAGGAAGTATTTGGCAGTGAAACAAGAATCTCCCAGAGACCAGAGACGAGGTAAGCGGGCCATGCTTTCTATAGTCCAAAATGCAACCCCAGACAATCCTGGGTCTTACACTGAAAACTTCTTTAATTTCTTATTTCTTTTCTTTTAATCTGCACACTACCTAGTGTTCTAGCCTATATAATTTCCACCAAGAATTTAACTATCCCTATAATCATGTTCAAATAACAGCTTCTATCCAGACAGTGTGGCCTCATTTGAGAGCATCCTCCAAACTCCCGTGCTTCATCAGTGTAAACTCTGAAAATAGCTGAAAACCCCCAATGGCACTGGTGCCTTCCCTTAGCAACATGTCCTTTCTTTAAGGCCCTGTGAAGTCTGACCTAGAAGCTAACCCATTTGTTTATAACATCCCACAAGCTGACTCCTGGCACTGCAGTGGGTGACTACAGACCTACGGGAAACTCAGTCAGCTCCTAAGAGGGTTTGCGCCGAGTGTGACAGAAGCATCCCCTGTGCGCTGCTGCGCTGTCTTCACCCCAGGCCCTATGGCTCTGCGGTTTAATTACCAGCACTAATACATCATTTGCTGCTGGCATTTAAACAGGATCAATAGCAGCTGTCAGCTTTGAAAACTGACATCTTTGGGGAACATCAAACTACCCTCTGCTACCTCCACTGTGACGCCTCAATTCTCAGAGACTTTCCTGATCAAAAGTGATCTTTCTGGTCTTTCTTGCTGCTGTGCTAGGGGATAAATCTAGGGCTTATACATATGGAATGGCAGGCAGATTCACTTCCACTTTAGCCCCAAATTAAACTCTTGAGACTTAAGACTTACAATGCTAAGTTGTGGGGCCATTACGCACTCATGGGAGACGGACTTGAACTTTAAAAAGACAAAACTGGGTTTTGCTAAATTGCTGAGGTTAGCCTCAAACTTGTAATCCTCCTGTCTCAGCCTCCCATATTAGCTGGATTACAGTCACACACCAACATAGCCAGTTGTAAAAGTGAGTCTTTATAACTTTGAGAAGCAGGGGGGAAATGTGAGTGGGTGAAATTTTCATACTGTGAGACGCCCCAACGACTGCCAGTCTATGCAGTGTACCCAGGAGGACTCTGCTGTCTCCACCTCTGGGCTAGCCTCGGAACAACCACTTCCCCACCCCAGCTTTGTTAGACACTGACTAACCTTTAAAAAATACAGTATTTTATTGTACTAAGTACCCTTACAATTTCTTCTGATAATATCAAAACAGATAAAAAGAAATTTTATTTCACTACAAATAAACGCAAACCGAAACACCAAAAAACTAAAATAAAGGAAAACACTTATCTCTAATGCTACTACTACCAGAAGTTTTGTCTGTCTCTCCCTGGGAGTTTCTGGGTTTTTTGTTTTGTTTTGTTTTTAAATATTTATTTTCTGAGTATGAACGTTTCACCTGCAATTCTATCTGTGCACCATATGTGTGCCTGGGGGCCAGAGTGGAAAGGGCATCTGAACTGGAACTAGGGTCCGAGGTGACTGTAGCTGTCATGTGGAGCTCGGAACTAAGCCTGCACCCCCGGCAAGAACATCAAGTGCTCTTAACCACTGAGACTCGCCAAGAACTCTTCCCGGGAATGTTTAAAACAACTGTACTTGATATTTTGGAAAAGAGAATGAGCAGCTTAGTAACCTACTTCTTTCTTGACCTACCGATACTCTAGAGATTTTTGTTCACTTTTTATTAAATGTGTCTGAATGTTTTACTCACATGTATCTTTGTACAGCATGTGTGTGCAATGTCCTAGAGCCCAGAAGAGGACGTCAGATGCCCGAGAGCTGGAGTGACTACAGCTGTTAGTGCC
>JAQHUG010000582.1:41012-110735 GCA_028555095.1 Dicrostonyx torquatus | reverse complement strand
AGTGCTGGTTAGAGAACCATCGCTTTAACTCCACAGCATACGAGCAAGCATTTCCTGACTGGTCACAGTTCCGAGCAAACACGTTCTGTAGTGTGCAGATCCTTGCTGGCCCCTCCTCTCGGCAGGATCTGTTAGAGTATGTCAATGGACTCAGACATTTTCTTCACCCAGGCTGTCACCATCAGTACTGTTCAGTTTCAGCAAGAGGACAATTACAATGTGCCTATGACAAGCCGAGTCTCTTACACACGGAGACCAAACGCAAGCATGCTGAAGGAAAAACCTCACTCTGGAAAGGAAACTGCATTAGCAGTGAGGTACATACCCAGAATAGGTCAGCACCACTTACTTCTGTTCTTGACTTTTCTCCCCAGCAACCTCTGAAGTGTTCTTACAGAAGAGGCTCCTTGGCACAGGCATGTGAGACACCCTGCCTACACTACATGTTTCTCACAGACCCTGGGAGATGCTGCCTGGCCGACTTCACAGCACAGGAGAGGAGGGACACTTCTGTCTTTACTGGACCACACATAGAACAACCAGGCTTTCTCTTAAAATAAAATGCTATTTCCCTTGGATCAGAGTTTTGCCAGAATATTCTGGCATATACTATGTTTTTGTCTTCCTCACTATGTGTTTCCTTACTCTTCAAGGATGCACGGCAACTAACCTTCAATCGTCTTTTAAACAAAGCATTGCTTCTATTGAATATGCCCCGTATAATATAGTAAAGCGCACACAGATTTCACGTAGGAGGCCACACAGCAACAGCGCTCTGTCACTTGTGGACAGGGCTGAAACAACCTTTTCCCTGTAACATTAAAGCCTGTGAGCTGAACTTCAGTACCCCGAGGACTTACCACGAATACGCGATGCACACAATCAAGAGAAAGGTGCCCAGCCAGGTCACCATGTTTTCATCTCTATGCAGGTCTTGGCCGAAGTCAGGCACGCATATGGTGACATTCTTCCCGTGTTCATCTTGAACTTGAAAGTACAAAGCAAACACAGTCGTCACATTGGGAAGGTCTACTGTCCCCTACAACAGTCCCCTGGGAAGATCCGGACTGCTCTGGCGTGACTCCTCTCAATACTGGGACCTTCACTCTGGGGCTTCCACTCTTCCCTCTGATTCTGTACAACTGCACTTGTGCGAGTTCCGAACACTGCTCTCCCACATCTGCACACATGTGAACACCCTGCACCCTCCCTCCGTGTTCCAGTTAAGTGTTCGAGGATGTGACGACTCAGGAGTCAGTCACTCTTGCTCTTTTCCTATTTTAAGCAGAAAACAGTAAAAGTGAAGCCAGATCCATTTAAAAAAATATTATTTTGCTTTCTTTTCAACTGGATCCATAGGCTCTGAAGAGAGGGCTAGAGCACAGGTCTCCTGGCGTGAACAACCCACTCAGAGACAGGGCCATGGGTGCCTGAAACTGGGGCTCCTAAGCCAGAGAAGACAGGTTACTACAGATGACAAGGGACACCGCCTCTTTCAGACTGTGACCTGGGAACCTCCTGAGGTAGTCTAAAAGTTGAAATCTGGATATAAATGTTCCTATAATACCCCTCACAGTTGCAGGTGACATTCTTTTAAAACACTGAGCTTCAATTATAAATATCCAGCTAGATCTGGTTGTCAACTTGACCCCAAAACAGAAAAGTAAACAAACCATTCTGCAAACACATATTCTAAATGGGAATTATCACTGGAGTTCACCTCAAAAGAGTAAATCTAACCGTGTCAGCTGTGGTTTTGAAGCCCTTGATTTTGGAGGGCAGTGGGGGAAAATGATTTTTGTGAGACTGAACGAAGTTTAACATTTAGATTCAGGTAGTGCTATTTAAAAAGTGTTTTAATGTGTGGGGAAAATAGTTGCAATTTAAAAAACCACTGTCAACAAAACCTCCATTAAGTTAAAACCAGAGACTAATACATAAGCAATCAGAAAAGGAAGTTTTAAGACCCCGGGGTAAACTAAGTCAGGATTGAGCTTTTTTGTGTCAATTAAACTCAGGATAAGCTATACTTACTACATGACCTCCAATTACTACTTCCTGCCATCACTATGAAGACAAGACCCCAGCTGAACATGGTGGCATGTGCCAATAATTCCAGCACTTGAGAGGCTGAGGCAGGAAAAGAGCAAGCTCAAGGCCAGGCTGAGCTATGTAGTGAGTTCCATGTCAACTTGACTTTATAGTACGTCAAAACAAACAAGACAAGTGCCTGCATCTAAATAATTATATTTGTTTTCTAAATTTAGCAACTATTTTCTATCCAATTAAGACTAAATTTACTTGATTTATAGAAAATCAAATATACCTAAACACTCACACATTCATGCATCTGTATGTATATGCATATGTATATATGTATATATGCATACATGTATGAAAAAAGTGATAAATACAAAATATAATGATCTAGAAAATCGATATGAAAATTTTGTTCATAAGGTTGGGGGCTCATAATATCATGTTAGAACATACTACTACTTATGTAGGTTAAAATCTTACTTTTGGCTTATGTACTTGGTCTCAACACTTGGGAGGCAAGACAGATGGATTTCTGTGGATTTGAGGCTAGCCTGGTCTACAGAGGGAGTTCTAGGTCCACCAGGATTATGTAACCTGCCTTTAAAAGCTTCCAAAATAATCATTGTAACAACTTTTCACTAGTAACAGGTAACACAACTTGCTATGTGTCAGCCACTGTTCTAACTGACTAATGCACACATCTGAACATTTTCACTGAGCTCTTAAAACCACACAGAGAACAGCGCCCAAACAGTCATGCTCCCTGCTCTGTGTTCTGTTGTCTCTGTAAAGGAATGTCATCTAGGACAGGCTTTGAGCTTCCCTGCCAGCCAGTGACAGATCCAGGTTCAAACTGTTCACACTTTGTCCACCCCCTCTCACCGTCAGAGAATAACCTCCTGACATGGGAAAAATTAATAACTAAAAACAAAACAAAACAAAATGAAACAAAACAAAAGACAACAGAATAAAATAAAGTGGTTCCTGACAAAGCAGAACAGAGCGCAGAGGAGGCCTAAACACAACTGGGCAGTTGAGCTGCTGATCTGGTCATGTCAGAAGATGCTGGGGGGTTGGAGAGAGGGCTCAGTGGTTATCGGCCCTTGTGGCTCTTGTTCCTATGCTAGGTGGCTCACAGTGGCCTGAAATTTAGCTTCAGAGGATCATATGTTCCCTTCTGGGCTACTGGAGCACCTGCACTCACACATGCATGTGCATATGCACACACGTGTACGTACACACTCACGCACATGCGCACACACACGCACAACTGAAAAAACCAAAATTTTTAAGAGAAGAAATTTCGTTTTTGCAATTAAGGGTTTTATTTCATAAAAAAAGCCTAGATCATCTTGCTTCCTTGACTTAGAGACTCCTCGACAGCTCAGGTTCTAGGGAAATGAAGGCACGTGTACCATCGGCACACGCTCCTGAACAGCGTTCCTTACCTTGCTCCTCAGGCTTGCTGGTCAGTGCTGAGAAAGTGAGGTAAGTGACGTAGCAGCTTATCAGCCCCGACTGCAACAGCCCGGAGTGAGGCTGTCCTGGAACAAGACACAGACGAAGACAGGCTTGAAGGCCCAGCAGCAAGACACTGGACCTTAGACAGATCCCCTTCCCCATCGATGAAGCTCCTTAAACTTGTACACCCACCTTTACCAGCGAAAAGAAGAATCTAATGATGTGTTTGTCTCAGAAAAAAAAAATTGGGAGAGAATATGCCTACTGATATACTATTTTTTTAAAAACAGCAACATCTCCATAATCAATGCTTCAAAACCTATAGCTATGCAACACAATGCCCAGACCCGTGAAGGTTTTTAATTGTATGTATGTATCTATATGTGTATGTATGTATGTGTGTGTATCTATGTGTGTATGCATGTATCTATGTGTGTATGTATGTGTGTGTATCTATGTGTGTATGTATGTGTGTGTATCTATGTGTGTATGCATGTATCTATGTATGTATATATATATGTGTGTGTATGTATGTATCTATGTGTGTATGTATGCAGACACGCAGGTGCACAAGCGCCATAGCATGTGTGGACGTGGGGAGGTCAGAGAACAACTAGCAGGAGTCAGTTCTCTTCTTCTACCTGTGGGTTCAGGGATTAAATTCGGGTTCTCAGACTTAGCAGGGAATGTTGTCACCCACTGAACCATCTCTTAGGCCCCCTCCCCCTGAAGTTTATAACATTAGTTCATCAATCACAAGATCAGAAGAGAATCAGCATCATCGTTTGGCTTAGCATGATAGACAGACAAATTCCACAGAACATGCACAGGTGTACGAGGATTAGACAATCCGTGAAGCACAGTCACTTAGCTGTCAAGACAAAAAACAAAATAACAACGAAATACTCCTGGCTACACTAAGTACAAGACCTAGTCTAGGCTAAAAAGTAAAAGCTATGGGAAGTGGCATTCACTGGAAGAGGGACTTTTAAAGTTACGATATTTAAGTTACAACTTAGTATTGGAATCATTTAGGGTAGCTACAGAATCTGGTGACACATGACCTGTCCTCGCTGAAAATTCCAAACACCTACTAACATGAAAGGATTCAGACTTCCTTCTGGTTAAAATTCCTTCTTAAATTACTGCTATTCAACTATAATTATCAATAGAAGTACTGTAATAGGCTCTCACAATGTTGCTCTTTGGAATAAGACATGCTTAGAACTAATGCATTAAGCAAAATATTTCAAAATGATCTGCCTGTTTCAGAAGGTAAGACAGAACCCAAAGGAGCTTTTAGCCAGATTACTGATAGTTTGTTTCAGGAAACTCTTTACTGATCAGTTGCAGGGATTGGGAGAATAATCGCCTCAATTTCTGTAATGCAGTAGAAAACAGTATAGATAATATCTTAGTCTTGTTATAATTATTTGCTACTCCTCAGCTGTTTCCTTTTTCCTTGAAGGAGATGAGTCTCACTAGCCCAGGCTGGCCTCGAACACCCCTATGCATGAAAGGCTAGCCTTAAATTTCTGATAATCTTGCTTCCATCTCCTAATTACTGCAATTACAGGCATGTGCAAACATGCATGGCTTTTCAAACCCACAGCGTGGAAAGGATTCAAGGGGCTATACAGTTATTGTCCATATTTCATTTTCCTATCCATAGATCTGAAAGACCTGTGTATACTAGTCACCTACAGAGTAAGAGTCCTTCATCTGAACAACCTACAGAGTAAGAGTCCTTCAAGGGACACCAGACTGGGTACACGTTTGTAACGCTGAAGGCAGTATGGCTTTAGCACACGAGGTGAAGGTGTGAGAGGCACTTCATTGATTTCACACCTCCACTTTCTAATGTGCTGTCAACCCTGTCTCCTCTGTGGCTCTGAAACAGTCTGAGCAAGGCCAGGCTCACACAGTTCTGCTGACTTCACTTGAGTAGACTCTGGTAATGAGACAAGAGACAACCGGGTAAGATTTTCTATTCCTGATTCATGAGCCAAGTTGTCCTCCGTTGGTAGCCACTTGCCTAAGACAATCCAGAAACAACTCCTTCTGGGCCCCATCATTCAAATTTCACCAGGACACAACAAGCCAAATTTATAACTCTCTTGCTTCACACAGACTAAGCCCATTCCCATGGAAGGCTCCCCATGGTGCACTGTCTATCTTCCTAGGTATCACCTTAAGTTCAGATCTTCCTGGACACAAAGGAAACCTGGCCATCATTTCTAAATAACCATGGAGATTAGGAAGACGAGACTTGAGCCCACCCACAGGAAGTTAAAGAATGACTTGGGCTTTAAAAAAACACCACTGTATGTGTTCAAAATCACAAGGGAAAAATACATACAGAAAAAAAAAAAAAGAAAGAAAACCCATGCTTACGATTCTGGACACAGGGCGAGATGGCTGCCAGAGAGATCAACAGGCACAGGCCACCGTGTGCTCCCAGGAGGATCTTGTTGTCAGTGCAGCCATCCCTCTGTGTGTAAAACACTGCCATGAGAACCAAGCCTCCAACAGCAACAGAGTACATGATGAGCGTCGCCAGGGACAGCGAGGCGTACCACAGCTTATTACTGGCAGTGCCTGCATTCCTGTTTCTCCGGGAAGGTGGTAGGGGAGGTAGAAGAGGGAGAGAAAGATCAAGTCAGTGAAGGCTCCCATTCTCCAGAGATAAAAA
The DNA here is from genome assembly GCA_028555095.1 of Dicrostonyx torquatus. NCBI lineage: Eukaryota > Metazoa > Chordata > Mammalia > Rodentia > Cricetidae > Dicrostonyx > Dicrostonyx torquatus. Next base: position 104,542 of record JAQHUG010000582.1, on the reverse strand, counting down.
CATCCCTTGGATACTGACTGACAGGACCAGGCCACACCGGGGACACGGGAACCACGGATGAGAAGACACCTTCAGCAACGATGGCGCTCTACCCCAGCTAGAAAGTTCTTACAATCATGCAGACTTGTTGACTTAGGCTTAGAGCTATCTCTAAACATGAGTTTCTTCTCTTGACCCAAGTGTGTTCAACACCTAAAATGAACATCCTCCAGAGTTATCCTAGCGCTCCCCATGCTGAATGCTAGCAGTGCTGGGGAAGGTGGCGGCAGCACTGAGCCATGAAGTGGGATTGGCTTTAAGCTCTCTCTCTCTGAGTGCAGAGCCTGGAGCTGACATGCTCTCTCATTCCATGTGCTGCCAGCAGCTCCTCTGAGGCCACCTTCTCCTGGAGGGGAAACAAACAGCTCCACTCCCAGAAGCCTGGCCAGCCCCAGTTCTTTTCCCTATGTACTGAGAAGGGCCTGTATCAGGACCATTCTATGAAATGCCATGAGGAAATATTACAGTAAATAAAATCAGGGAAAGAGGGGTTGGAGAGATGGCCCAATGGTTAAAAGCACTGACTGCTCTTGCAGAAGTTCTGAGCTCAATTCCCAGCATCCATATCAGGCTCACAATTTCCGAAGCCTCCAGGGGTACCTGCACTCACATACACATACTCCCATAGAGACAATGCCCACATGCGCACCATTTAATAAATCTCTAAAGTCAGGGAGAGAAGCTGTACTGGGGCTGGGGAGGTAGCTCATTCGGGAAAAGTGCCTGTCTTACAAGCATGAAACCCTGAGCTCCGTATCTAAAAACTGGGCATAGTGACCTTTACTTGTAACAGCCCTGGGAGGTGGAAACAGCTGGATTCCTGGTGCTCTCTGGACATGTGCAAGTCCAGTCTACACGGAGAGTTCCAGATCAAAAGGTGGACAGCATTTGAAGAATGACAGCTCACGCTGTCCTCTGGCTTCCACGTACATGCACACATGTGTTCACTCCATAAACATGAATATGCACACACATATGCACACAAAAGAAAGAAAGGCAAGGGAAGGGAAAGGAAGGGGAGGGGAGGGATGGTTTACTGGGATATACCATAAAGAAACTAAGAGAAGAACCTACTTTGCAGTTTTTATAGATATTAATAAAGGTATGAGTAAGACTAGTGGTGACAATTCTGTAGGAATTGTTCAGAGCGAAGAGGAGGGCGTTTAAAAAAGCTAAGCAAAGAGGACAGAGCGTCGGGAGACTGAATGATTGACAGTCACCCACCTCATGACTCAGCTGCTCTTGGTGTCAGCGTCACACGCACAGCTACAATACTTTTACACTGGAAAGGGCACTCTTGCCAGAGACAGAGAATAGGAAGGAAGGCCGAGATAACGACCGTCACATTCCTGACACTAAGTCAGGCACTCTGATGACCTCAGAGTACCATTGAGAAAGACACACAAAGAAAAAGAGGAAATAAGACATGGGGACAAAGTGAAATGCACACCGAAAGATGAGCACTGCACCGGAGGGAGGGGCAGGGCCCTGCATGCTCCTCCTCTGGTCTTTGGGCTGTTAGCAAGAGGGATTTCCGGTTACATTGGTAGCCCAGGTTAAGACTTTGGGCCTAGCCTCTCCCGAGTTCTTCCGATGACTCTGTGCTCACCTCCCTCCCCTCTAGCCTCCAAAAATGTCAACCATACTCTTATTGTTGGGAGAAAGAGAACACAAGAACCACAGGTGCTCTCCTAGCTCCTCACGGAGGGATCCACCCCCACTTGAGCCCTGGTCAGACCCTGGTCAGACCCGGCTCCACCCCCAGTGCGGGAGCACCCCAGGCCAGTCTCTTCTGCATGCACTCGGCCCTCTCTAACCTTTGGCTTTTTAAGTTAAGAGTGATTTTTAGTTCTGTTCTTCCCTTAGACTCTTCTCCTCTCCCAGCATTCCATTTAAACCAAAGCTGTAAGTCTGGAAAGCAGCACAGTGGTGAAGTACTTGCCTAGCAGGTGCAATGCCCCGGAAAACACAACTTTTCAAAAAGCCTTTGTACTAGTCTTCAAGGGCACTATGACCCGGCCCAGGGCCATCTCTGATATCATCTTCCCCACTCTTCCCACGCCACTGCGCCCCAGGCACAGATGTCTCTCTGTTCCTTAAACAAGCCCAGCAAGCTCAAGTCTGAGCAGGGGCCTCCCAAAGGACAGCCTACTCTCCTGCACCCATTATGGTGTAGTTTGTACCTCTGAGCCCTTTATATAACTGTGCAGTTCTGTGTTGGAGACCTACCTCCCCACTAACATACTATCAGCTTTGCAGAGCAGGCTGGGGCTGTCCCCTGCCTAGAACGGTGCCTGGGAAGTGAGCCGCACTCCCGGAGAATGCCCTAAGGAAATAGCACAGGACAGCACGGTTAGCAAGGAGGCTGTCCCTCTTGCTGCTCCAGCTTCACCTGTGCTCCTGCTGGCATCCTGCCGCAGGCCATCCCAGTCAATACTGTGACTGATCACCTTTCCATTTCCATGCCCATCAAAGTGTTGTCTGGACCACAATTGTCCAAAAGATACTGACCACATGCGGAGTAAGAAGCCCCTGGACAGAGACCAGAAGAGTACCATACCGGCTGACTGGCAGAGTCTACGCACACAACAGAAAGAGGGCGCTAGGAAGGCTGGCTGGGCCTAGGCTCAATGAGAGGCAGGAACAAACTAAACCTAACAAGGCAAATTTAAGATCTCCAATGCTTTTAACATCAACTCTCATTAGCAACGCCTGACTATACTAGCTCCCTTCTGTTATTTCATCAGTTATTTGTTTATGGAGGGGCATGTGGGCAGGTGGCATGCATGTACCGTGGCACATGTATGGAAGTCAGAGGGTGATTTATGGATGTTCTAGCCTTCTAACACATGGGCTCAGATGTTTAGTGCTACCAACTGAACCATCGGGCCAGCACCTGTATCTTCCATTAGTTCAACTGTAATATAGAGCTGACCTTTCACATCGTGACTGTGACCTAGACAGTAAAACATAACACAAAACCACAACTATTAAGCATGCAATCTAACCAACCACACCATTTTATAGTACAGAAATTGTCGGAGACGCCAACAAACATTCCTCAAGAGTGACAGTCCAGAATAGGGGAGGGGCAGAAGATCTGAGTTTAGCTGGTTTGCAGGTCCTTGCATGTCTACCCTGTAGCTTTTGGGGTCTTCTCTATTGATAGATTATAAAGGAAATAAAAGAGAAAGAAAACAGGGGCATCTAGTAAGTCGTTCCTCTAAAACCGGCAATCACATTTTCTGGGTTAGCCATGAATCAAGTCTAAATCAAAGAAAAACAGAAAGGGGGGGATAAAAGTTAAAAGAAAGAATTCTAGTGAGCTCCCCAGCTTACTATTAATTTTAGGCTGAAAGTCAACAGCAGGTGTGCTGTCAAAGGTTTTGTTGGCATTGTAGCCTCAAAGTAACATTGTTGTCTGCAAAGGTCTTTTTTTTTCTAAGATTTTTTTTTTGTGTGTAAGTATACAACTATATAAATATATTCCATATGTATGCAGTGTCCAAGGAGTCTAAATGTGATGTAGGATTCCCTGAAGCTGGAGGTGCAGGTGGTACCAGCAGCTACAAGCTGCCCTGCTGGGAACTGGAACTGAACGTGGTGGTGGGGGTGTCTTTGTAAGAGCAGTGAGTGCTCTTAATTGCTGAACCACCACCTCTCTACTGAGTAGTTTCTAGAAAGTTTTCAACCAAACTCTTCCAAAGGGCCCATTAAACTTTGGCATTACTAATCAGTCCCAGAAGAACTGGCCCACAGATCAGTTAAAGCACTCAAGGAGAGGCAGAAGCACAAACGTGCCCAGGGGAACGTGCTGTATGACATGCAAGTCAGGGCTCAGTGTCCAAGACACTGATATCTCAGTATAAAGCACGCACACGTGATAGATCTGCAGAACTCTAGAGGAAACCTCGATTCTGTCCGATATAAAGACAGTCTATGCAGCACTGTCAGCTAAGGTGCATTTCTAACTGGTTATGGGTACTTCTGTACAAAGAACAGAGGGCCAAATAAAACCCTTTAGCTGATCTTTAAGAAAACGCTACTAAGCCGGGCGGCGGTGGCGCACGCCTTTAATCCCAGCACTCGGGAGGCAGAGGCAGGTGGATCTCTGTGAGTTCGAGACCAGCCTGGTCTACAAGAGCTAGTTCCAGGACAGGCTCCAAAGCCACAGAGAAACCCTGTCTCGAAAAACAAAAAAACAAACAAAAAAAAGAAAACGCTATTACCTCAAAACGTGACCTAGAAGATATGATAGTACAAATCACTAAATTTTAAAAGTGACTCAAAATGTGGACAGCATGCAATAACTAACTCTTACAAGGGCACAGGTACCTGAAATGCATAATTGAAGAAGTAAGACTATAAAATATCAAAATGTACCAGAAGCACTTCTGTGTGACCAATCACTATGCTGTAAACACTTACTATGTGTTTTCATGTATGTGTGTGTGTGTATGCGCGCGCGCGTGTGCGTGTACACGTATGTCTGTGTGTGCCTCTAGAAGGAGTCCGATCCCCTGGAGCTGGAGTTACAGGAAGTTGTAAGCTGCCTGATGTGGGTGCTGAGAACCAAGCGTGGATCCTCCAGAGGAGCAGCCAGTGCTCTCAACAACTGAGCCATCTCTCCGGCCCCTGCATCTGAAGTCTGGTCCTACTTGGCTGTACTAACCTACTAGTCACTAAGTAGCAAAATGGCTGGCACTACACTGTCATCACTGATGTACCCTCAGCTGCCATCATCTCATCATCAAGTTTAAGAAACAAAAGCAGAACCATGTCCAAGCTGAAGACTAGGTTCAAAATAGAAAGTCTGGACAACGTGCTTTGTCTTATTCAACATAAAAATAAAATGCACGCTCATGTGGCACTGTTATTTGTTGTTGTTTTATCAAAATTCAGTATTAAAAAGTGATGCCTACAAAAATCTATAAGAGAGCAGCCTTAGTTCATACACACCTAGGATCATAGTACTCAGGAGGCAGAGGCAGGAGGATCATAAATTCACAACCAGCCTGAGTTGCAGAGACAAACAGACATAAATAAAGCAATAGCTTTATTGAGTATAAAAGTTAGCTCAGTGGTGAACACCTGCCCAGAGCTGATCGTCAACAACACCAAAACAGGCACCAAGTCAGCACCATGGAGCACACTGTTCTGAACCTCAGCATCAACGTGGCCTCAGGGCAAGGACAGGACCCATGTCTGGCTGCCACTTCCTCAGTGTGGCGCAACAAGAAAGAAAGCTATTAATAGGCATTTCCCCCATGGCCTGGGATGCAAACTCTGTTTTCAAGGCACTAAAGAGTCTATCATTTTGCAGGCAAGACAGCTTCCTACAGCAGGACAGCAAGTTTTCCTGACAAGGGATGTTGTGTGTCTTGGAATGTGGAGACAATTATTTTTTTTAAGAAGAGAACGATTTCATCTCATTCTTCACAGAAGAATCTCATGCTCCAAAGGATTTGTGACTTATTCTGCTTCTTTCCCTTGTAAGACTGGGGGCCTAGATGCAGCATGTCCAAGTTAAAGATGCACGTGTTCCACACAGCCTGCCAATGACACAGGGGCCACACAGCCAGTCACACATGAGCCACACAGCCTGCCAATGACACAGGGGCCACACAGCCAGCCACACATGAGCCACACAGCCAGTCACAAACGGCACAGCAAGATGGGAAGGCAGAGAGGACAGAAAACAGTTTCAGAGAAGAGAAAATGGACTGGAAGCCAGAGTAGCCCTTTCTCAGCCGAGGCAGTTTCTTTGACTCTATGAGGGAGAGCTTCCCACAAAATGCACGTACCAGTTTTTGTTCCATTTATGTGCAAACTCGACAATCAGGAGGAGCTGAATGCCAATGAAGAGGATGCTCCCCACAGCTCCCACATAGCGCCAGGCTGCAAAAGAGCACGGCCCAAGGGCAGGGAGGTGAGCACTGAATGCATTTAACTCTAAAGAAAATAGAATTTTGATTCACGCTCATGATACCTCTAATACAGTTCATTCCCACACAACAAGGTAGGCACTAATCTCATACTCACTTGTTAAGCAGGAGATAAAAGATGAGTTGGTAAGATAGTGTCTCTTTGACAGAATCTAGAATCACTAGAGAAATGGGCCTCTAGACACAACCTGCAGAACTTTATCTATGTTAATTGAGATGAGAGGATCCATCTTTATTGTCAGAACCATTCCTTGGGCAGAGGAGTCTAGACTGTGTAAACTAGAGAACGCGACGTGAGCCCAGAAGCAGGCATTTGCTGCTTTTCTTCCCTGACTTGTGACCAGCTGCTTCGGATACTGTCTGGACTCCCCACCCTGAACCACACTCTCCAATGAGTCCTTTCTCCTTTAAGTTGCTTTTGTTGGGTATTCCATCACAGCCATAGAAAGCATAGCAACAAGACAATGGCAAAGCCTCTCACACACAAAGGGCATGGCTGAGACTTGGACATCAGTCTGGCCCAGGAGCACCCAAGCTGAACCTCATGTTGAACTGACAGCTGTCTCAATAGATGCAGGAGTTTGCAAAGTCCACAGTGGTCCCTAATTCACAAGCAAAAGGCAATATTGCTAGAAAGATGAAGAGTTGAGATCTTATTGGGCAGTGAGTCTTGACTTGACTACTCAGTATGGACATGAGGGACTGTAGGAGGGTCCATCTTTATTTCTGTGCTTTGACTGGTTAAATAAAGAAGCTGCCTGGGCCATTTGATAGGGTAGGACTTAGATAGGTGGGGAAAAGAGAAGAGGTCGCTGGGAAGAAGACTGGGTCAGGGGACAGACGCCATGAGGCTCCCGCGCAGATGGATGCAAGTTAGACCTTTCTGGTAAGTCACCACGTGGTGATTTACAGACTTTTATAATGAGTTAGTTTAGATGTGAGAGCTAGGAGATAATGGGCCAGGCAGAGTTTAAATGAATACAGTTCTCATGTGGTTATTTCGGGCATAAACAAGCAACCAGTGGCTGAGCGGGCTGGTGTCTGGGGGCTGGGAGCTAGGCGCTGGGAACACAACACGCACCTCTCCCCCACTTACAACAAGGGACAAGGGCTCAGGTCTTTTGGACTCTGCTATAAAGTGACCATAATGTCAGATGAACCATGCCATGTGGGTTGCAGACTGTCTATAAAAAGACTGAGCTAGAACTGGCCTGAGGACTTTAGGTCACCTCTCACTTTAGATATCTATCTCCAATATGCTAAAATAGACATGGAAACTATCTCTGTGGAGAATAAAAACTAGTTAATAGCGGTATAGCTAGAAGGAAGACTTAGATACACCATTTTAAAATCCTATAAACTGACACATCCCTAAAGATGGAGCTGAGTGCTGATATCTAGGGCATCTAAGGAAGTTTGGCTGGTGCCTATGAACTGCCATCTCCGTTAGAAAAGTGAATTGATTTGGGCTGAAGTGTTTAATCCACTTTAATTTAGATTTCATAACATTCTTACCTGATCCTTTCCTAGGAAGAGGGTCTGTTTCAGTTATGATTAGTGACTTCATATTAAATACAAATAAGGAGTATAACTCAAGATTACATAACTTCACATACACTGTGTTTAGAAGGAGACTGGAGGATGTCTTCCTTGTCCAGTCTTCACAGCTAACGACTGTTTCATGCTGCCAGGTCTATGGGGTACCTGAAGAGAACAAGGTCCCCTCACGGCAGAGGTATGATCTGCTATGCCAGATCTGTTTGCAAGCAAACACTAAAGACCTGCTTTACTCTCCAGGCCAATAAGTCCATCATTCCAATTCCTTAGCCAACAGAGGAACAGGGGACAGGGTGTAGAAGCAGGTAGAGCTGCCGTTAAAACGCTCCCACACACTGCTGGAGCCAAAGCCAGGGGACTGCACTCGCTAGACAAGCACGCTACCACTGAACTAAATCCCTGACACCTCAACAGTCTTTAACTCAGAAAAGAATCAGTAGTTCACAATATAAGACACTGGACCATACTTCTGAAGAATTTTATGAGGTGGAAAAATAAAATAACCAGGTGCCTGGAATGGCCATCCGTACCGTTCAGGAAGGTGTCCTGATCTGGAATGAAGAATGCTCCTGAGCACATGGCCCCCAACAGCAGAAACTTAAAGAACCAGAAGCTGGGAAGAGAAAAACAGGAAATATATTTAAATGATATTCAAAGTTGGACAAAAGACCTCCCAGTTGGTAGCACAGCAGCCACGCTGCTGCCCTTGGTAGATGAAGTGTCTGCAGAATGCCTTCTCCCATAATTAGGCACACTTGGCACGGCTCTCTTCAGGGCAGGGTGGAAATGACCTGAAATGGCCTCAGTAGAAACAATACCTCTCTGTGCACACTGAATTTCTTATCATGCACCAGGCACTACAAACAGCACCGTTGCTCTTGGGCTATCAGTGTCACACAACCCATCTTTGGTTCTCCAGAAGATCAGTCAGTGCTGGTGAGCAGAGGGGGTCCTGCAACACCCCTGGGAAGACAGAAGACTTACCCGTTGTGGATGTAGGCCCGGCAGCCTTTGCTGTTGTTGACCTTTAAGGTCAGCATGCAAAACACAAAGAAGAAGCAAGCCATTCCAAAGCAGACTCGGTACACCGCAGAGTATCCCACCAGGTTCTCACAGGAGTCACCAGCTTTAATGCCTTTACAGAAATCTTCAAAAAAAGGAATCTGAGGGAGAAGGAGATACAAAGGTTGCCTGTTAGAACTGGGCGAGAGAGGAACTGTCTGTGAGTGTTTGTCCAGCCTTAAGTCGAAAGCCAAAAATAGCTATGTGCACAACAAAACCGAGACTAAACACAAATCTACAAACCCTCTAAAGACTTCAGAGCTAGAGAGTGGGCTCAGTGGTTAGGAGCACTGGCTGCTCTTCCAGAGGACCATAGTTCAATTCCCAGCACCCATATGGTGGCTCACAGGCTCTCTAACTCCCGATCCAGGAGAACTGATGCTTTCTTCTGACCTCCAACGGTACCAGGCACACACATACAGGCAAAACACCCTTACACATAAAATTAAAGACATTTCTAAAGTATAAAGACTTGTTCTTAATCTATTAAACCCCTTTTCAAAAACACAGTCCCAAAAACAGTACTGTTCAATCTTTAGTTACTCCAGTGATTTTCAATATCAGAATTTCCATTGCATTTAGAGGGTATAGGTGGGTATTTCTTGAAATATACAATATATAACATATATATTATGAGGTAGAAACTGCCTACACAGTCACTCCAAGTGTCGCTCCTTCCTACAGAAGAGTCAACGACTTAGTTGGTGGTGAACTTTTACTCACTTACAAATAGAAATGTGTGTATACACGTCTATACAACACATATATACACATACACATTATGTATACAAAATTTTTTTTAAAGCTTTAGAGCTGTGGATTTGGCGCAATTGGTAGAATACTCATTTAGCACTCATGAAGCCCTGGGCGCAGCCCTAAGTGTGACATAAAAACCAGGTAAGTTGATATACAGCTATAATGCCAGCACTCAGGAGGTACATCCCTCCAGTGTGTGTGTGTGGGGGGGGGGAGAGAGAGAAAGACAGACAGACAGACAGACAGACAGACAGAGCAGCAGAGAAGAAGAATGTGCTACTGTCTGCGTGGAAGAAAGTACAGCCACAAAGATTCAAGCAGAGAGACAAAGACAGCACAAATTTGATTTTCTTCACAAACATAATTCGAGGCCCTGGAGAGCATCTGTCTGAGCCGCCCCAAAGAGAACACCTTTTCACCGCTTCGGAGTAGTGATGAAAAGTGAGCACAAAGACATGGGAAGCGCCACATGGAGGACATGAGAGAAGCCATGTGAGCGTTTGCTGCAGGATCTTGTCTACGTATTTTTTAGCTGAATTGTGATACGAGTGAGCATCTAGGCTAGAATGATGCGACGGTGAATCTTGACCGTCGACTTGATCAGGCTGAGAAACTCCTAGGAGAGCGGAGAGGCACACTTCTGGGTGGGTGGGTGTGACACGAGAACTGACGTAATGGATTCGTGATACGATGTGTAATTGGGAGGAGCTGCAAAGTAGGAGATGGAGCATAACTGGGCAGTATCTCGGGACTATACCTCTTTTGTTTATCTTTGAGAATTTCATACATTTTAATCATATTCTCTCCATTCCTTTAACTCCTCCCAGATCCTTACCCCCTTCTCTTACCCAGTCAATTACATGTTATCTCCCCCCCCCAAAAAAAAATCAAGTCCAATTTGTATTGCCAGTTATTCCTGAGAATTGAGCCTGCCTTGGACTCCACTGAAGAAAACTGATTTTTCTCTCTCCCAGCAACTACTAGTTTCAAACAGCTTCTTGCCTAGGCATGGGACTTTGTCCCCACGTGCCCGTCTCCGTGCTGGAGCTCTGCTTAGGTTACGTTTCTGCAGGTCTTCTGCATGCCGTCAGTCTGCGAGTTCATACTGTGCACCAGTCCGCATGCATTAGGAAAACCTCGTTTCCTTGGGGTTGCCCACCACCTCTGGCCCTTTACAATCTTTCCAGCTCCTTTCCTGGGCTATAGCGTGCCCTGGCTTTTTTTTTCCCACTTTCTGTGCCATGCAGAGAACAGCCACTCCACCACCTCAAATTCCCACAACAGGCCTAGAAATACTGAGTTAAGTGAGCACAAATCCTCAGAAACCATGAGCCAAAATGATTAATTTCTCCTGTAAGTTGGATCTTTTAGTACACAGTCGAATAACAAGAAAAGTCCATCAATATAAATGGGGCCCAGAAACAAAACGACTTTCAGAGTTCCAACTTGCCACAAAGAAAGTCACTCTATATGAACAGTATTGGGGACAAAAAATGTTGCTTTAAACAGTAAAATTTATATTTACAAAAAAGAAATTTGACCACCTCACTTATTAGACTATTTCATTTATATATGCCCCTTTAAAAATATGTTTATGTGTGCTGGTGTTTTTGCCTGCATGTGTATCTGTATGTCTCATGAATGCAGTGCCAGCAGGAGCATCAGAAACCATGAAACTGAGTATCAGCTGCCATGGGTTACAGGAACTAACCCCCATCTCTGCATGAGCAACCAAGTTCTTAACTGCTAAACCACTGTTCCAGCCTGTATGACTTACTTATCCAGCATACCTACACTGTGGTGTTTCCTCTTCCTCTCCCTTCCTTTTTTTCATTTTTTAAGACAGGATCTCACCCCGCGGCCCAGGGTAACCTTGGACTAACAGCAACCCACTTGCCTCCTAAGTGCCGGCCTACAAAATTTGTCTTTTTTGTCTTTGAGCACACAACCTCCTGAACCCCCAAACACACCATTATACACGCACACTGGCATGTCCCAACTACACCGGTCCATCCTTCACCTTTATCCCCACCTGAACACTGGCAGGTGAGACTTCTGCTGCCATTCCCAATAAAGCCCTCCTCTGTTCACCCCAGCCAAGCTCTCCTGTGGCCACAGCCCAAGGCACATCCAAGGGTGAGTATGTGGCGCTGTGGATGTGATCCAAACTAGAAGTGGGCAAACAACCCCCGCTCCAAATCCTAACCAAGCCTCCTTTATGCTCTGTGGGTGACTCAGTAAGTGCTGAGTATTTTTAGGCAATAACTAACCTCCACGCTGAAAAAACCAACACAATTTTAACAAGAGGAATTTGCTTTGATTAAATATTTGCTGTTCCAAACTCTATTCCAGTTTTGGAAAAAGAAAACATTCATCACACACAGAATTCATACTCGAGGGTGTTACCTCTTAAGTCTACTCTGGGCATCCGAGGACATCACACACTGAGTCTTGTTCTGTGCAGGACTCTGGGAACAAGGACTTTCTCCAGCCCCATAGAGAAATCAAACTCAAAGCCAAATCCGTCAAGTAAAAATAAATAGTTTGCAGGGAATTACAATCCTGACTCTGCTGCTCACCTGGGCAAGTCTTGCCTCCTTCAGTCCCAATTTCCCTAACTTTAAAATGAAATAATCTCATAGCATTGCCCAGAAAACTCCTCTGGCTAATCCCTGAAGGGCTCACTACAGTTCCTTGTCCACAGCAGTCACTACACTCAGGCACTAACACACAAAGGAGCTTTCTGGAGAGAGAGTCAGACATGCTGCAAGGATCGCTGGTGGGTACATCTGATCTAAACGAGGTAGGGTGAGCATCTTGGAACTCTATGACTGTGCCAAAGGGTTTACTGCAGAGCCATGCCAATGAGAATGATGGTTGGGTTCTGTAAGAACTGGGTTCCAGCAAGGCACAGCGGCACTCCATTCTAGTACTGGTATTTAAGAGGCTGACGCAGGAGTAACACAGGTTAGAAGCCAGGCTGGGTCACACATACGAAGCTTAGGGCTAGGCTGAGCTTCAAGGGAAGACCCTATCTCAAAACATGAAGGGCTAGAGATGGAGGCCGTTGGTAGGACACTTACCAAGCATGTGCAAGGCCCTAGAATTGATCTGCAGAACTTTAAAAAAAAAAAAGAAACAGAAGTTCCAAAAACATAAACAGAACTCTCAGACCTGATCACCTCCTAAAGAAAGTCCATCTAGGAAATATGTCCAAGGCATGGGCAGAAGCACCAGCCTCAGGCCAAAGAGCTGGGAGCAGCAGCACCAAGTATCCTGCCTGCAAAGGTGAGAGGCCAGTAAAGTCCTTACCGTCTTCAAGGTTGGGTAAGTTCATACCAAAAATTAAGGCAAGAGGAGCTGAGGAGATGGCTCAATTGCTGAAGATCTCACTATGGTAACTTGAGAACCCAAGTTTGGACCCCCAGCACACATGTAAAAAGCCAGGTACTGAGAAATCTGCCTTTAATCCCATCACTGGGAAGGCAGAATGGGGGAATCCCTGAGCTTTGCTGGACAGGCAGTCTGGATGAATCACGGAGCTGATGGGTCAGTGGGAGATCCTATCGAAACAAGTGGAAACCAAATGAGGACACCCAACGTCAACCCCTGGCTTCCATACGTACACACAAGCACAGGCACCTGCACAGTGAACATGTACACACACACACACACACACACACACACACGGCTACAGAATGGCCTATTGATCTTATCGACTACGGTTCCAGAAGATACAAACTTAGGAATAAAATGGATTCTTTGGGAGGGCTCTCATAGAAACAGAAGGGAAGATGGTAGTCACATGGCTCAGAAACAGTATGACGTCAGAGATGAAAATGTGATATTAGCAAAGAGAACTAGTCTTACATTTGATTCTACCAAATTTCTGGAGTTTCAAATGGAATCAGACTGCTAAGTCAGCTCTGGGCATCTCGGCTTGAGTGGTAAGTTAACTCACAGAAGCAGAAGAACAATATCTAAGAATTCCTCATCAGCTCTACCTGAAAAGAATGTGTGTGTGTGTGTGTGTGTGTGTGTGTGTGTGTGTGTTTGTGTGTGAGGGGGTCCTCTCCTTTAGTCTCCACTTCAGACTCCCTTAGATTTTCTCCTTGAAGAAATTCTGATAGCAGTATTAGGCTGTCACCAACCAGGGTACAACAGCTGTGAGACAGGAATACTGCGCCAGTCTCCACCCTCTCCTGGACAGAGGGAACCACCAGGGTTCTTTCCTTGATATGGTAGCATCCTCAGCCTTTCGGAAACCTAGAAGTAGTTCAAAACAGCAACGCCAACTAGGGCTTGCCTCTCTTTGGGTTAGTCATCTCTCTCTCTCTCTCTCTCTCTCTCTCTCTCTCTCTCTCTCTCTCTGTGTGTGTGTGTGTGTGTGTGTGTGTATTAAAAGCCAAAAGTGTGTGGGAGGGTTAAAAATCCACGGTCTGATTTTACCTGATGCTACCACCTCTCAAACCAGGAGCATCACGCTCCACCCCCAACCCCCCAAGTAAGTCTTCAGAGACCAAAAACACATAGGCATACTGACAGTATAGTTCACACACGTCCTCTAAGTTTGTGGCTAGTATGGTCAAATAGCCAGAAAACAGCTCTAGCTGAAGAGCTAAATAAAAATTAGCTTCCAGTCTGAATCAGAAAACTCACAGAAGACTAAGCAGGGCTGGAGGAGGGGCTCTTCCAGACACAGAATGGAGTCATGAATTTCACCCTCCATTGGCAGAGAATTCGGTTAAAATGGAGGTAGATTATGCGAGGCCGAAGCACGTGCATCACAATTCTGAAGGAGAAGCAGGAGTGAGCCCCAGGGAAGAACAGTGAGATCAGGGCCATGAAAGAGGCTGTCCTGTTGGACCTGACGTCATCTGTGAACAAAGGTGCAGGGCCCTGGGGGGAGAATTGCCGCCTTCTCAGCTGACAGCAGTCACAGAAGTGAATCACAGTAACAGTGGGGCAGCGAGTCACTCACTGCTTGTCCTGGAGGCCCCTGTATCAAGAGGAAGTGAGGGTGGATGGTTCCACAAGGGGCTCCAGAAAGACAGCTGGACTAGAAACAAGGGGCATGTTGGTACAAGCCTGGAATTCTAGCAGCTGGGAAGTAGACAGGAGAGATAAGTTTAAGACCAGCTTGGTCTGTATAGCACATTCCAGGCAAGGCAAAAGAGGGGTGAGGATTTTGGGCGTAGCCAGTATACACATGATGAAGGAGGCAACCTATGGGTGTTGGTCAACTGTCTTGGGAGGGTAGGAATAAAGGAACAGAGGAAGGTCAGTCCTAAGCCCAGAGAAATGAACACTTAGGGAGTGCTAAGGGCCTTGGAGACAAAGCTCTCTGAGCTAACCAAATCAGCTAAGACACTCTTAAATGTGTAAAACATTATAACAGATACAACTGTATTCCTGGTCGTTTTCTGGGGGAATTTGAAACTCAGTCAAATTGGTTGGTACAGGTGCTCTTTATACCCTGCTGCACACACGACACGACACGACAGGGTAATAAGGGCTGGATTTGATCATCCACTCTTCCTCACCTACTATGTGCAAGTATTTTTCAGGTCACCGTGATATAAGCATCAAATAAAACAGGTGTAAGATCCCCCACTCCAAGGCTAGGGTGTAGCCCAACCAGTAGGCTACTTGCCCAGCATAAAGAGCCTTAGGTTTGATCCCATTGCCATAGGATCAACTGAAATCCAGGCTAACAAGGAGCTAACCTTCTCGAGAAAGGCTGTGCAGACAACCATGATGATATACATACATTGACCATGCATGTATTTTATGTATACTTCAAGGATTTTCATCTGTTAATTTGAACTATCTATAATTGGAGGGGGGTTAAGACACGGTTTCTCTGTGTAACAGCCCTAACTGTCCTGGAACTAGTTCTTATAGACCAGGCTGGCCTCGAACTCACAGATTCACAGACTCACAGAGATCTGCCTGCCTCTGCCTCCCAAGTGCTGGGATTAAAGGTGTGTGCCTCCACCACCTGGCTATTTATGACTTTTTTTTTAAAACTTGGTAGGACATGAGAATCAACTGTCTTCTGTAAGACAGGACGCCAACATACTAAGCAACTCGTGATTCTGAAAGCCCACATCACTTGCTTCTCAAACCCCTTCCTGAGACGCATGCACACACTCTCTCTCTCTCTCTCTCTCCCTCTCTCTCACATCAGATTGGGATGCGATGCCCACATCCTCATTCTTCCATAGCTCACTACTCCTTCATCCCTAATGTGTTTGAAATGGATATATACAAATAAATCATTTTCCCTGTAATTTATTTCCATTTATTCCACGATTCCATATAGAATAAAAGACACTGAATTACGCTTGCCTGACTAGGCATGTGCTCCACGCAGCCCTTACCTGCAACTTGACCGAGCTGTGGCTGGCTGAGCAGAAGGTTTAGGCCACTGAAGTTTGTCCCTCAGAGAAGAAGGGACTGATTGTGATCTGCATGGGGCCACTCAGGGTCTAAAACGGGAGCCAGAAAAACTACAGCCCATAGATCAGAGCCAGTCAGTCTCCCATTTATGTAAATAAAGTGTTAGTAAAAGGAGCCATGCTTATCTGTTGGTATTGTATGGCCAACTCTTGTACTACAATGGAAGCCCAGAGCCCACAGACTTCACTAGCTGACTGTAGGGGAAGAGACTGCCCACTAGAAAGCCTAACACTGAACATAAACTGCTGAAGTGTACATTTACATTTCATATAGTAACGTAATAATGTAATATAATAAGCCAAGTGGCAACTGTGACAACTCCTACTCATCAGAAGCCAAAGGAACAGGAGCTGAGAGGGGACACAGCACAGCTTCTGGCCACAGCCTTTCCCCTTAGGTCCTCACCGGATCCGCTTCAAACAGAAGCTAGTTTTAGTCAATCAAATGGTAGAGCCTTCTGCAAGTTGTTTTTGAGCCAACAAGGAGGATGTGTGCATATTTTCTGATGGAGAGGGGAATCGAGTAGAGATGCCCAATGCGTAGAAGCCTTAAGCAGCATTAGCAGAAACCCTCCCATCTGTTCCATGGGTTCCAGAGCCACAGCCTCCACAGCCAAAAATAAACCGCACTAAGGGGCGCCTTCAGACTGGTGTGCTGTCTCGCTGAACTGCACCCCTTGAGGTCTGGTTTCCCCAGCCAGAGAGAGCAAGGTCCCCTGCTGAGTCTCTCCAGACATCCCCAGGAGGAGTTCAGTGAGCGCACATACTTCCACTACTGTGCACCATCTTCATGCCTCAGCCTCTCAAGTGCTGAGATTACAGACATGCACCACAAAAGCCAGCTACCCCTACGTGAGGTTCGGTGCTCTGCAACAACCATATGTTGGTTATGCTTTATCCCCGGTACAATCTGTGATACCCACACTTACATGAATGGGTAAATCAACAGAAGCAGCAGCAGATTTGAGAAGTTTTTAAACAATGCAATCGGAAACTGGGCATCATGGTGCTTGTTCGTAATCCATACTCTCCAGAGGTTAGGAGACACAAGGATCACTTGAGTTCAAAGGTAACCTGGGCTACAAGCAAATTCCAGGCTAGCCTGGTCTACACTACAAAACAAAATACACACACTCTCTCCTCTCTCTCCATGTATGTGTGTGTGCATGCTTTTATATATATATATATAATCAGTAGCTGGTGGTGCATGCCTGTGGCTGGGGCAGAAAGGCCCATGTTCTAGCACCCCTGCGCTACTACAAATCAGGTTCTGCTTTTCTGTGCACACAGTTAGGCCCTGTTTCAAAGTTCCACACTTCAAAAAGAGGGCACTGAGATTACAGTTTACCCAAAGTAATATCCCTTCTTACACTTTGTGAAGAACATCATAAGAGCATCAAAATTAGACAACATTCATCTCACTTTATCTGCCGGCATAGCAGTGCATACCTGTAATACCAGTAAATCCCAGCATGGTAGGGAGAGGCAAAAGGAAGGGAGTTCAAGGTTATCTTCCACTAGGTAGTGAGTTTGAGGCCAGAATGAGCTACATGAAATCCTGTCTTGAAAAACAGAAACAAAAACAATGGATGCCTAAAACTATGGGCAAATCAGCTGAGTAATATGAACACAATTCCTATGAAACAATGAGCTAGTAATAGTAACATACTGTGATGAACAGCCAGCGTCACTACTTGGAGCTGTATAAAATGAGAATCACTTGATTTGGGTATAGTGGCACATTCCTAAAAGCCCACCATTTGGGAGGCTAAGGCAAGTTTAAGGACAGCCTAGGACACTTAGATAGACCCTACCTTAAAAGAGAGAAGAGGAGGAGAGAGAAGGGGAGGCTAGTTACAACTTATTGGTAGAGTAATTGTTCAGCATGTACAAGGCCCTGGGTTTAACCCCCAGAGCCAATAAACAAACAGGCAAACAAACAAACAAAATAAGGATTGCTTGAACAAAAGTACCAGAACCCCAACAGCAGACCTGCTAACCAAGAAGGCCACTGAGTGACAGCTGGTGGCATAAAGGGATAATTCATATCCTAAGCAGCATAGCATGAGGCAGTGCTGCAAAAGTTAAAGATACGAATTATTTATTTCCGGAATTTTCCATGTAATAGTTTTGGACTTTAGTTGACCCCAGATAATCAATGCCACAGAGAAAACACCAGGGTTGGGGTGTTACTGCGCTCACAGCATTTATGTGCTTACTCCTGCTCCATCAGTCTGAAGCTGCTTCATTCTAGATCATGCTGCGTTGCGGTGTTTGCTCCTTCGGGCTCCATCTTTATAACAAACGATGGTGCTCATCCTAACTGTAAGCACTTCTCTGGTGTCTTTATCTGCAAGTGCTTTGATGGCCACAGGGAAAGGACTAAGAAAAAAGTCACACTCTCCGTCATCATTCTCTCCCCCCTACGGCCAGGATTAAAAGGGTCCAAGAGTTCTGTCTAAGGGATCTGACAGTCAAGGACAATGACAGTTGCCTATTGCTTTATGACTCCTGGCAAGCTCGGTTACTAGACAAAAGTCAATCTCAGTCCTTGAGTCGAGTCTAACAAAAGCCTCTCAGCACAGTACAAAGGGAGGCCTCCTCAAGTATAAAACAATTTCCCAGCACCATTCACTGTGTGGAAGACAGACCCAGCAGAGAGGAGCCAAGGTCGAGACTTGCAGGGACTATTTGCTTCTGGTTTGGATGACCTCAGATCAAAGATGGCATTGTTGTCAAACCTGTGTCCTCTCAGACCCTGACTGAGAAGGGATGGGACCAGGGAAATGTAAGAGGTGCAGCCTCATTGCCAGCCCCCCTAACCCTCAGTCCATTGAAACTATGATCTACATAAATTGTGTTCATCACAATTCTACCCATTTGACCCATAAGGCATACTGACATGGTATTCAGTAATGTTCAGGAAAAAAATGTAAGCCATTTTATCTCAGTTGGGTTAAAAATAATAAACTTGAAACTTCTCCAGAATAAAAAAACTGCACTAGCAGGATTTCTCTTTATTTGATATTATTCTACCACATACACACACATGCACACACAACAACAACAACAACAACAATAATAATAATAATAATAATAATAATAAAGATTTTAAAAACTAACAGGCAGCTTCTGAGAATGGAGAGTTCTGCCTGCGGTTTTGACTCAAATGACCCCGGAGCCTAGGTTCCAGCACTCTGAACACTCAACCACTAGAGACCACACTCACAATTAGAGCCAGACATTTGTGCTTTAGCATGAACCCCTAACATTCTGAGCCAAGCAAACCGCATGGTGTTTTGCAAAGTGAAGGATTCTTCACCAGTGCTGTTTGCTTGCTTTAAAAAGACAGATACATGACACACCCTGAGGGCAGGTTCCGTTTTCCAAGCAGCACCGAATAAGCAGTTCTTTTGTGGCTACTCCACTTCAGATCAAGAGCCCTTCTCCAAACCCAGCTTTTGGCTGTAGGCAGGGAAGGAGGCAGCAGGGAAGGTGACCTTTCCAGAAGGTCACCAGATACTTCTTCCTGCCACTGTGTCCAGAGAACACCCAGGAGTCAAGGAAAGCTCTGCTTACTAAATGGATGTCACCTCCTAGGTAGGCTACTTCTCCCTGTCCCTGTATCCAGAGTGTTTAGGAGACAAGGAAGCCAGGCTTGCTTTAGGGTAGGACTGTTGTTTCTGGAAGTTTTGCAGGTTATCTGGCCAACAAGCAAACCTAGTTATAAGAGCAGATAATCACTGGCCAAGCACCCAGGGACCCTGAATTTCAGTGTCTGCTGTAACTAGTGTTTTCAGTCTTGGACAAGACACTTCACTTCATGGGCCATGTCATCTGTCAGACAACTAGATGGGTAAAATGATCCCTTAGGTTTCTTCCATTTTCCAATCTTCTTTATTCTTCTACCAATTGATTCAAACTATACCCTTTAAAAGGCAGCCCTGTTTCCTCTGTGTAACACTTAACAGGTCCCTGCTTACCACCACCTATCATAGATGTGAGCTGTGTTCTATTTTTGTTCATTTCTTTAATTAGATGTTTTAGCTGCAGATCTTAGTTCTTAGGATCACAGAGACTAGCCCAGGAAGGCAAGCCGCACACAACTGACAATCATGTCATCATAGCCCTCTTAGTTCTTCATGCTGGTGACAGGAAAGGAAGCAGCTTATCTGCAATCTTGAGTACATTACATGGCATTGTCAACTCTAAGAACCACCAAAGTAGTGCAACATGTCATTCAAACTAACCAGATAATTAGATGCTGTACTTAGGAAGCATCTTCAAAACCCAAGCGTCGGAGCCTCTGAGGCTGACAGTTAAAGCCATGGGTGACTCCAATAGGGAACTACTAGTAGCAAGGGTGTCCTCACATGGGATCAATTATCTGGAGAAGGAAGGTTGAAGGCAAAAGTCCAGTGTGGCCAACTCATTTGTGACTGAGTAGAACACACAGTACAAACAATTATTTCCATGGTCTGTCTCCATGATCTGTACTGTCTGTGGTCAGTACTGGACAAAGGGAAGAGAAGGAAGAATCTAAGAATGTCCCCAGTTCTGTTCTGAGCGAAGGTACCTCTACCCTCAATTCTTCATAGAAGATAGCTAGAGGCAGAGATGAATGAGCTGCCCCAGGGGAACCACAGTGGTCAGGGTAGCATCCGTTCAAGACACCAGCAAAGAGATCATAACACCACAGACACACCAGGATGGGGAGACAGAAAGGATAACAATAAGGGTTGGCAAGGGTATAAGAAATATGAACCGGGGCTGGAGAGATGGCTCAGTGGTTAAGAGCATTGCCTGCTCTTCCAAAGGTCCTGAGTTAAATTCCCGGCAACCACATGGTGGCTCACAACCATCTATAATGAGGTCTGCAGACATACACACAGACAGAATATTGTATACATAATAAATAAATAATAAAAAAAGAAATATGAACCTTTACACATCACTTATTATGAATGTTTCTCGTGATGGTGGGGGTGCTAATGGTGTAATTACTTTGGGAAACAGTACAGCAGCTCCTTAAAGATTAAAGGTGTTTTCATGTAGTACAGAAATTCTACTGTATTTATCCAGAAAATATTCACACAAAAAATTGGTGACATTATCATTAAGAGTCAAAAAGTATAAATAATATAAGTGTTCATCAGCTGAGGAATAGACAAATAAAATATGGAGTATTCATAAAGTAGAATACTATTCAGCCAAAGAACTGACATGCTACAACATACCTTTAAAAACATGCTAAGTAAAAGACACCAGACACAAAAAGTACAAGTATGTATTAGTCCATTAGCTATTATTATAATAAAATACCTAATACAAGGTAATTAGTTTAAAGAAAACAGAATTTTGTTTAGCTCATGGCTCAGGAGGTGTCCATTTTGACACTTAGGATTCCATCAGAAACACAATGCTATTCCAAGAGTAGCTAATGCTTATCATGAACTCTGAGATACAAATATAGTCCAGGGTTGGGGTCTCCCTACAGCATGACAGCTTCTCTCAAGGCAGACAAGGGAACTTCTCAATCAAATAAAAGCTAATCTATACACCTGGCCAAAACTTCCAGGCATTTGTCTTTACTTCTGAACTGTCTGAATGTGGCCCTGGCCGTGAGTCGAGAGCAGGGAGAGCCACCATCAGCCTAAGTGCTTCCACCAAGGCCAGGGGAAGAGGACCAAGACACTGCTTTGCAGGTCAATGGAGCCCTGAGCAGGAGCCCCTCCAATCCAGAGGAAAAACTGCAGACTTGTGGCCTGCTCGGGGTGTGTCACTGCCTCCCACCCTGCTGCACTCTTGCTCTTAGGAGGGCCCTGTCAGGGTCACATGGCCTGTGGTGTGTGGGCTGAGAACAGTAGGTTCTTTCTGGTTTCAGAATGCTGCCTGTGTATCTTCGTGAGAAGGAACTTGGAAGGGATGCTGAGGCAGCTTTTGCATGAGGGAAACCCCTCTTCCCATGAGACCGTTGGCTCAGAGAAGGGTCTCCTGTATGTTGAGCCACAGCATGTGGTTTCGGCCTTCTTGGAGCATTTTTTCCTGTGTCAGAATATAGGAGCCATTTTAAGCAGGCTGCTCTTGCCAGTCACTGTGGCGTTTAAGCAAGTACAGACCTTGGGCTGGTTGATGCCTGGGGGCTTTAGTGGACTTCAGAATGTGGAACACAAGAGGAGAAGCAGGTGAGAGAATAGGGCTCCAGATCTTCACTGATAAAATAAGGTCTGCCTGCCTGGTTTGAAATAAAGGTGACAGTTGAGAGCCCCAGAAGCTAGTCATTTGGAAGGGAGAACCAAGGGAGGTTCTTGTGTGCTCACTGGCCAATGTGGGAAGAGCCTTCAGGGCTCCAATCTTACGCCTTAGGTCCACATTCTCCTTGTATTCCACTTGGTGCCTGCGCTGCTCTGATTGGAAGAGACGTCTGACATGGTGAATTACAACATTTTAAAATCCAAATTGATGATAAACAGTGTTGGGAATTCATTTGTTTGGTATATGGAATGTGGAACAGGACATTGTAATACATTTGTTTTAGATCTCAATTGTAAAGTATTCATTTTGCTGTGAAGCGTCTACTATGATCTTTATTGTCTTTCTGCTGTTCTTCATTCGTTTTAGATGGTGTTTGTCTGTGCCTTCGGATCTCTCTGTAAACATTTTATTTTGCACATTATTTCCCAGAGGGAAGTCTGGGCAGTTTTGAGTGGTAGTGACTTGGAAACTGGTTGACTCGACTAGTGTCCTCCCGAGGTGAAAAGGGTTCTGTGCTTGTTTTCAGCCTAAGTTGGTAACACCACAGTAGATGGAGGGTCTCCAAGGAACACAGCACAAGACACACCCCGTGCAGGCCATAAGTTTGCAGTTCTTTTTCCTCTGCCACTCTCACCTCCTGAACTCCCACAGGCCAACAAAGGGCAGGCAAGGACCAGCAGGGGACCAGCCTGTGAACTACAAGGAGACCTTTCAGGACCCACCCTCAAGTGCTGCCTGGGCATGAGGTCAACCTGATTCTAGCACCACAAGACAAGCTGACTTTGTGGCCAGATAGCTGTCCCCTGAAGGGAAAAAGATTTATTCCACCCAGAGTGACCTCACTCCCTATGTAGGAAGCCGGGCCAGGCCAGTTTTAAATAGGCACGTTCAGAGGCAGGCTCCAGAGTTGCACCTCCCCCCTCCCCTTCCATCTGATCTCTGATCCCAAGTCATCCCAGTGTGCTCACGTCCCCCAGGCTCTCCCTGTTCCATGATGATCACCTCTGCTTGGGTATCTACAATGGCTCCTCCTTTACCCATGAACCTGTGGGTTCTGGTCATGTGACCCACAGTCTTTCTCCTGCCCCTCTTGTCCTTGCTCTTCTCTGCCTTCCCAGCTACACAGCCCAGTAGCTAAGCACATATTCACACAGTTCAAACCCCAACTCTACCTCTCGGTGGCTAAGACCAGACATAAACTGGTTCAATGACTCACTGCTTCCTCCGTGTAGAAGGGGATGTTGACAGCACCTGCTGTATGGGCAAGGGCAGTCGTGATAAAGGACGAAGAAACAGGTAAAACGCTCAAACTAAAATGGCAGTATTGTATTAGCCTATAAAAAGCAGCTCTTATAATACTTTTTCCTTCTATATGCCACTTCCTCCATGAACGCTTCCTGGGCAACACCAGGCAACATCTTCCTGTTGCAGATTCTGTCAGGAATCAGAGATAGCAGATGGAGTTGTTAGCGGGTGCTGCACAGAGCAGGAACAGGATATCTGGACAGGAATCAGGTGTGTGATTATAAAATTTATGCCTGAAGCACACACCTCGGGCTTCTACACTACCCACACAATTGCAGTGCTTCACTCCAAGAGATGGCACATATTGGCATAGTTACAGGGTTTGTCTCTTGGACCTAAGGCTTTCATTCTACTTGCACCGAGAGCTTAAGAGCAGGGCTCACACCGCAGATGGCTAAGATACAGAATCACGGTGGGTCATCAAGCAGCCGCTCAGGCCTGGAACTTAAAAAGAGAGCATCGCACTACTAGAAAAATAAAAGTAGGAAATGGTGTGCTGGGGTGTAGCTCAATGGTAGAGGGCTCACTGAGCCTTTCTGAGGGTCTTTTCAAATGAATGAATATAAAGGGAAGATTAAGCAGACCCTCAGCAGAAGAGTTAAAATCTATTCTCTAGCCTTGTAGCTCTTAAAACGTTTTTAATTTAAAAAGTTTTAATTTTAAAATATATACATTGTACATTGGGTATATATGTGTATACATGTATGTATATACATATATGTGTATGTATATATACATATCTGTATGTATATATACATGCATACACGTGTATACACACACACGCACACGCACACCTGCACGCACGAACAGGCATGCATGTGAACGCAGGTGCCTGCAGAGGCCAGAAGAGGGTGCCAGATCCCACGGAGCTGTAGCTACAGGCAGGTGCGAGCTGTATGAAGTGGGTTCTGGGAACCAAATTCAGTCCTCTGTAAGTGCGGTATGTGCTCCTAACTGCTGAGCCATATTTCCAGGCCCCGTAGGCCCAAACTTCTTTCCCCAAACACACCAAGTTAAACCATGATGCTAATAGGGCCGGGTGGTAAATGCATCAACCAGCACAAAGCAAATCTGGCACAGACTCCTCAGGGTAGCCAAACCCTTCGTCTCTCTACCTCCAAACTTGTACACAGAACCTATCGGTTTTTTACCTTGTTTTAGGCCTCAGAGAAGTTCACATCTTTTCTTCTGAGAGACAAACTGTACTTCCCATCTAAGCGTACCATGTCGCCCACTGGGGCGCCTTAACCGGAGGCTTTACAGTAGCTTATACTCTAATCAAAACCATAAAGCTACAGTTAGAGATGCATTAGCCGACAGGAAGCTCCAACAGGCCTATGCTAACTAAAGATAAACAGGATAAAAATAGGCCAAGAGCTTTTAAGAAAATGTCATGGGTCTGGGCTGTAGTCGGTAGAGAGATCTACTTCATGCCAGATCCTGGGTTGCATCCGCAGCACAAAGAGAAGGGGAATGACTGTTTTAAAGCAGAGTGCAATTAAATGGCCACAGTGCAGCACAGGATTGCGGCTCAGTTTGCTGAGGAGCCGCCCCAGCTGAGGCTATCATCACCACAGAAGGGAGGCAGCTCCATTACAGGCTTGGCCTCTCTCCTCCCCACTGCCTGCCTGTGAGGATGAAGGGCTGAGTGGTGTATGAGAGGGAAACGAGCCTCGACAGCTCAGCTTTCATCCACCACTGCCCGCAACATGCTGCTGCCCTCTCTTCCTGGTTAGTGAGCCCTAGAAGAGGAACTCTGCCTCGAACTATGCCAACGGAGCATGGGGAAGCGAGCTGCTGGCTTAGGAGCTCAGGAGAAAGCCTACCTTCCCGCAAACACAAGCTGCATGAGCTCACCTGCCTTGTTGAGTAATGAGCATGATATCTGGCCCCTACGTGTAGACATTTTAGTCTCTCTTTTCTCCCCCAGAACCTAGGACAGGAAGAGTTGTGTTGTTTATTGGGGTTTCTTGTGACCACAGCATGCTGCACTCGTCAAGAGCTATGGGGAAACAGAAAAGGTTCCACATCCGTCTCCATAAACGTCATACTCCAGGCATCCCTGAGTAGACTGCCCAAGAAATGGCTGACCTCTTGCCCTAACTCCCAGAGGCAACACCGTCCAAGTGGTCCATCTAGAAAAGCTAAAAGCCTCACAAACCACTTCCTGGTATCTATGGTACTGTCTAAGCCACATCATCCTTTCCATCAGCCTAAATTACGTCTTCATAACAAGCTGTGACTTGAAACACTGGCAGTCATCCTATGACAGAGATGGGCAGAGTTCTGCAAGCAAAGACTGTTTATCAGAAACAGCTAAACAAAACAGAAACCAAACATCCATGTTCTCTTCCAACAGCATTCGACTATGCCTATCCTACCACTAAGGACAAAGTTACCGGGGGCTGGAAAGATGGCCCAGTGGCTATCTATCTTTCGGGTTATCTGCCCGAGCTGGATCCTAGCACCTCTGTAAACAGCTGAGCATGCCTACACATGCTTATAACCCCAGCACTGCGGGCATGGGGAAGAGTCTCACTGAGGCTTGCTGGCCTCCAACCACCAACCCGGCTCTAGGTTCAGTGAGAGACCCAGCCTCAAAGAAACAAGGCAGAGAATGAGAGCAGTGAATGAGAGCAGAGAATGAGTGAGGACCTGGTGTCCTCCTCTGATCTTCATGAGCACTCAGACACACAACATACCCCGTCACATCCATAGGCATACCTAGACATCATACCAAACACTACTCGGTGGAGTAGGTAAAGATCAAGCTGTTGAATGGCTTGCCTGCTTGGCCTGAAAGCAGTGGACAAGTTCTGAGACTGTTCAGAGACCAGGTAAAGTGGTTTGAATGGGCAGTGCCCTCCGCAGCCTCAGGCATTTGGACACTTGGTCTCCAGTTGGTTGGCGGTGTTGTTTGGGGGGAGATTTAGGTGGTGCAGCCTTACTAGAAGAAGTATGTCATGGAGGGAGAGGGGGAGCACAACTAATTAAAAAGCCTTGCCAACTTCCATTCTATCTCTGCTTTGTGTGTGCTATGGTTCAAAATGCGAGTTTTCAACTTCCTGTGGCCATGCCTACCACGTGCTGCCAACGTCAACCCACCAGAATGAACCCGCATCAATCTGGAGCCCAAATAAGCACTTCCTTCCATAAGTTGCCTTGGTCGTGATGTTTTATCACAGCAACAGGCACGTAACAAACCCCAAATTACAGTGGTATCGAACCCAGTCCTCTAAGTCGTGCTTCTCATACAACTCCATCAAGAACCACGAACTTACATGCTCCTTCATCTGCTTGGTCACAGAGGATGACATCATCACACAGCAGAGGCCGATGACCAGGAGGAAGTAGAGTAAATACATGAAGCGGGTGGTCCGAGACTGCCGGATCTTAGGGCAGCAGCCACAGCAGAGGGAGCATCCAGCAGAACCGCAGCAGCAGGCCAGCTAGGGAAGACACAAACATCCTGTCAGAGGATGTCATTGTGACTTAGCAAGAAACACGAGACTGTTCTTCAGGGTCATGGAACGTGAGCCTCTGAAATCACTGGAAGTTCAAGAGTGGGTGAGAAGTGTCTTGTTATTCATACGCTTCATTAAGCCACACTTGAGTCTATGCTCGATGGCACGACTCTTAGTGAGCCCCTCTCCCCAGTCATTTTAGGACCTGGCTGTCAGAAGTCAGCCACGTGACACTGAAGATTGGAAATTTCAGCTCCCCACTCTCTCCTCTCAGGGAGTTCTCAAGGGTGATTGAGTTAAATGATCCATAACCATCAATGATTGAAGCAGCGGTGATACACAGTGACATCTCTACAAAAACCCTCATCAGTGGATTCGAAATGTCTGTGTCCCATCACTGTGGAAACAGATACTAGTGGGGTTCACACTTATAGGGCTCCTCGCCCTGTACATCTGGCTGTGTATTTTTTAACATTTATGGTAAGCAGGAAAAAATAAGTACAGAACTTTTCCTAAACTCTGTTGAGTGATTCAGCAAATTACTGAACCCTAGAAGGAAAAGGTAGGAACTCAGGCTTATACCCAATCAGATAGGCTATGGGATGTTCAGATTAGGAGTGGCCTGAGAAGTCGGGACAATTTTGTGAAACTATATACTAAACCTTGGTAGTGCCAGTTTGAACTAAATTAGAGGAGACCCAGCTGGCATCCCATACAGGCCCACTGCTCTACAAACATTTGCCCTAGTTTTCGGCTGGTGGACCTTCCAGGCTAAAGAATGACCACTCTTTTGGTCATCATGACCACAGGACACAAGAAGAGTGTGTGGCAGAGCTTTTGCTAGAAGTAGTCTTGTTTGGAAAGATGAGCACTAACGGCTTGGGAGATCGCCAGGAATAAGCAGGAAAGGGACTTCCTCAGAAGCACACAGTCATTATTACACTTAAGAGGAAACAAAGGTTTCTAGGATCAGCTAAGAACTAGAAAAGGTGCTACATGAAAGAGTACATGGGAAGGATAACATGAGAAACAAGAAGCTGGACCCAACAATCAAAAGTCAAAATCCAGAATCTAAGTACAAACTGTGTCACCTAGGAACATGTAGGGAGGACATGGATGTGCTTAGAGAGGGAAGCCTGCAACTTGAAACCCCAAAAACAAGTTTGTAGGCACCTCTTACACATGTGCTGTTTCTCAGTCTCGTGCCCATCAGGGGCAATCTTTCTAAGCTAATGAGTGAGGGATGGGCTCGATGAGCTCACATCTCCTGCTATACCACTAACAGTATACAAGGCTTTCACTCGGGAAAACTAGATCATTGTGCCACATGACCCTGTGTATTGCACATACGTGTACATGTATGTGGAGGCTAGAAGTCTATACAGGGTGTCACTCCTCAGCCATGTATCCACTTTATTTTTCAAGGCAGAGTCTTACACTGAATATGGGTCTCATCGATTCAGCTAGATGAGCTGGCCAGCAAACCCAAGGGTTCTCTTGTTCCAGCCTCCACAGCGCTGGGGTTACAGAGGTGGGCTGCCGCACTCAGCTTGTTATGTGGGACCTGGAAATCAAACCAGTTCCGTGTGCTTGCACAGTCAGTACTTTACCAATTCAACGTTTCTCTCCGTCCCCCATTATGTAGAAAACTAGGTCTTTGATAAGACACAAGGCAGCAGGGTGGTGGACGGCAGTTCAGGCTAGAAGTCAGTCTCTGTGGAGGAGGTTAGGCTCTGCCACCTAGAGATAAAGCCACTTACTCCTTCAAGACTCAGTACACTCACTTATAACGTAACAATGGTAACAGGACATAAGCTATATGTCCCTTATACACTGCTGTGGGAAGCCTCCCCAGGTGCATTTGACTTGAGGGAGGAGCTGTTACCCAACAGGGCTTCTCTGAAAGGAATTACAAAGTGCAAAGTACATCTGAATATGTGAGTATGGACACTGCTCTATACCAAACCTAAGCCCTAATAATTCAATTTCTTGATAATGATCTGGAAGGAAGTTTGGGGCTTTGTAAAGCTTCAGAACAAACCCCAGCCACAAGAGTCCATTATCAACACCATGCACAATGAGTCTAGTCAACAGGTATATAGTTAAGACTGCAAATTATAATGCTATGGTGGATCCCAGAAGTCGGGTCACATCTCATGCCCCCTCCCTTACTTCGTGTTAGAGCCTCTGTCCCTCTGCACTGCGACAACCCTTCAAATTCTTGCTAATGTCTTCTACGCACCTTACATTCTACTTTCTGCACATCTTACTCAAAAGACTCCTAAGCCCAGGTCATAAAGAATCAATTCTCGGGGCTGGAGAGATGGCTCAGTGGTTAAGAGCATTGCCTGCTCTTCCAAAGGTCCTGAGTTCAATTCCCGGCAACCACATGGTGGCTCACAACCATCTGTAATGAGGTCTGGGGCCCTCTTCAGGCCTGCAGGCATACACACAGATAGAATATTGTATACATAATAAATAAATAAAAATTAAAAAAAAATTAAAAAAAAAAAAGAATCAATTCTCCCTAGGCTGAGCCAACAGGTCGTGCTGCAGTACTACCGCTGCTGCATGAATGTTTACCAGCCACACTTCTGTTTCTTTACAATTCGTTCATCTTTTCTGTTTGGATTTTGTTTGGGCCTCAGGCTCCTCCCACGTGCTGGGATTATAGGCACGCACAACCACACTGGGTTTATAACAACCGTGCTAGGACTGAACCCAAGGCGTTCTTCCCCTCTGCTCCCAAACTAACTTGATTCTCTAGGCTCTCCCTCTTCTTTCCTAGCTTTTGATTAAGTCACAGATAACCAGATTTGCTGCACTCCAAGTTCAAATGTGATAATACTTAACCCATAAAACTCCTTTAGAAGCAGTTTTCTATAGTTTGGGCCTTAAGCATCACCTAAATGACCACATAGTACGAGACTGATGATGTGAGATGTCCTTCTGTATATTGTTGCTTTTATTGGTTGATGAATAAAGCTGTTTTGGCCAATGGCTTAACAGAGTAAAGCCAGGCAGGAAGTCCAAACAAAGATACAGAGAGAGTAGGCAGAGTCAGGGAAACACCATGTAGCCACCCAAGAAGTAAGATATGAGGTGAAAAGCCATAAGCTTCATGATAAAATATAAACTAAATATAAACTATATTTATAAAATATAAACTAGCCAGAAATAGCCTAAGTCACTGGCCAGATATTAAGCCTCTGAGTAATTATTTGGAAGCAGAGAGAAACCAGTCCAGGGGGACCAGTGGATCAGAGAAGAGCCTTCTGTTTACATATGGTGCTCAAGGAATTTCCACATAAACCCAAGAGAGCTTTAAAAAAGGTTCTAAAGTGGAGCCAAGAATAGCTTCCTAGTTCATGTCTCTCATTGCAGGTCACAGTACAGAACCACGTCCCCTGGTAGCAGCAAGTCTCAGCTAAACAAGGCAGACTCCCCCCTCACTGGCCACGGTACAAAGAGGCTTCTCCCGGCTGCTGTGTGCAGGTGCTGCATGGCAGATTTGAGCGCTTTTACTCAGATTTAGGTTTATGTGCTGTACACTGCACCCCAGAGCAGGAGATGAGTGCGGCTCCTACCCAGTGGTCCCGAGGCTCGTGGTGAGCGTGTTTTTGCCATTGTTAGAGGGCTGAGCACGGGGCCAACAGTCAAAGCCATGGCTGTGGTCTTAGCCATGCCCTCTTATCATATTTAAAATGCTCCTGATCAGAAAAGGATTATAGATATACAACAGGACAGATTTCAAATTAAAAGATCTCTAAATGGGTCACATGTATTGGATAAATATGCATAGGCTTGAAAAAAAAAGAAGAATTAAACAGTCGGATTAAAATAATTTAAAAATCCTTAAAAATAGTATAAAATATGTATATTAAGCCACGTAAAGATAGAAAATACACAAAGAGTCTGGATTATGTATATTATTGTGTTTTCTTTACATTTTTGACTGCAGACAGACACTGATTTTGGGGACTGCTAGACAAAACCAACATATATATTTTAAAGGTATCTTAACTTCAAAATTTGAGTATAAGGATATGTTACTTTGGAAAAGCGGTTCTGCTTTTGTTTCCATAGAAGATAAGAACCTATTGATTCCTTCCAGGCTAATGTGGTTTGGTGAAACCAAATCCCCAAAAGAACACCATGAATTCTAAAAAACACTTTGCCCAACAAACAATAGGAAGTAGTTTGGAGAAAACTAAATTATACCAAAATTTCCAAAATGATTGTTTGTAAATGTTTATTTTCATTTTAAAGGGGTTGAATATTTTAAGCAGAGACTGCATGTTTGTTTTCTGGCATCTGTCTCCTTTGGCAGCTACATGGTGTCTCCTTGACTCTGCCTTCTTTCTCTCTATAATCAGTTTAGTGTTCTTGCCTAGCTCTATTCTGCCCTGCCATAGGCCAAAGTAGTTTGTTTATTAACCAATGGTAATAAAAACATATTCACAGCATATAGAGTGGAATCCTAAAATTCGGGGTGTAAATGCTTAATGTCTTTTAAAAAAAGGTGGAGATATGATATAGAGATAAATATGTTATTATGAATTTTGTTCTATTGATACAAATTTAAGCTCAATTTTGTTACACTGTGTATATATATTTCTACTCTTATTTAAGGTACTATGCTTATGCAGCTTATTTAAAATGTAATGTATAATTAAGAAACAGATTAATAGATAGTCATCTATAATAACCAAATTTTTAGTCATGTTACTTAGGTTTTCTAGATATACAGAGATATATTTCAGTTAGATAATCTTCGATGCTTCAAAAACCAACGAACTATGGCATTTAAAACATTTTAAGAACTTAGACTTTTTTCAACAGTGAGACATGTCTGCTTCTGGCAGCAACAATTACATCAGAGAGGAAGATTGGCCTCAAAGAAACTCGTTATGGAATTTGCCTTTAGTGTGACAAAGCTAGTTATTTGGGCAAGAAACTGCTCTTGCCTGGACTGTTTGATAGTGTGCTGTAGGAACTGGGCATGCAGGACCCACAGAAGAGTGACTGCTAAACTTGCCAAGATAAAACAGGATGGCACTTCAGGATTCCTGCTTCGAAGAGGAAACTGCCAGATATTCTACAGGACAAAGAAGAAAGCAACTGACAAACTTTGCCAGTACAAGGTAGAACCGATCTTCAAATTTCCTCCTTCAGTGAAAAGTCCTCCAGATATTATGGGCCTGTAAGCTGAAGATGGATGCTCCAACACTGCAAAAGAACTTTGCATGACTACACAGGCAGCCAGATGCCTCTGTGAATTCTAGCTTTGGAAGTTGTTACAATGCATTTCCTATTTACTTAGGTAATATTATATCCTTCTGGGGGTCTTTGATGGAGTTGAAGACACAATTATCATTACAGTTTTCCTTAGTTATAATAAAAGATAAATTAGATATAAACCTTAGACTCACAAAGATAGGATAGATGATAAAGCATTTTCTTTAATTTTGCCTAATACAAATAGACTAAATGTTGTAACTGTAATTCTTGCTTGATAACGATTTCATTATATGTAATTTTACTATGTTAAAGTTAAAACTTTCCTTTTTAATTAGACAGAAAAGGGGAGATGATGTGGGACGTCCTTCTGCATATTGTTGCCTTTATTGGTTGATGAATAAAGCTATTTTGGCCAAAGGTTTAGCAGAGTACAGCTATGTGGGAATCCAAACAAAGATAGAGAGAGAGAAGGTAAGTTTGGGGAGACATCATACAGCCACCCAAGAAACAAGATATGAGGTAACAGGCCACAAGTCTCATGGTAAAATATAAAATAATAGAAATTACAGAGAGAGATAGCCAGAAATAGCCTAAGTCAGTGGCCAGACAATGGTAACTGATACTAAGCCTCTGAGTGGTTTTTCAGGAACAGGTTGGCAGAGAGAAACTGGTCCAGGGGGAACAGTGGGATGGAGAAAAGCCTTCCGCTTACAGACTGGTCTGGCACAATATGTTCTAAAACAGAAAAGAAAAGCGACTGAGAGGCCCTGGCTCTAAGTTTGCTGTATGTTCCCTCATTATGCACTACTTGTCAAAAGCCCACAGCAACAGGGACATCCAATCACATTCTAAAATGCTGAGCCCAGTAAGCCTCTTCCCTTTACAGGCTGGTCATCCTAGGTGTTTTAAACTAATAGTAGAGCTATACCAGAGCAGAGTCAATAGTTAAGCTCACTATCTCCACAGAAGGGAAAATGAATACACACAGATATTTAAATGTGTCTAAATAGTGACAGAAAGGACAGGGCTATGAAAGACACTACACTGAAGCAAGCAGTTCAGTCCTACACTGTCATTAAAGTCATGTACCAATGTATGTGCCGTATTTGTCAAACGCTTCTCTTTATTTACAGAGCGGCGGTCCAGTGGTAGAGAGTTTGCCTAGCAGATACAGCACAATTGGTCTAAACATAGTATTGCCAAAACCCAGACATATGTACATTCATATGTATGTACATACTGAACAAAAATTCTAAAAAATATTGCAATTCAACAGGAGCCTTTCTCTGCTATACCGAGAGTCACTCTTCAGAGCAAACCGTACCAATAAACAAGGGCATACATGCATAGCCTTAAGCTCAATTCTGACAAATGCACCAGGTAGAAACTGCAAACCGTGCCTGTGAAAGGAACACTACAGTTCCAAGAAAATGTACTCCACCTGTGCTGACTGGCCACAGTTTTGGAGAACACAGCTCACTCGTCCTGTTCTTTACATCAGACAAACCTTGGCTGGTCCAACTCCAAACTGTCACAAGCTTGAAGAGAAAAGCTAGTGTACTGTGTGTGTCTCCAGAGGGCATACGCCTTTGCCAAACAAGTCAGGCTTATAAAACAAGTATCTGTAGGGTTTGCGGCACCAAGACTGACTAAGGATTTTGGGAGGCAAAGAGGATACATAGAGTCATCAGACAAACGAGCCACTGTGCTGGGGAATGCAGTGAGGGAGGGTGATCATGGGAAGAGTCTGACGTCACTGGGGAAGCTGATCCTTGAAGGATGCTCATCAGCACTGGGGAGATGAACTTCTGTGGTGACAGGGTGTGTGTAAAATATTTCTATGTTCTCTACTCAGTTTTGCTGTGAGCTTAAAATTACTCTTTTAAAGCCTTTTGTTTAAAAATAAAAAATGAACAAAGCGGTGCTGTCCATTCTTGCCTCAGTAAATGGATGCTGAATGAGTAATGTCTGGAGAGGCCATGTGGGTGGCAAACTCCTCTAACCAAGAGCAAAAGAATTCCCAGTCCCTGGGGCCCAAGTCACAAACCACATGCTAAACTCTTGAATTTCTTACTAGCGTTATATCACAGAGCACTATAATTTTAACTTTACTTCTTTTATTTTTTGGAAAATATAATTACATCATTTCATTCTTCCCTTGCCTCTCCCTCCCCCCAAAACTCCTTACTCTTTCAAATTCGTGACCTGATTTCATTATTGTTGTTACATTTATGTGTATTACACATGTGTATGTCTGTATATACAGACATGTATATTCCTAAATATATAAAAACAACCTGCTCATTCTGTACAGTGTTATTTGTATGTATGTATCAGGGCTGACCACTGGCACTGGACAACCACTCAGTGTGCTCTTCCTTGGGGAAGAGTCTCCTGTTCTTGGTATTCCTTAGTTGCTGTACAGTTAGGGCCCTGTGAACTCTTCTCTGTATAATTTTTAAACTCTTCAGAGGACAATGCTTACAATTCTTCAAAGTTCATTCTTGTGGGTAGACACCTACAAGTATGCAACGACTTAGTTACAAACATTGGGGAAACCGTATAATCCATCTACACAAGGCCTAGCGTTAATTATGGGCTATATGCCCAATGGGATATTGTTTTAAAATGAGTAGGTTAACATTACTGAGCCTGTGTCTCTTCCAAAGTTCATGTGTTGAAGTACCGAGCCCCAGCACCTGAAGATGGGATTCTGTTTGGTCTTTAGAGTTTAATGTTTTTGAGCAGCATCCCTGGAACAGTCCCTATCCCAGTGATGTGTGTCCTCATCAGAAGAGATGAGAACACAGTCACAGCGACTGCCCTGTGAGAAGATGCTAAGGGGCCATTTATAAGACAGCCTGCCAAAACCTTGCTCTGGAGTTGTTAGCCTCTGGAAACGACACTGAATTTTTGTTTAAATCACGTGGTTGGAGAGCTTGAGTGTGGCCGCTCCCTAACAGTCTGCAGGCGCTGACATAATCTACCTATGCAGAGAGGTACACAGAGCCATGTGGGAAGACACAGGGTTATAAACAGACTACCACGGGAATGACCTAGCTATGGGGAGGGAAAAGAAACATCTACTTCTCAACACTCAAGCTCTTACTGTGTGTGTATTACTTTTGTTTTGCTTTGTTTGGAGACAGGGTCTTATGAAGTCCATGTTGGCCTCAAACTCTCTATGTATCTGAGGCAGGTCTTGTACTCTGGATTCTCCTTCCAAGTGCTAGGATCACAGGCATGTGGCACGGTACTTGACAAGTTGTCATATTTCTTTTCTTTTTAAAGAGTAGCACACGCACACTGGGCTGTATGTGATCCTGTCAAAGGAAGGAAGGAGGGGAAGGAAGGAAGGAGGAAGGGAAATCTACGTATTTTAGAAGAGCAATGAGGTTTGACGATGTTTCTGCAAATGAACGTGTGAACACAGCATGGACTTAAGTGATTCTCTTCCCTTCTGAGGAGCCTTCTGTCCCTCAAACAAATCACAAAGAGGAATGTGTCACTCCTAGAGTCCTTCCCACTGCCCAACTCATTTCTGAGGCATGCTCGACGCAGGCTTTCAGAAGTAAAAGGTGCTTTGTCCCTGCCTGGGAAAGGCTCAAAATGAAAACTCAGGCCAGCTCTTCTCACTGCTTCCCCTTTATCGAAGGAGAAGCCAAAACACATCCCACAAAAAGTGATAACATCTCCACTCTCCCTTCCTGGCCTTGCCCACATGGGAAGTCATCATCCCATGGACTGATGGGAGGCCTATGAGGAAATGTACCAGGAAATATGAGCTAGGATCCGGAGTGGCTTCAGGTGCTTCTATTAAGTCAGAACACAATATCCTCATTACCTGGAAGCCCACACCAGCAGTACAAACTGAAAATAGCAACACAGCAGGAAGTCCACAAGTGTCTCCGCTTAGGCGCAAACACAAACATACAGGGATACCTAACTCACACAAGAGTCCTCTCTGCAGCTCAAACCTTCTTTCAGGTTCTGGAGCTCACAACAGGTAGCTGTGAAATGGAGCAGGAGTGGGTGGGGTGATCAGGGATGGTGGAGGTCCTTGAGGGGAGAGCTGCACTCAAGGGTTTGGGTGCCAATGCTCATGATCACACAAAACTTCCATTCTGGGTCCTTTTCTCACAAACTCACGGAGTGAAATTCATGGTCAACCAAAAGGATGAGGTTTAAAAGAAATTTCTATTACAGAGAGAGAAAAAAATAAAAGCAGAATGATCAAAGCTCTGTTGCAGAAAACAGAGCTCTGGAAGGCAAGCAAAGACCCAAAGGGACCCAACAGGGGCGGCCACAGAGGTTCTATCTGCTCCTGGATGGGAGACAGTATGCTGAAATGTTTGTCTATGGGTTCTTAATACGACTTAGGGCAGAAACTTGGAAGAGACTGAGGCAATTTTTATTAACATTGATTAATTCTCTAGCATAGTGAAGCTGAGTCAGAGACCCGCATGTTCTACACACTACCGGTTCAAGCAGGAAGAAGACCGTGCATGTTCACACACTTACTTAGAGAAGTGGCCATGCTTTGGTGCCCTCTTCCACACATCTCTCACTTGTTGCTATGTAACTAACACCATGGCCAACATTACTACTCACGTTTGTGAGGTCTGCTAGCTGGTAAGACTAATGCTGTCTTTGTTCGTGCGTTTACATAACCGGCTAGAA
Source organism: Dicrostonyx torquatus (assembly GCA_028555095.1). NCBI lineage: Eukaryota > Metazoa > Chordata > Mammalia > Rodentia > Cricetidae > Dicrostonyx > Dicrostonyx torquatus. Next base: position 67,777 of record JAQHUG010000582.1, on the reverse strand, counting down.
CTTTATTACGGGCCTTTTTCTTTTGCTGTCTGTGGATAGTTAAGTCTTATTATAGTTTACCAAAAGCTGACTGTAGTTTCTCTTGGCTACCTCATGTTTAACTCCTTGCCTACAGGAAGGTCTGTGGTGTTCACCTTTTTGAAATAGGCAAAATAGAACAGATGGAAAGGAACAGAAACTTTCCCGACTTAAAATTTAGTCTATTATAACTGTAGCAAAAGAATGCATGAAAACACAACAGCGTCTTGTGTGTATTTTCCTGGGGGGAGCTTCAGCTGAGCAGCACTAGCTCAGAGCCTGTCTTTCCTCTCATCTGGTCACCTCAGTTATGTCACACCCAGCTGCACGCCCTTTTACTTGTCCTGCATAGTGTTCTGGACCTCGCCTCACACTCCTTAATGCTAACTTGTTTTTGCTTTGCATCATAATAAAAAGGACTTGTGTAGTCCAGATCTGAAAACTAGAAAGTTTTAAAGAGTTTAAACTGGGCAGCCCTAGGCCCTGAAATCCTGGACCACACAACCAGTACTTTGCAGTTGATCTTCCTCACCCTCTGTGTGCTTATCCAGGGCTCATCCTAAGGCACAAGGGTTAGGGGGAGGAGTACCGGTGCCTCCATGGTGCTGGGCAGTGCATGCTGGGTAATATATGCCGAGCGGTGCATGCCGAATAGTCCATGCTGGGCTCTGCCCTTTACAAACACCTATGAAATACTGAATTGGGGTTAAAGAAAGAGTCTTTCTGCTGAGATAGCGTGTACCATGTGCCAGGAGATGGAGAATGTTCCACACTGTAGTGAGGACACTACGCTTACACACCGTTAATGAGCTATTGGTTCTGGGTTAACTTTCCAGGCCAGGCAGCACCTGGGGAGATGCGGAGTTGATACCAGCAGACACTGGCCAGATTCAGTAGTTCAAGATGTGCCTGAGATAGCCAGAAAGAGGAGGGGGAAAAATGAATGGTAGTCACCTGACCAGGAGGAGCATGGCTAAGCTCTGGGATGATAAATAGTCTTTGTTCCCCTCTTTGCAAAAGCTTGGGAGCTAAAGCTGAGATGGCAGAGTGTTTCTACGAGGGGGTTAACCTACCACCTCCTCAGATCACCGGACCCCTAGCTAAAGCATGACTTAGAGATTTAGCATCCATTTCTGCTCACTGACATCTACGACAGCAAACAACTCAAGCTCAGGTAGGACGGTCACAACTGTAGCTAGTCCTCCAGTTACAGCTGTCGCTCAGCCCAGACTCACAGAATGACTGTGACAACATGAACTCAACACATAGACATGCATTAGGAACATTATTTATCCCATACAGACAAAGCTTACTCATCTGTATTAGCTAACACCTGCCAATCATTTATTCTCTGCAAGGGACAACGATTACTGTTACCGCGGCCACGGCTGTCATCTCTGTGAAAGAGCGGAGACCAGGGCTCAGGGACCTGATGCAACACAAGGTGGCAGAGCTGGTGAGGAAAGAGCCAGGGTTTCATCTGGTGAACCGTGCCCCACTTCCTGCTTGCTTAAGTGCTAACAGGACAGATCGCACTGGCCCAAAGGAGCTAGAAGGGGTAAGCACGGAAGGAGCAGTTTTCCTTTTCTGCTCTACAGAATAAGGGGCCAACAAGTCACCCCTTCTCTGCTCATCTTCTCTGGCAGCAGGGGACCCGGAAGTGTTCTCTGTGCCTTCCATCATACAGATCAATTACCAAAGCACCAAGCTCTTTACCACCTTCCCCAAATCTTGCCCTGTAGTAAAATCCCAGCTCCTACCTCTACAGAAATAACGAGGTCACCCACTCACTCAGCCAGTATTTGTTTATGCATGTTTATTAAGAGCAGCATTTGCAGCCAGGCATTGGTGGTGCACACCTTTAATTCCAGCACTCAGGAGGCAGAGGCAGGAGGATCTCTGTGACTTTGACGCCAGCCTGGTCTATAAGAGCTAGTTCCAAGACAGGGCTGTTACACAGAGAAACCCTGTCCCCGCCCCTAACCCCACCAAAAAAAAAGAATAGAAAAGAAAAAGAAAAAAAAAAGAAAACGAAAGAAAGGAAGGAAGGAGGGAAGGAAAAAAAGAGAAAGAAAAGAACAGAACAGCATTTGCTCCTGGGAGTATAGCAGTGAACATGGAATTTCATTCCTATCACTGAGAAGAAAAGAAAGATATTTGTAAAAATGACTAACTACATGTTTAAGAAAAAAAGATGTCAGGCACTTGGTGGCTCAAGTCTACAATCTCAGCACTTGGAAGGCTAAGGCAGGAGAACCGTAGTAAGTCTGAGGCCAATCTGACCTGGGCTACAGAACTATAACCTGTCTACAAAAACAAATAAGATACAGAAAGAGAAGGAATAACAAGAAAAGAAAACTGACTGAGGGGAAAGATGAAAAGGAAGGAAATTTGCATGAGTATGGATCAGCTGATGACGTACATTTCAGCAGATTCACATTAGAACATGCTCACTGCAAGGATTTCCCATCATGCAGCAAGTCCTCTGTGGTGGTAACCGAAGGCAGCCAATAACACAAGAACACTGACTATAGCAGCACTGGAGATAGAACACAAGAGAGAACAGTGAGAACACACAACTCACAAGATAGGCCAATGTGTCAACAGCACTCAAGAGCTACAGGACAGGAGAGATCATACTGATCTGTATTTTCTGAACTCTGAACAACTATCTAGCTTATAGTTAGAAAACGACTGCCCCAAGTTTCAGTTTGGTGGGGAGCACTTAAACATTTGCTAAATGAGTCAGCGAGCTAATAAAAGAACGCTATTCAGTCAGGAGGCTACTGCAAGACCCAGGTAACCGAGACACAAGAGATTAAAGATTTCTATTATACTCTTAAAAATATTGAAGATGGTAAAATTCTGTTACATGTTTGTACCACAAACAAAAACACAACCATTAAGGCTGGGGATGTGGCCCTGTGGTTAAACATGAGTCTAGTGTGTGAGAGCTCCTGACTTGGATTCCTTAGCATACACAAACAAACAAACAATATATAAATAAATCTCTGGAGCCCTGCTAATCATTTTCTTCTGATTAACTAGTGTAAATAAATCTCTACTTGGTGGGATCTAGAGCAACAATAAAAGAAATGAAAATACTAAACCACTACCTAAAAGGTCAAGCAGGTGAAGAGGAAGCTGTGAAGCACAGAGCCTAGAAATGAGCCTATAGACCTGTCTCTGCCTCTAGACTTTTCTTCTTTGGTAGGCTGCCAGGCTTCTCAGTGGGTCCCACTAGGCAGCAGGACACCAAGGGCTGTCAGACAGGAATTCCTTTTCAGCATCACAAAACACACAAGTTTCCACAAAAAGCACAGTCAAGAACCAATTCAGTGGTCTCGGCCACCAGAACCAAACCTGCAAAACCCAAGGCCAGTCTGTGAACACCCACAAAGCCAATAGTAAAAATAATATAAAAGAAAAAACCGTGTAAAGATGGGAAATAAACAGGGAGTTTGGATCCTATATATTATTCTGATGATTTTGAATTTTTTGATGGCTGAAAGGCAAGAAGAGACATCTGCTGGGAGACATGGGACTGAAAGAGAGGCTGATAAATTCACCAACCTAAATGCTTTTAAATGCCTTAGCTTCAAAACAGAAGTCAAATACATACACACACACACACACACACACACACACACACACACACACACGAACTTAAAAGATGCATTGCTTGGAAAAGAGGTTTTGCTTGTGTTTCCACAGGAAACAAGAGGCTATGAACTCTGTCCAAATTAAGATGGACCAACTTTGATCAAGGGAGACCTCCTGAGTCTTGACAGGTATTATCTATCAACAAAGATTATAACTAGTCGTTCCAGGACTTGGCTATTATCTCAGATTTTCTCAGGGACCCTAAATATACTTCGTCCACAGAATTCCTAACAGTTTGGAGAAAACGGCATCTACATTTCCAAGAGTTTTGGGAGGTATAGATGGGTGTTTGTTATATTTAGGGGAATACAGGATATAAGGAACAACTGTTAATCTCAAAATAATTTATATTGCTATAGATTTTGTTTTACTGATACAAATTTAAGGTCGATTTTGTTGTTATATATATATATATTTCTATTCTTGTTTAAAATGTTATGTTTATGCAGCACATTTAAAAAAGTAATGAAATGAATAGTTAAAAATACAAAATAATAGCCATCTATAATAGCCAAACTTATAGACATGTTATTTAAATTTTCTAGATATACAAAGATATATTTCAAGTGGATAGGTACTCTTCAAACACTCCAAAGTCTTATGGAATATGGCATTTAAACTGTTTTAAGAACTTGGAATTTTTTGGACATGAGACATCTGCTTCTGAGAGCACCAATTACTTCAAGAGAATGATGGACATCAAAGAAACTCCTTATGGAGTTTGCTTTCCGTGTGGCAAGGCTAGTCATTTGGGCAAGAACTGCTCTTGCCTGGACTGTTTGATGTTTGTATAAACTAGACATGCAGGACCCACAGAAAAATGACTGCTGAACTTGCCAAAACAAGGCAGGACAGTCCTTCAGGATTCCTGCTTCATGAAAGAGTCTGCCAGACACTCTGCAGGACACAGAAGAAAGTGACTGACAAATTTTGCCAAAATATGCAAGATAGTCCTTCAAATTTCCTGCTTCACTGAGAAATCTGCCAGGTGTTCTAGGCCTACAGGCTGAAGATGGATGCCCCAATGTTACAAAAGAACTCTAGCTGATGGTCCAAGTAGCCTGACATCTCTGTTATTTCTAGAATTTTGGAAGTTGCTTACAATATACTTCCCATTTACTCAGGTAGTATTATAGCCTTCTGAGGTCTTTGGTGAAGCTGAAGACCAGATAGCTATAGTTTTCCTCAGTTATGATAAAAGATAAGTTAGAAATAAAACTTTAGACTCACAAAGATAGGACAGATGATAAATTATTTTCTTTAATTTTGCCCAAAACAAATAGACTAAATACTATAACTATAATTCTTGCTTGATATCTGCTTAGTTATATGTAATTTTACAATGTTAAAGTTAAAACCTTCCTTTTTAATTAAAGAGAAAAGGGGAGATAATGCGGGATGCCCTTCTGTATGCTGCAAATATGTGTTGCTTTTATTCACTGATGAATAAAGCTGCTTTGGCCTATGGCAGGGCAGTATATAGCTAGGCAGGAAAGCCAAACACTACTGGGAGAAAGACGACAGAGTTGGGCGAGACACCAGTAGCTCTTGTGGAAGCAAGATGTGAGGTAACAAGCCACGAACCTCACGGTATAAACTATTACAAATGGGTTAATTGTAAGAGCTAGTTAATAATAAGCCTGAGTTAGTAGGCCAAACAGTTTGTAATTATTATTAAACCTCAGAGTGGTTATTCGAGAATTGGCAGGTGGGAGAGAAGGTTCCAGTTATGATATGTAAAGCTGGTACTGATCCATGGTTGCAGGTATCTACTGTGGGTTTTGACCGTATGCCCTATAGATAAGGCAGAATGACTATGCATTCCAGTTGGTTAGAAAAAGGGATTCTACAAGGCTTAAGGTTAAAGGTATACAAACTTTACCTTTCTCTGCGTTCACTAGAAAACAGGCCTTCCTCAGAGGTAGAACACTGAGAGTAAGCTTCCTCGAGGTCAGCATTACTGATGCTGGGGTGAGGGTGGGAGTTTTAATTGTTGTAGAAGATGACCTGTGCTCTATGCCACATTCCGCCATGTTCCTGACCTCCTTCGTGGCCTCCTCAGCTAGACACAGTAGCAGTGCTCCCTCTCCTTCACAACTCAGCCATCAATGCCTCCTTGGCTGAGAACCACAGATTTAAAAGCCGAGAGCAAGAGTAATGGATTCATATGGGATTCATATGCAGTAGTCTGAACTGGAGTCTGAACCCAGAAGAATATCCCAACAACATCAGAAAGGTGATTCTGAGCACACAACCACACCTGCATGGGCTCCAACCAAAGCTATCTCCATCCTTTCATTATTGGTGAGGAGAAAGTACGGATGCAGAAGCATCATTTGTACCATCAAGGGGCAAGTATCTGTGGTAAAATAGACAAAGGGGTGAGGGTGGAGGGGGCAGGAAGAAAACCTCAAGTTCTAGAAAAAAATGTTGCCAGGAAATGAATCCATGGAATTCAAAATGGAAAAGTCTGGAGAACCGAAGAAAACACTCATTTAGCTTAAATCACTACTGCAATTAGTTTTAAACACTCTCCTCAAAGGTGGAAAGAGAATTTTGCTTATCTTACTTTATAAATAACAGCTTATCAACTGGCAATTACCGAAACTCTAATCCCCAAACCTGCCTCCTGTGTCATGGGGATTATGAGGCAGTGGAGAGATCTGGTGAGCCCTTTCCAAGAGCCACCGAGTGCCAGCTTAGTTCCCAAAGCCTGCCAAGCCACAAAGCACTCTCCAGGCTGGAGACTAGGTCAGAGAGCCAAGGAGATGGGGAAGTATGCTCTGGCATGGAAACAGCAGTGAGTTCATTTCACTGCTCTCAGAGAGCCAGGCCGGGAGGGCCTGGAGCTCAGGAGTGCCAGGGTGAAGGGCTTCATGGGGAACACACTTCTTTTCAAGCAAAATTTTCTGCCCAGATGCATCACGCAAGACACTTGGATGCACCATAATGCTACAAACAATTCAACATTCGCATAACAAATGTTCACCAATGCTGCCCATTAAAGCAACACTGACCCAGGACCTAAAAATACGATCTCTGCCCTCAAAGAGTTCATATTCTAGTAAGTTTACCCACTTAACGTCCTGGAAGGCCAACCCAACCTGGGACATGTCTGCAAATGCAGACGGAAAGCCTTGGATGTAATCCAGTCCTCTCATCTTTCTGAAGTGAAAATGGATGTCCAGAAAGGCTGTGGGTTCAAGAACGAACAATGGACAAATAACAACTCCATGAACATGAGCAAGTAAGCATTCTCTAAGAGGGTTCAGCCAGAAACTTGACCTCTGGGCTCCACGCTTCAGGAGCTGCAGTGCAGTAGACTATGAGACATTTGAAACTGCTGCACGAAGTCATGGCGAACAAACAGGAGCAGCACTCTGCTCATCCTAGCAAATGGGCAATAAGAGTCTAGAGCACTCTGAAAGGTTTCCATCACAACCAGAGAAAAGCCAAAAGATGGAGAACAATGTCCTAACCCCAGGGTGGCCACAAAACCGAGTGGCCTCCCGCAGTACAACTGTGTCCTGATCAATGCCTAGCCTTAATGAACCTCCTCCACCTTCTGAGAAGCAAAGAACAGGAAATTCCCTACCCACCCCTCCTCCACGTAGGGTCACATCCCCTGCCCACACCACAGAAAGGCTGGTACTCGAGTAAAACCTTGGGACCATCCAGTGAGAAGGGTTTCTCTTTGTGGTCTGTTTGAAGCAGGATCTCATATAGTACAGGCCTTGAACTCATTTTGTAGTTGAGGATGACCTTGAACTTCTGATGCTCCTGCCTCCACCTCCACTATGCCTGGTTTTCCTGGTAATGGAGATTGGCCCCATGCTTCATGCATGCTGGGGAAGTACTCTAAGGAACTGAACTCCATCCCTAGCCCCAAGATGGTTCTAAATTGTCTCACAATGAGAGCTCTGTCCATACTTTACCAACCTCAGATTGCTTAGGGTAGTCAGGATTCCACATAATACGATCCACAAAATGCTCAATAAACAAGTAAAATGTTCATGTAAATAAACATGTAAATCAGAAAATGAAATGTCGGGCAAACTCGGCTCTGGTTTGAAAAACAACCACTGTGCCATGAAGCCAAAGGCAAGAGCAGAGTCAAGAGACAGAGAGGGGAGGGAAGGAAAGGCCCACACTAACCCCACAGGCCACCCTCACCCTTCCAAGGCACCCTGCTCTGGATGAAGGGTTGTGGGGACCTGAGAGGGCTTCCTGGACAGCTTTCCCTTGTAGCTGGGACAGCAACTGCACTCACTTTCTTCAGCTGAGAAAATACTCCCCACGGTTAACCTTCCCATCCATCAATCCCCAAAACATTAGGAAGCCTCATCCTAGCTCTCTTCTCCTTTCATCGTGGAAATCCGGCTCCTTTTCCCCCTTCCAATGTGAAATGCAAAGAATTAGCGTTGGTATCACAAGTTCATTACCTTTCCCAGAGGCAGCACTGTCCCAGGACCGTTTACTCCCTTCTGAGCCAGTCCTCTTTCCAAGGCTGCTGTTGGGATGCTTGCCATCAGGACGCACTGCCTCAACAGCGACAGGTGGTAGACAACTGTCACATACATGCAACTCCCCTGTATAACCAACCTGAGAAGTGGCCTATTTTAAATGTACCTACAAAGGAGCCACGGCCCAGACACGGCCCCGATGAAAATGCAGTTCAATGGCATAGCACTTGCATGCCTGGGGTTCCGGGATTCAATCCCCAAAACACAGTACATCAGTAGGTGAAATTAAGTAAGAGTCACTTCTCCCAAAATACCAGTAGAAATGAAAATAGTCATAAATAGGGCCTTCTTGCTTCAACCTTTATCTTCTTTATTCATTAGGCACCGGGGGATCTAAAGAGAGGTTCCCCAGATCACTTCCCTGAAATAGGTCATTGCTCATACTGGAAGCAGTGTCCCCTCTACTTTTAAAGGCAGAACTCTTTCATCTTCCCTAGATTATGAAGGCCAGCACTCCAGCATCAAAGTCAAATGTGAGGACCTCAGAGCCAGGCGGAAACATACAATGGGAGCTGTTAATTGGGCTGGGAGGAAACCCGCCCAAGGGAGAGGCAGTTCAGGAAATGAATCTTAATTATTGTTATTTGCAAAGGCAAACCCAGTATTTCTCCAGTCAGCTGGTGGGACGAATGTGGACTGAGCAAGAGGGGTACCTTTGAAGACTCTACACCTGACCTGCCTCATTCATTCCTTCTTGAAGGAAAACAACCATGGGTTGTTGGTTTTCAGGGAGGCAAAAGAGGGAGCCAGGTTGGGCTAAGATGGCTGAGTCATAATGCCCCTACCACCATCCATGGAGAAGAGGATGGGGGCACCAGATCTGAGCTCCCAGACAGAAGGTGGGGGTGGGGGAGGCAACAGAATAAGACAGTACTGACAAAACATTGTGTTTCTGATTTGGTGGTGATAGGAGGGGGTTAGACTAGGAGAGATTACCCTGCTGACCCAGCAGGGCAAAGCCTATGTGGCAACGAGGGTATGTGCCCAGAGCTCTTAAGCAGCCCTGGTAAGAAATGGAACAATGAGGCAGAAGGCAGTCGTCATGCAGATCAGCCCAGAGCAGAAGAAAAGCAAGAACTGCTTTCCCACAGAAGACAGGAGGGCCTCTGCTTGTGACACTCCTAATGAATGGCTCATGGGCCAGCAGCACGGGCATCCTGGGAGTTTCTACAGAATCACACCCGAAGCCTGTACTGTAAGATCACTTCTCCATCAGGAACCAGCCCAACAGCTGGTGCAGACCTCAGTTCAACCTGTGATTAAATTACAGCATGCCACATGCCTACCAGCAGTGTCCCCATATCTATTCAAAGGACTCCTCAGTGATGGTGAGCAAGGCAGGGAGGTCTCCAGGAAGCTCAAACACAACTTTGGTGTAATAAGATGATGCAGACAGACTAGGAGGTCATCTTGAACAAGTCTTAGTACAGAAATATGCTAACAGACATTCTTGGGAAAGAAAACACCACTTGGGGCTGAGGGATGTAGGAGCCAGCCATGATTAGCTAAATAGAAACAGACCACCCAAAGGAAGTTATTTACTTCCAACCATTATCACCTGCCGGTATCCTCAGCCATCAATAAAGTTAATGGAGGCCTGAGTCTCAGTAGCTCACCCTGAAGCAATACCTGGTTTCAGAAAGGACTATAACTGAGATTACCTGAGCACCACCCAAGAACAGACCACCCAAAGGAAATGCCTTAAATTCCAACCGCTGTAGATAGATCACCTGCCAGCACACACTCACCAGAGCACCCCTAGACAAATGTCAGCCAATCAGGGGTCCTGAACCTCAGAAACCCCTTATCCCCACCTTTACTACTACAAAAACCCAACTCTAACTGAGCTCAGGGCTATCCAATTATTCCAATACGTTGGACACATGGAGAGACCGAATTTGCAAACTTGTAGAAAATAAAGGCTCTTTGCTTTTACATATGGGACTCGGTCTCCTTGTTGGTTTTTGGGGGACTTCATAGATCTGGACATAACAGTGACTTTTGATTCTCTGTCACAGTCTAGCTTTCCAGATTTTCAACACTAAGCTTGAATTTATAAGTTTTATTTCCTTGGGCTTCAGTGTTTGTTTTGCTTTTTGTTTTGTCTTAGGATTTATTTTTGGTAGAACTGGAAATAGAACCTAGAGTCTTGCCAAGCTAAGGAAGTGCTACTCTACACTAAGCTACATTCCTAGTCTGCCTAAATTTTTTTAATTAGATGACTATGTAATTTTTTAGTAAATAAAAAAATCAATTATCTGAAGAAAAATACTGTAAAGTGAGATTCAGCAATAGCTTTGGTAAAATAGTCCAAACCTCACTCTTGGCTGCTGCTGTAAGCAGACACTGCCCTGCCATGGGCACATCCAACTGTACTGTCCTGAAGACTCACATCCATGAGTGGACAGGTCACTGACTCAAGTGACTTCCAACGGGAAGATGAGAGGTGTGGTGTCTGCAAAGACACATGAGAATCTGCAGCTCTCAGTTCCACCGAGAGCAAAATGGTGCCGTGCTGGCCCCAGTCCTGAAACAAGGCCTCTCCATCTCGTACCTGGACTTCACACCCAGCTCCTTAGACCACTTTTGCTTCACCTGCCATCCCACAAGGCTAAAACTCAGTTGTGATTTCCTCCTACTTTACCAGAACAGAACATAATATACTTATTTTCAGATTTTCTGTATTTCCAATGCCCAGGTCTCTGAGGTATTGCTGATCCAGAAGGGGCTGGGCTGCCCAATGCAGGGCAGGTTAAAGATAGTACAACTTCAAATCAACCAAGCAAAAGCTCCCCCTCCACACTTTCCTCCCCCCGGCCCTGCATTCTAGAAAGGAACAGCCCTCTACCAATTCCCCCAGGTTCTGAGTCAGACCAACACCCAGCGCCCACTGAAATCATCCCACCACCTCACCTTATGGGCCTGTCTCCAGGAAGCCACATCAAAGGAACAAGTTCTGCCCACCTCTGTGGCTTCCCAGGTAGCTGAATGGTGTGCCTGCCCCTTTCCTCTTGACAGCGCTCACCATTATTTGTGCATTGTAGTTATCCCCTGGCCTGTTGACCTCACTCACCTTAACAGTAACAGACCTTACATTTCAACACACACACACACACACACACACACACACACACACACACACCAGTTTAATTTTTATTTCTTAATCCCATAAATTTTCCTTAAGCCTTCACCACCTGCTCCCAATTATATATGGGCAGATGGCAGGCAGAAAGAACACAGCACAAACACTGATGGGAAATTGGGAATTCTATGGTATTTAGCTTGCTGTTTTATATACAAATACACTCGGGGTTTGGGAGAAGAGATAAGTCGTACTGCTGAAGTCATATCTGATTCTTATCTCTAGCCTTCTCACTGGACACAGTACAAGAAACATGCTTTGCAAAGAATGACACGGCCCGAGAATGGGATTTTCAGTGAGAGTCAATGTTTTGATGAAATAAAAATAAACTGCATTATTACACAGCAAATTCTGGAAAGTGTCAAGCATCCAGAATGGACTAAAAGGAAGCACAGCTGTCAACGTGGCCAGAAATAGGTGAAAATCAGAGCCACAGAGGCTTTCTGTCCAGCACCCACTATACAGAATAGGGACCTCCATTCTTGATCACTCCTGTTTCAAGCCCACCCTCACCCCACCCCACCATACCCCTCCCCTCACCACCTCCTACCTCACCCCCACCCCGTTAAAGGGCTTCACTTAATCTTAACAAGACTCTATGTTGAATCACAATCCCGAGTCACTGAAAGGTCAACTATTACAGAAACCTCTTTAGGAATGACCAAAATCCTGATCTCTGACCCCAAAGTCCACCTGACTTCAGAAGTCAGTTCTCCCTTACCAAAACTAGGATATCTAGAATCAACTATTTTGATCTCTCTTCCACCTGGCCCTATAAAAAAGTCTAAAGTCAAAGAGACCTTACAGGCAGTACCTGCAATGACCGGTACAGTGGCATGCTGGAGCTTAGCCTTCCTCACCTGCCCTCACTGAGGGCCAACAGGGAACTCACTCTGCAGACACAGCCACCGCCACAGTGTTCAGAAAAACAGTCTGAAAATGTTCTTAAATAATGGAAAACGCATGTGTCAGATAGGGTCCACTTAATCCTCCCAACAACCCTTGCTCTACATTGGATCTTGAGTGTCCCCCCCAAGGCCATGTGTCGCACACCAGACTATGGGCTAAGAAGAGGAAACAGAACCTTTAAGCAGTGGAACCTAGTGGGAAAACTCAGCCTCTTCCATGTGTCTTCTTGGTATGTTCACATGAGATGAGCCAAACCCTTTTTTTTTCTTTTTNGGTCTTATGGGGCTGACATCTGTGTAGATCATAGTTGGATGGCTAGGCAGACATCTAACTACTCCGCTAAGACGCAAGCTCTCCAGTGTGGCCTCTCCCTTCTTAGGAACAACTATCTGCACAACACAGCATAGTACTCCAACTCCTAATGATCTGAGTCTGCTCCCAAAAGTGTGGAATCCTCCTCTCCTCAGTGTTGTCTAGACAGACTGCAGCCAGGCTTGTGAGGTCAGCTCCTCTGGTCATGACAATGAGAGGAGTTAGCAGGGAACAGGCAATCAGGGAAGAGGCCACGAAAGCAGAGACCATGAAGAATTCTGCTTATTGGCTTAATCATAGCTTGCTCAGGACAACCAGGACCACCTGCCCACACACCACCTAAACCACAAAGAGAGCTAACACCCCACTCTGCAGCTGGGAGGCCAGCTCTCTACCTTTGTCACAGCCCTGAGCCAAGGACCACCTGGACCAGCCAGGAGATGAAGTAATGGGAGAGGAGAGGAGAGAGAGCTCAGGGGTCCTATAAGAGACTAGCTCAGGGCCTGCTAGACGGCCTACCGGCTCTGGTGGCCCCCACCATGCCACAAAGGTGCTTTAGCTTCTGCTTCAGTAAACATCTGTCTTCGCCTCTCCAGAGTCCTTACTTTCTTTGTACCTCGGTTTCAATTTTTTTTTGTTTTTGTTTTTGTTTTTTTGTTTTTGTTTTTCGAGACAGGGTTTCTCTGTGGCTTTGGAGCCTGTCCTGAAACTAGCTCTTGTAGACCAAGCTGGCCTCAAACTCACAAAGATCAGATTTAATCTGCCTGAGTGCTGGGATTAAAGGCCAGCTCAATCCAAACTCTTTCTTATGTATTCCTCTATGAATTATCATGTCATTGTAGGCCCAAAGCAATCGAGCGAGAGACTGAGGACTGACCCTCTGAAGCCAAGCAAAAAAAAATCCTCCTCCCATCTTGGGCATTTGTTAAAAAAAAAAACAAAAAAAAAAACTAGGAAACAGACTGACAGAGAGGGTTCTCAGCTATTGGTGTGGATTCATTTAATCCTTCCATAGTCCACAACACAAATACTCTCAAATACTTCTTACGGGCGTGAAAGTATCCCTTTAAAATACTTTGCATGAATAAGTGCTACTTTTAAAATCATAACAAAAGTATAAAGACATGATGGTCTTGAAGAATTCAGGAAAATGTAAAATAAGCAGAAGACACAGGACAGGAGAGAGAAATTGGAGTAAGGCCAAGTCCATTCACCCATAAACGAGGAAAGCCCGACAGACATCGAGTCAGTCTCCTCAAGTCCCAGATGTGCTTCTACCTTGCACTCTCCCTGCACAGCTGTGCACAGCTCCTCTAGCACAGCACAGCCGCCAAGAGGTGCCCACATGTGGCATCCGTTTACAGGTAACTAACCTGACAAAAGCACCTTAAGAGAGAGGAGTTTATTGTGGGTCCAGCTCAAGGGCCCAGGCCGCCACGGCAGGGAAGTCACAGTCTGGAAGCAGGGCACTCACACTCAGCTGCAGCAAATGGTGGCTGCGCTCAGTGCAAGGTTTTCCAATTGCTCTGCATGGATCTTGGAGCTGTTGACAAGGAAGCTACAGAGCATCCCAGCCTAGGCTTCCAAGGACTCGAGTCTCATTTCTTCAAACTCAACTTGTTGGTGACACTTGCTCACAGTGGCTTATCTGGTGGCTTCTCTTTCCACTGCTTAAGGAAATCCCAGGGGACGGGAAAACAAAGATGCTCTTCCTCTGAGAGACAATCTGCTCTCTGGGAAACTGCAGCAGCTTCATGACTCAAACTTTGTAACTGGGCCCCACAGAAAGAAAAACAAACAAACTATTCCTCCTTGCATTTCTGCTTTCCAACTCCTTGATTATCCTTTTCCAGGGGTCCTGAGCAGGTTTTTAACCACGCAGAACAAAGAACAAACATCAACAAAGACAACTGCTCATTATGCAGCGTTTGCTGCCAAGGCCTGGGACAGATGCTACGCCGTGTGGACAGTTTCTCCCAGCTGGCGAGGCAGTCACTGTCATTACCGTCACTGTGGCTGTGGGAAGCTTAGACTCTTAGCAATGAGATGGACACAGCTAGAGCTCTGCAGAGGTGAGGACAGGACCAACTTAGGAGCAAACTTAAGAAACTGTCCTACCAAACTTAACAAAGTGGAAAAGAACGGGAAAATCACACTTTATATGAATACATGTGTACAGGCACACATATGTGTCCATACAAGATCTCTAAGTGGCCTGGAACTGGCCAAGCATTGTGGTCTGGCTGGCAAGGGAACCTGAGGATCTACATGCCTGGCCAGGACTGGGATTACAAACATGAGCTTTTCCTATGCGGGTTCTCAGGTTGGAATTGGGTCTCATGCTTACAAAGCAAACACTTTATTAACTGGTCTCTCCCTTCCAGACTTAGAACCACACTTTAAAAAAAGAAATCAATAATTCTTTTTTACAACCCAATCAAAATGCATTTTTTGTTTAATAAATGACTGTATCAGACTAGAACCTGAAGATGATCCCTATGGCAAGGAAGTGTGCTTCTGACGACTCCAGGGCTCAGGGCAGACTTACTGACGATGGACGGTCCAGTAACAACTACTACGGGAGATGTGTGTAAACAGAACCATCTCTCAGGTTTCCACCAGAATCTATTGCAAGCCTGTGCCAGTAACAATCAGATCTCTATGAACATTTGACGTCAGAGATGAGTCAACCATCCAGAAAAACCAGTTATCAGTCCCCAACGAAAGTCCCTAGCTAGGTGACAGCAGTTTCACCACACTGAAACCTCAAATGAGCTCTTCTATAGGACAATGTTTAAAAATAAAAAAAGAGAGATGGCCTGGTGGCTATGAGCCCTTATTGCTCTTGCAGAGGACCTGAGTTTGGTTCCCAGCACCCATGTCAGGTGGCTCACAAGCACCTGTAACTCCAGCTTCAGGAAATCTGACACCTCTGGCCTCCATGGGCACTGCACTCAAGTGCGCAGACCCACATTCAATATCCTAGTTAGTTCTGTACTGCTGAAATAAACACCATGACCCGAAGCATGGGGAAGAGGAGGGTTCTTTCATCTCACAACTCTCAAGCCACAGTCTGCCACCAAGGGAAGGAGGGCAGGAGCTGAAGCAGACATGAGGAGCACTGCTTACTGGCTCAATCTCATGGCTTACCCAGGGTAACCAGGACCACTGCCCAGTAGTATGCCCCCAGTGGGCAAGAAAATGATCCAAAGACTTGCTACAGCCAGTCTGAAAAAGGCAAATCTCAATTGAGATTCCATTTTCTTAAATGTCTAGGTTTGTGTCAAGTTGACAAGAACCAACTACCGTGTGTGTGTGTGTGTGTGTGTGTGTGTGTGTGTGTGTGCGCGCGCGCGCACACTTGGAAAGTACATGCAGACAGATCTCTGTGATTTTGAGGCCAGCCTGGTCTAAATAGAAAGTTACAGGTCAGCCAAGGCTACATAGTGAGAGCTACCTCAAAACAAACAAATAAACAAAAAACAGCAGTAACAACAATAATATTTGTTTAAGTAAGAAATTTGAGCATTCAGAACTAAACCTGATCATTTACAGACAGTTAATCTTCTCAACATAATGGAATGAGGGGAAGAAAAGTCATTTCACCAATGTGACTAGACCTGAGAATCTAAATTCACAAGAATAAAGTTGGACAGCTTCTTGAGTGTACAAAAGTTAATGCTAAGGTCTACATGTGAGATCAAAAATGGTGTTAAGTCTTAAAAGAAAATAAGATTTAACCCTTTATTTGGGCAAAAGGATTTTAGATAGAAGACCTATAGCACAACTCAAAACAGAAAAGTTTTTAAGCATACTTCACCAAAATTAATAACATTTCTGTTATAAGCAATATCATCAAAAAAGGACAATTCACAGAATGAAAGTATTTGCAAATTATCTGCCTCAGGAGGGACATACCTGAAATCCAAAATATATTAAGATATCTTAAAACTCAGAACTGGGAAAGAATCCACACCGGCATGTCTCCAGAAGAGGTGCAAACAGCCACTAGGCTACTGAAAAGACACTTAGCATTCTGAGTCATGAGTGCTGTGCAGGGACCAAGTGACAGGCTCATGACACATAGGTTGTGAATGAATTCACAGACTAGAGCGAAGCTGCAGTTGGACTGTTCTCTGGGAGGGATTGCTTTGCTGGGAGGCAGGGGAAGCCCTTACACAGTGGTTAAAAGGAAAGTGGGCAGGTCTTATGGGGCTGACATCTGTGTAGATCATAGTTGGATGGCTAGGCAGACATCTAACTACTCCGCTAAGACGCAAGCTCTCCAGTGTGGCCTCTCCCTTCTTAGGAACAACTATCTGCACAACACAGCATAGTACTCCAACTCCTAATGATCTGAGTCTGCTCCCAAAAGTGTGGAATCCTCCTCAGTGTTGTCTAGACAGACTGCAGCCAGGCTTGTGAGGTCAGCTCCTCTGGTCATGACAATGAGAGGAGTTAGCAGGGAACAGGCAATCAGGGAAGAGGCCACGAAAGCAGAGACCATGAAGAATTCTGCTTATTGGCTTAATCTCATAGCTTGCTCAGGACAATCAGGACCACCTGCCCACACACCACCTAAACCACAAAGAGAGCTAACACCCCACTCTGCAGCTGGGAGGCCGGCTCTCTACCTTTGTCACCGCCCTGAGCCAAGGACCACCTGGACCAGCCAGGAGATGAAGTAATGGGAGAGGAGAGGAGAGAGAGCTCAGGGGTCCTATAAGAGACTAGCTCAGGGCCTGCTAGACGGCCTACCGGCTCTGGTGGCCCCCACCATGCCACAAAGGTGCTTTAGCTTCTGCTTCAGTAAACATCTGTCTTCGCCTCTCCAGAGTCCTTACTTTCTTTGTACCTCGGTTTCAATTTTTTTTTGTTTTTGTTTTTGTTTTTTTGTTTTTGTTTTTCGAGACAGGGTTTCTCTGTGGCTTTGGAGCCTGTCCTGAAACTAGCTCTTGTAGACCAGGCTGGTCTCGAACTCACAAAGATCCGCCTGCCTCTGCCTCCCGAGTGCTGGGATTAAAGGCGTGCGCCACCACCGCCTGGCAGTTTCAATTCTTTACGATCCTCTGGGAAGACCCTAGATACCCGGGCAGTTAGCCTGCAGCATCATTATTCTAGGATCCATTACAAGAACAGCCTGCTTTAAAGCAAAAGCAACCTAGTTGTGAGGTTAGACTAGGCCGAGATGGCCCTCATCCTAGAATGGGTTTATAGTTAGGAAAAAGCAGAGCCAGCTCACACTACTAGGATGCCCTTTCTATTCAAGGGCACGTGGGACAAGGGCATGTAGAAGTTAGAGGCCTGGGACACTGGTGGTGAGCCAGGAGAGGCAGCAGTTCCTTTCCAGCTTGATGGTACCCAAAGGGTTAACTCTGATGACTCAGCATTTCTACTCCTACATACAGACTTGAAAAATATGAACACACATTACTTTGGTTTTTTTGAGTCAGCGATTCTCTGTGTAACAGCCCTGGCTGTCCTGGAACTCACTCTGTAGACCAGACTGACCATGAACTCATACTGACTTTGCCTCCTAAACACCACGGCCCAGCAA
The DNA here is from genome assembly GCA_028555095.1 of Dicrostonyx torquatus. Taxonomy (NCBI): domain Eukaryota; kingdom Metazoa; phylum Chordata; class Mammalia; order Rodentia; family Cricetidae; genus Dicrostonyx; species Dicrostonyx torquatus. Next base: position 49,653 of record JAQHUG010000582.1, on the reverse strand, counting down.
ATATTTATTGTTATGCATGTTTTGTCTGTATCGTCTGTGGGAATGTATGCTCACACGTATGCCAATTCCCCAGGTAAGTTAAAGGAGGGTCAGATGCCCAGCGCTGGAGTAACAGGTGGTTGTAAGGGGCCTGACCTGGATACTAGGAAGCAGAGCTGAACTCTGGCCTGCTGGAAGATCAGGAAGGTCTCTAAACCACTCAACCACCTCTCCGGCCACCTCCCTCACCATGTCTTTAAAAATTAAAACCTAATCTGTTATCATTCTTTTAGGATTAAAAAAAAAGTTTTACATTTTCAAATAATGTTGAAAAACATTGGTTTGTGGCCAGTAAGATGACCCTTTCATCTCTGTAAGTCCTCTAACATCAATGCTTTAAATCGTGATCGTTTCGTCAATGATGAAAGCTGAATGCTCTGCAGCCCTGACAGTTTGCATCTGAGTCCCCAAAACCCACAGCAAGAAGGAAGAGTTATCCAAAAAGCTGTTCTCTGACCTGCGCCTGCGCAGCACGGCGCATGCGCACCTGCTCTCTCATGCATGGACTCACACCTGCACCACTCTACCACCACCAACAATGAAACAAAAAAAGATTCATAAATTATTTGGTTGGGCATGTCTGCCCAAGAGTGAAGTAGACGTTAGGCATTTGCCCAGCTCCACTTTACGAATAACGAGGGTCTCTGAACACCTGTTAGTTTAAGCGTGAACCAAGTGCCCCCAAAGGCAAATTCACAGCACTTTGGGGCTGAAAGTGCTTATATTCCTGAAGTTGTAAGCCTGCTGTAAAACTTTTTATAAAGTTTACATGAAGTGTTTTAGTTTTCTTAAGAGCGCACATTTGAAATGGCTCAGTCTTAGGGCTGGGACTCCCATGTCTGTTTTCTTGTCTGCACCAACACAGCTCTGGGAATGATACTTGCTGACAACCCCCAGCCCAGCTGGAATGGACACAAAGCAATGTGACAGCTGAGTTACCATCTCAGCACCCCACTCTAGGTGGCACACTCCTTTTCTATAGCTCTATTTATGCCTCAGTACTTTGGGGGGGAAAGACCTCCATTTACATATGTAAATTGTGGGCATGCAGCTAAGAATAAGTGACACCACACAGTCACCAGGTGTGCAGCCAGACTGGCATCTCGGTTTCTATCCTACGCAAAAGTGGACTGACTCTGTTATGGTCCAGCCCGTTTTCTGAAGGCATCAAGCACCACACCTTCCAGCCCTCGACTCTCCTGGGCAGGAATGCTAAAATCACTATCAAAATCAAAGCCATGGTGGGAAATGCAATGACGTAAGATGCCAGTTTTTACACATCTGGCTTTGCTGAAATAAGGTTTGAAATTTTAAAAAAGCAACCGACACGTGTCAAGGTGAACCTTGACAGCACAATCAACTGTCAGACGAAAACCTAATGTCTAGACATGACTGCCCACCTCCAACCTCCTGACAGGATCCTCTGTAGTGACTGCTGCTGCCAGACAACTCTCAGAAACGCTCACACTTCCACAAGGGTCTACACACAGAAGCACGCATGTACTGTTCTTTAAAAACCAGATCCATGGCTTCCCCATGTTCTGTCCTCCAACCCCTCCCACGGGGAAAATCTTACTCAACACTGTCACAGTCACCTCCCTCTCCATGCACCCAAAGTCATCTCATTTAAAAAAAAAATCAAGTCACCTTCGCCACATTTACTCTTGTAGCCCATCAGCATTAAGTACATTCTCTGCTTAGTCAACACAGGTGTCCCTTTTGCTTCCTGCCCTCCAGCCTTTAGGAAGCCCAATTCTGTTGTTTTGGTTTTTGATTTGTTTGTTTTTTATTTGTTTCTATATTTGTTTTAATTTGTATTTATTTTATTTGTTTCTGTATTTGCTTTTGTTTGTTTGTTTCGGTTTTTTAGACAGGGTTTCTCTGTGTAGCCTTGGCTGTGTTGGAACTCACTTTGTAGACCAGGTTGGTCTTGAACTCACAGAGATCCACCTGCCTCTGTGTGGGATTAAAGGTGTGCATCACCACTGCCAGGCTGTCGCTGTTTTTAACTACGTCAGATACTTCATTTGAATGGAGTCATACGAGATTTGCCCTTGTGGCTTGTTTTGTTGAACATAACGTCCTTGAGGCTTAAAGTAAGCCACTACTAAAGCCCGACCATGTGTCCTCAGACACATGAACATGTCCAAGAGTCAACCACCTTTCGGACCTTTGTCCTTTAATTTTCTAGCTGTCCAGGACTAGGAGCAGGGCGAGTCTGTTCTGCAGATCTAAGCTGTAAGAAGAGATCAGGACCCCAAAGCCCTGAGTGACTTTAACTGAGCAGCATACTGTATCCCACAGGCCTGGGGAAAGCCGAAGCAGTGTTCCACAAAGAACATGCATGGACCTCCTAAGAAGGACCTGCCCAGGCTAGAGAGTGTTCAGTGGCTTAGAGCTCTTACTGCTCTTGTAGAGGACCTGGGTTCAATTCCCAGGACCCACCTGGGAGCTCAGTTCCAGGGGATCAGACAGCCTCTTCTGACCTCCATGGGCATCCACCATAGACATACATGGTACACATACGCACACATAGGCAAAACGTTTATAAATATAAGATAATTTTTTAAAAAAGAATGAAAGAACTACTCTAGCCAAAAAGCCTGCGCCTCTCTCCAGCAAGACCCTAGCCAGCAATGCTCACCTCTAGTTTCTCAGCTCACAGAATGACATCACAGCTTTTCTTCACTGTGTCTTATCGCTACCTAACAGGCTCTATATAACACATTATGGTAGGTACTATACATAGATATTACACGTTACATATATCAAGGGGGTGCTAAACAGACGATGAACTCTTCTTTAGACCTTTTACTGTATCACTGAGGCTGGTTAAGACTTCAACCTATCAGCCTCAGCAGTAGCGGGGATGCTCTGCTTTGGTGTTTTGTTGTTGTTGGTTTGGGTTGGGTTGGGCTGGGGTTTACTGGGATGTCTTCTTGCTTTATAGCTCTGGGTCGCTGGAATTTGCTAGGTATAACCAGACTGTGTGAACTTGCGCTGATCCTGCTTCTGTCTCTGCCTTCCGAGTACTGGGGTTACAGACTATACCACTGTATCTGACTTAGAATAGATACGTTTTCCATCAGGAGCTCTAGACTTTGCATCCAAGTTGCTAATTTTCATACTCTTAAAGATGTTTTTAAAAGTACATTCATTGAGTGAAAGAGAAAGACCTTTTCCCTCTGGGAACAGTTACAGTCACGCATGAAAGAGCTGAAGGAGCAACAACCGGCATGGCCACCACAACCGGCATGGCCACCACAACCGACATACGCCACCACAACCGGCATACGCCACCACAACCGGCATACGCCACCACAGCCGGCATGGCCACCACAACCGGCATGGCCACCACAACCGGCATGGCCACCACAACCGGCATGGCCACCACAACCGACATACGCCACCACAACCGGCATACGCCACCACAACCGGCATACGCCACCATAACCGGCATGGCCACCACAACCGGCATGGCCACCACAACCAGCGCAGCAGCTTCTCTTTAAGCAGCCCACTTCTGCCATTTCACCCCGGGGGGGGGGGGATAAGAAGGGTTCCAGATGGGTCCACTGGACCTCTTGTTTGCGCCAAACATCCATGTGCAGGGGCCCTCACCCCACCGTCCACCCCGGCCACCATAAGGAAATCATTTACTGCTTCATGCTTTTCAAAGCCTCCAGCCAGAAGCCACTGCTGGGCAAAATGATTTGCATAAGGTTCCTCATTGGTTAGCCGGTGTTGAAGTGGCCTAATTCCCCTTACTCAGCAACCTGCAACTTTCCCAGAGTACATCTCAGGGCACGACAGCATTGGAAAGGCTGTTTTCTGTTAAATCTTGTGATCCACATACAGGGTAGAATTTTCTGGAACAATAACAACAAAATAAGCAACTGCCTGGGAGTTTAAGAGACACAAAAAGACAAAAAGTTTAAACCAAATTTATCACAGGAAAAAAAAAAAGCGAATATGAGATTTAAACCACAAGATTATGTTTAAAATTTATAGCCATGAGCTTCACTGGGTTGCTCTGAAAAAAACCAATACCCAGTCACTGACTCGCAAGATGTATGTGTCTACTTTATACGGCACACTGGTGTGAGCAGCAGGAAAGTGGGGCAGGGAAGCAGGGCAGCTGTCCATGCAGCACGATGTGGTCTTGACAGAGCCCCAGCTAGGAGTCCCTGGTTACTAGAGAAGGGTGCAATCTTTCTGGCTCCAGGAGAAGACCTGCAGCCTCCCAGACTCTCAGGCTCCTAGAGAGCACGTGGAGGCATGGGCAGCGTGCCCACAGGAACCTGGGCAGTTACGGGCTTCCGTATGAAGGCTCTCAACTCCCGACTTTGTTTAAAGATCAGGTGGACACTAAAAGTGCTCATGCTGCAGGACTAACAGCCAGACTGGGGAGTTTTTGTGACTTGGACGTTGATGACTCTGAAGGAAATTCCTGGAAAGAAGCTGTGTTTACAGCGGCTGACTACAGTGCGGTGATGTGGAGTGGCTGCGGCAGCACAGGTCTGATTGCGCCAGCACCATCGGGCTAGCTTCAGCTCCAGTAGCCACTGCTCACCTCCTCTGCCAGTGATTAATAGATAAAAAACCTTTTAAATATAGTATTAATTTAGCAGACCACTAACTTCCACCAACCCCAAAGCTAAAACGCCATCAGATAACATCTGAGGCCTGAGGGAAAGCTCCCTCTGCCTTGCTATAACCAGACCCTTAACTCAGGACTTCCTTCACTCTGTGAACTATAAAAACTGTTTCCAGGTTGCAACATGAAACTAGAGTGTCTGAGTTACTGTTCTTTTTCTGTGAAAAAAAATATGACCAATGCAACTTTTGTTTTGTTTTGTTTTTTGTTTGTTTTGTTTTGCTTTTTTCAAGACAGGGTTTCTCTGAAGCTCTGGTGCCTGTCCTGGAACTAGCTCATGTAGACCAGGATGGCCTCGAACTCACAGAGATCCGCCTGCCTCTGCCTCCCGAGTGTTGGGATTAAAGACGTGCGCCACCACCGCCTGGCAACCAATGCAACTTTTAAAGAAAGCATTTTATTGGAGGCTTGCTTACAGTTCCAGGGCGTTAGTCCATGGTGATTGTGGTGCAGAGCCTGACAAGCAATAGTTGAGAGCTCATATGATCTTCAAGTTACAGACAGGGAAGGAAGACTGGATTGGCATGGGTTCTTTGAAACCCCAAAGCTCACCACCAATGACACACCTCCTCCAACAAGGCTACACATCCTACCCCTTCCCAAACAGTCCACTAACTGGGGACCAAGCATTCAAACCTATGGGGGGATATTTTCATTCTCACCACCACATGGGGTAACCTAACCTGTGGTTCCAGGCCATGGCCAGTCAGAAGGATCCCAGAAAACAACAACAACTAAACAAACAAACAAAAAACTATCTCTTATTCTCTTTAAGATGAAATCTGTGTCATACATTGACAAGACCACGCTGCCCCTTCTGACTCTCTGATACAGTAATGACTGTGTCCCTCTGCAGGACATAGCCAAGTTCTTTCTGTCCTGGGCAGCTAGCAGGAAGAAGGATTGCGTCAGAGGTCACTGACAATGAAAAAGAGCTGACTCCAGACAGGAAGATCCCGCCTCTGGAGCTCTTTGCTTAGTACAGTAAAAGAAAGCAGCACACAGGAGGGTCAGAAGGGCAGATCCTTCCAGCACTGAATTTCTGGGAGCAGATCCAAAGGGAGCCTGCTGGACCCATACCAGACCTCGCAGCTGAACAGAAGTGTGACTTGAGGACATCCTTCATGAAGAAAGCTGAAAGTTCAGGTCTTCTTGGCTATTCCAGGCCTCACATCTCAAGAGGAATGTGCCTGGGTCGTCCTCCTTGAAGAAAGCCTGCAAGTCCAGAAGTTCTAGGCTATTCTTCCGATAATTACTTTGAAAGTACACACGTTCCGACAGGATCTGTGTGTTAGGGATGATCTGAGCTCAAAAGGAAGAGCAGTTTTCTCTGAGATAGCAGAGAACTGGACCCAGCTGGACTAAGCTGCATGATACTTAAGACACACACAATTCAAATGGTGTTGAGTCACACCACAGCACACCTGGGCACCAGCCTCCATCCATGGCAGATACCCCCTCTCCTCCATCGCAGCCTGAGGCTGGAACTGCCAACACCTATTTCGACAAGCACACCAAGTCTTTTCCAAAGTAAAGTGACAAGTTTATCACAGTGGAAGTATTTCTTAGCAACCTTGGATTTATAACATCTTTAATACTATTTTCACCAGGTTCTTTTTGCTAATTAATTTACTTTATGTGTACAGATGTGTTTTGGCTGCATGTTCGTCTGTGCACCACTTGCATGCCTGATGCACAATAAAGGCTAGAAAAGAGTGTCAGATGCACAGGGACCGGAATGGCACTTGGTTGTGAGCCACCATGTGGGTGCTGGGAATCAAAACCAGGTCCTCTGGAGAAGCTGACAGGGCTCTTAACTGATGAGCCACCTCTTCAGCCTCGAATGTCCTTTTTCTTAAAAATGTGTTAGCAACAAAGTGCTAATGTTTAATGTTGTGCCCCAGGTTAGCTTTTCGCCATGAGGCCTGTGGTTTTGCCTGCACAGCTCTGCATGCAGAGTGTGAGTACACAGTGCACTCTGCGCATCGTTTGCTGAAGCACCGCCGCTCCAGGGCTCTCAGCCTAGGGTAAGAGATATCACTTATGACCTTTTGTAATGCACTAAATGGCTAAGAGAAAAAGAGTGAACTAGATGTTCATGCTATTTATTAAATATTAATCCTAATAAAGTAAATCTGCCATAAAGGTTTTGTGTGTGTTTGCCTGTGTGAGGTTACATGAACATGTGTGTGAGCAGGTAGGTGGAGGCTCTAAGTTGATATCAGCTGACTCTAGTCATTGAGGCAGGATCCCTCCATTGAATGCAGCGCTCTCTAATTGGCCAGTCTAGTTAGCCAGCTTTCCTGCTATCTACCCTACCTTCCACATCTTCTCCACTGAGCCATCTCCCTTGCCTAAAGGTCTGCTTTTGAAGAAGTCTTACAATACTGAAATATTCCCTCCTGTATGAGATTAAATTATAACAGAACACAGAGTACAGTCCAGTTTGTTGTAACCCTAGAATGAAATACAACCAAGTTACTGAGAGGGCTTGCCTTTTCTATGATTGAAAGTTGTAACTGGTGACTGCTCGTTCTTTTCCTGGCGGCCCAGACCCGAATAATCACCCCAAAACTATATTAATCACAACACTGTTTGGCCAGTAGCTTAGGCTTATTCCTAGCTAGCTCTTACATCTTAAATTAACCCATTTCTATTAATTTGTGTATCACCACAAGGCTGGTCCTTCTCCTCTGGCAGTTTCCTGGCATCTCCCTGACTCTGCCTACTCTCCCTCTATATCTCTGTTTGGATTTCCTGCCTGACTCTATTCTGCCCTGCCATAGGCCAAAGCAGTTTCTTTATGACCACTGGTAGTAAACATATTAAAAGCATACAGAGGGGAATCCCAGATCAAAGTTATATTTTTTTCTTTATAACCGTATTACCTAAATGCTTATACTAACCATATGTTTTTAAAGCAGAGAAAGTGCTGAGGTTTTTGTCTGTGCTTGATTTGGGGAGGGAGCAGATTTCATTCACGTGTGTGTGTGTGTGTGTGTGTGTGAATGTGTGTGTGAGTGTGTATGTGGAGCAAATTTCATTCACATTTGTGAGTGTGTGTGAGTGTGTGTGAGTGTGTGTGAGTGTGTGTGACTGTGTGTGTGTATGTGGAGCAGATTTCATTCACATTTGTGTGTGTGTGAGTATGTGTGTGTGAGTGTGTGTGCGTATGCCATGCATGCATACACGGGTAACCCTGGAGTCCAGAAGAGGGCATCCAATTCCCTGAATCTGGAGTTACAAGTAGTTTCCCAGCCACCTGGCACTGGGTGCTGGAACTGAACTCAGGTTCTCTGGAAGAACAGCAAGTACTCAAGCTCTGAACCACCTCTCCAGGCACTTGAGTGCTGTTTTAAAATTAATTTCCATGTAATATTACCTTAACATTTTAAGAGTCAGGCAGTTGGGGCTAACGTGCAGCTCAGCAGCACTGGGCTTGCTTGGTAGTCATTCCCAGCAAGGAAAACCATGTCCCCCTGATATGTACTGTTACTTAGAGGCCGACTCCTCACTTAGGTTTGCAGGTGCCTATGGGTAACGGGAAACAGGATGTGTACTTACTATGCCTGCCTTCATTTTACACCTGCCTCCTTTGCTAGCCTAAATTCTGGGCAGAATCTGAAGGTAAAAACGTGACTCGTTTAAGAGTACTCCTCTGAAGATGGGACTCCTCCCCCTCCAAGACTAAATACATCGACACATGACTAAGGCACTTTTGGGATCTGCAGGGCATCGTAAATGAGAGATTGCTAACTCCCCACTTTCCAGTGTCCAGCTCCAGACCACAGTCAGCCCTACAGCAGCCCCACAGCAGCCACCATGGACTCCAGGGTCATGGGTCTGACAGAGAAGCCTCCTGTTGCCGCTGCTCTGCTGGCCAGTGCTGAACTCCCAACCAAGCAGACTACATTAAGAATATGTCGGCTTGACCATGCCTGCTCC
>JAQHUG010000582.1:22447-37919 GCA_028555095.1 Dicrostonyx torquatus | reverse complement strand
CCAGCAAAGCAGAAGTCAGCAAAACAGAAAAAGAACGACTGTAGCAGAGGTGGCAGCACACGCCTGCAGTCCTGCTCCAGATCAGCCTGGGTGGCACAGCAAAGCCTTATCTCAGAATTCAAAGAAAACGGAAATGAGAGCTGCCACTGGGAGTAAGAAAGCCAGAGCCAGGTGCGAGCCAATGACACTACCACGGGAAGGCAGCAGCTAGAGGGTGTCTGACAAACCAGCAAGGCCAGCACCTGACTGATGCCACAGACACTGATAACCTGTGGTTGACCGCCACAACCTGTCCTGGGACCCACACATGCGCCTTCGTACAGGTGCCTATACACATGAATTAAACTCCTTAATTTTGAAGGCTTTAATAAGTTTGGGTTATCTTATCTCTAAATCTATTAATTTTATGTTTCTAGGCCAGCCTGAGATATATGTAGCAAAAAAGAGTCTGTCTCAAATAAACAAGGGCGAGGAATGAAGTTCAATGTTAGAAGATTTGTCTAGTGTATGCAGGGCCCTGGGTTTACATTTCCAGCGCCACAATAACAATGAAGGTAATAATAACAATAGTCATAAAAACCAACAAACACCCTAGCCACATTAATTAACAGACATGACTACATATATGTATCAAGCAACCTGACATTTAGAATCATAAATAAGATAGATTCTTTTCTTGGGAAAAAAAAAAAGCTTATCTTTATTTGTGCTTGCCATGTGTTCTCACACATACAGGTGGCCCTGGAGACCAGAAGAGGACATCAGGTCCTCCAGAGCTGGAGTGACAGGTTGTCAGGGACCTTTGCCCTAATAAAATATTGCAGGAGGTTAGCAAAGATCTTTGATTTAGAATGTTTAACAGAGCCAGTTAGGGCTATTGACTCTAAGAAGCTAACAAAGATACGGAGACCATTGTTTTAAGGATGTTTGCAGAGAGCCCCTCTTCCAAAATTAGCTATCCACAAAAGAATGTTTCCCTTTACACAGGTGTGCTAGCTATTGATTTTATTACCACCAGTTCCTGCTCATTGCCCTAAGTCCCGACCCCCCACCTCAAGCCAAGCTCCCCATTTCAGAGCTATATATACTGGTATTGTTCCCTAATAAAGCAAGACCTTGACAAGTGAATTCTGCTTGGTCTTCTTCCTTTCTCTCGCTCATGATTTTCAGGTAGAGCCTCTTCAGACCCTGAATAACTGGACCTGCAGGTCAGGTCAACAGGCAGCTGTAAAGGCACCTGGGAGCCAAGCTCGGGCCCTTTGGAAGAGTAAGTGCTCTTTACCACAGACGCATCTTCCCAGCCCCTAGAAAAGACATTTCCAAAGCACATGCACTTAGGAAATCCATCACATTCACTTCCTGTCAGTTGGACCAATCAGACAGGGTGGCATGATGAGAACCCACCTTTGGGTTAGATGACGCAATTCGGACAGCAGCACAGTGCTGGCTGCCCGCATCCTAACCACGCTCATGGTGTGCGCCTCCACATCCAATTCTGCTTACCAGTGCTGAAGAATCTGTCAACTCAAGCTCTAGACCCTTGACAATGAATATTAGATGGCAACAAATATCTCGTCATCTGCCTCTGTGGCCTCTGTGGCAGGCAAGATCCTGGGGCAGGTCCAATCCTGACTACTTGGTAAATTGCAGTCAAGGAAACTGGCAAACCTTGTGCATGTATTATTAGTTAATTAATTCTAACACAGCAAAAAGGCACGTGGTATTTATTTCTGGCATAATGGGCTCAGAACACTGAGGCAGTAGGATTGCAAAGTTGAGGCCATCCTGGGGTATAGAGTGAGTTCCAGGCCAGACTGGGCTGTTTTTCTAGTTCTAAGTCTGTCATAGACTTTTTAGTTTGGGTGAGAGATAAGTAAATAAAAATAAATTCGATAGTGAAAAGTGTAAAATCCAATGTGAAGTGCTCTTCGAACTGTACGGGAGCTCAGGGAGATATATATATAGACATTTTTGTGCATGCGAGTGGGGAAATAATATGCATGTGGGGGTTAGAGAACAAATGCAGGAGTCAGTTCTCTCCTGTGAGCACATAGGTCCCAGGGATTGAACATGGCTCACCAGGCTTGGCTGCCAGCACCTTTAACCAGCTGAGCCATCTCATGAGCGCTTGCAGACATAGCTGTGTGTACAACTGCAGGGATACATGGGTAACATGTTTAGGGTACACAGACATAGCTGTGTGTACAACTGCAGGGATAGATACCTCTAGTCCTCCATGTGTGTCCCACCCTACACAATCCCATCCACTCTCCTTCCCCAGAGTGAAGCTTCCGAGCTGAGGGGCACAGCCCTCAGTGAGCTCTGAAGAAAGCCACCTGAGGAGAGATATTACCCTAAGAAACTAAGTACTGATTCACAAGTCTCTCATGTGTATTATCCTGCATACCCAGTAAAGACATAGAAGCGGACATGCTGCTGTAAGGGCTTTGTCAGCTCTTACAAAACAAAAAACAACAGCAGTCAATGGAGTAAGTCACTAATGATCCAGGGTCCTCAGGCAGAACACTTGCAAAGCCGAAGAACACACAGATGCGCGATCCCATGTCAGAGAAGTTTCATTGCTATGGTTACAAAGCACTGCCATTGTTTCTGAGAACACCACTGCAGATCGAGGCATGAAGTCAAGAACAAAAGACCGAATTCCTCCTTGGTTCCTGTGAACCAAGATCAGAGCAAGTCATGAGAGCCAGCCCTCCATTAAAGTACATTAGAGTCCAAGAACAAAAGGCTGGGGAAAAATCCCACACAGACTTCCCAAGCTTTGTTTCAAAATGCAATTAGCTAGTCTATAAAAATGTTGTGTAAACAGAAGTCTGAGGTTCCTTCCACTCCTCATCTTCTCATAAACAAGACTTGCCCTACTTTTCTAGAACCTATCTAATCACTCCGTGCTGTAACATGACTTCAAACCCACAGTGCTTCCTTCCAAACTTGCTCTGTGACACAAACCCAAGCCAACCAAGTTTTTCCACAGCAGCTGCTTTCCAAACACTTTAACCTCACAAGGCAAAATACAGAAGAAAGGCCAAGAGCAAAAGCCTCCTTCCCTTAAAGTGCAGGCAGATGGATTACAGAATCAAACCAAACCACCGTTTGAGCTTCCTTTACGTACTACACCGACTCACAGGCTTTACTGGAAAAATTGCTTTAAATTATCATTAATAAGAAAAATAACCATTGATATACAAGTTAAAAGATGTAGGAAATACTATAAAATATTCTTTTACTAGGGCCACAGAGGGTCACTTTTGAATACTTAGAAAGCCTAGAATTTAAGGACAATCAGAGTGGTTTAGCTTGGTAACTTGACCAATACTTCTCTCAACATTCAATCATAACACTACACTCAAATGAAAAGAGCAATCTGAAATGGAAACTCACTAGCAAAGCTGCCTGCCTCGGGGTGGTGAGGGAGTCCATGAGCTTCAGTCATCAGGTGAGAGGGACCTCACTTCTCTGAGTCAAGGGGATTGGAGCAAGGGCATGTTAGGCAAGTTTCACCACCTTTTCAAAGTACTGGAAACAGCCTAGTCCAAGAAGGAAAAGTAATCGCGTGTGATGGCTAGTGCTACAGACCTACCAGATTGCATAAAAACCCCTCTTAGCTGAGCAGAGTGGTGCACACCTCTAATTCCAACATTTGAGAAGCTGAAGCAAGACTGCAGTGAGTTCAAGACCAGCCTGGTCTGTAAGTACACAGTTCCAGGCCAAACTGGGTTACAGGTAAGACCCTAGAATTCCTTTCACTCCAGCACTAAAAAGGCAGAGGTGGGAAGACCGCCACCAATTCATAGTCAACAAGTCTTAGTCACTATTCTATTGCTGTGAAGAGACACCATGATCAAGGAAACGCTTATCAAAGAAAGCATTTAATTGGGGGCTTGTTGCAGTTTAAGGGTTAGTCCATTATCATCATGGCAAGGAACATGGTGGCACACGTCCACTGGCACAGTAGCTGAGAGCTACATCCTGGTTCAAAGGCTGAGATGACACTGGGTCTGGCTTAGGCTTTTAAACCCCAAAGCCCACCCCCCAGTGACACACTTCCTCCAGCATGGCCACACCTCTTAATCCTTCTGATCTTTTTAACAGTGCCACTCTCTGGTGACTAGGCGTTCAGATGAACCTATGGGGGGGCCAATCTTATTCAAACCACTACACAGGCCAACCAGGGCTATATAGCATGAAAGTGTGTGTGTGTGTGTGTGTGTGTGTGTGTCCGTGTCCAAACTACTGGACTTACACAGCACTAAAATACAAGCAGCCATGCCATGATAATCATTGCTTTATCCTCTTTTAGGCTTTCAGGATGATTACATTAATACACTTGGGCAACTACTAACAAAGCTGATGAGACTCACTCTGCTCACTGCCAGATACCCAGGATCTGTGGGAAATCTACTGCCAGTATTTACATGGAAAATAGCAGTCAGGGAACTAGCAATAGGGCAGGAATGTGATTCTATCTCTTTAGCCCAGAGATGAGTCAGAACCTGCTTTCCATTTCCTACAGACTAGCGGCTCCCCAGCCTCGCAGCACTCATCCCTCTCTACTCTGCCACAAAGACCCGGCCCAAAGCCATTTGTCAGCTAGCCCTGGGAAGCCATGAGTCCCAAGAAAACAAACATGAGGGAGCTACCTGCATGCCAACTATCCAGCTCACCCAGCAACCTTCACTGGATTTACTTAGCTCTCTAACACTGGAATGTGGCTGAACCCTGCCACAATACTGCTTGGCCATGGCTCCAGTATCAGCTCACTGTGAGCTGGACCAGCCCACAGCTCCATCAACAGGATAACTGCCTGGCAGCAGGGTTGAGGCGGTATACGGACATCCACTGTATCTGCCATCATTTTATACACTAAAAAAAAGTAAATGGCTAGAAAACTGAAAGTGACCCACACTAGTGATAAGTGTAGGACTCAAACTTATTGCAGCCAAAACAAAACTAGGCATAATAAGACAGGGAAAAAGTCAAAACTGTGACTCAGTTCATTAGGACAATGGTACGTATACTAAACAATAAAGAGAAAGCTCAAAGTTAAAGAAAAGACTTAAAATGACTGAAGTGATCAAGTTTTACAAAATCAATCACATATATTAAGCAGAAATGACTGAATATATTAAATATTAAAACATGGTTCTCTCTAGGTAATAGTGATTTTTTTCTTTTCCTCCATGTTTCACAATGCTGCCACATAATTTCAAAAGAGTATCAGTCTTGGAAAGAATAAATCTGTGCCTAGATCCCTTCCAAAGGTGGGAGCACCTGCTATGAGGACTCAATAAAGAACAGGGGGGACAAGAGCTTTGCGACCAAAGCCTTCATCCAGATATTCAGCTAGGTTATGACACATTCTCTGCACACAAGATGCAACACACTGTACCAGTCAGGCCACACGTCTAGTGCACCAGAAGGATAGTCTTGGGGGTGTCCAATACTTTGTGGTACGTAGTCATGTGTATGGATGCCTGTATATGTGTGCATGTATGTGTACATGTATGTGTGTGTGTGTGCATGTATGTGTGTATGTGCAAGCACATGTTTGTGCGCACGTGTGTGTGTGTTGTATACATATGTGAATGTGTTTGCCATGCAAGCCTGGAAACCTGAGTTTAATACCCCAATCCAATAAGGTAAAAGTAGAAAATCTGTTCCACAAGGTTGTTTTCAGACTTCCCCAGGCATGCACCGTGGCAGCCATTCCCCTCCACACACATCTTATACAAATGATAATTAAAGATGCATTTAAAATACTCTGCAAGAAGACAGAAGGCTGTAGCAAGCAAATTCTGAGGAGGGGAAGAGGGAGGGAGAGGGGGGACATTCTTTTATGATAAAAACCAACAAGACTGGGGCTCTAGCTCTGTGGGAGGACAGAACCTAATGCCAGAGCCAGCTAGCAGGCAGGGCTGACAGACACATGTACAAGAGCCAGCCGTATCTAAACGGGACTTGGGCCACTACTCTCTCCCATTTCCTATTCCCCCTAACTAAAAGGTGGTTCCAACACTTGGGAGGCTGAGGCAGGAGGATCTTCTCAAACTCAGTACACCTGGGCCGATCAGAGCTACACAGTGAGGCCCTGACAGAACAAATAAGCAGCTCACGCAGCACAAAATGGAAGTTCAGTTCTTTACCCAGTTCCTGCCAAATGAAACCCTATGCTCTAACAAATGTCCCGGGTATTTTTGCTTTTTAACCTTCGACAACGGATGACAGTCCCTGGTAGCATTCAAGGCTTTATGAATTAACATAAGACATTAGAGTGGACTTTCATTAAGAAAAACCTCAATGATCAAGATATATGATCTTGGCTGGGCAATGGTGGTGCACACCTTTAATCCCTGCACTCAGGAGGCAGAGGCAGGCAAATCTCTGAGTACGAGGCCAGCCCGGTCTACAGAGCCAGTTCCAGGACATCAGGGCTACACAGAGAAACCCTGTCTCAAGAGGAAAAAGAAAAAAAGAAAAAGAAAGAAAAGAAGTTAGGAAGGAAAGAAGGAAGGAAGGGAGGGAGGGTGGGAGGAAGGAAGGAAGGAAGGGAGGGAGGGAGGAAGGAAGGAAGGAAGGAAGGAAGGAAGGAAGGAAGGAAGGAAGGAAGGAAGGAAGGAAGGAGGGAAATATGATGTCACCAGGCATGGTGACACATGCCTTTAATCCCAGTACTAGGAGGCAGAGCCAAAGTCTTCAGTTTGAGGCTCAGGTCAGTCAGAATTACATGATGAGATGTGTCTCAAAAAAAACAAAACGAAACAAGAACAAAAACAAGGCATAAGCCATAACCTGCAATTCCATCACTGGAGAGCTAGAGGCAGGAAGATCAGAATTTAGGGCCACCCTCAAGTTGAAAGCCAATGTGGATTACATTAGACTGTCTTAAGAAAAAAGGGGGAAGGAGGGGAGAGAGAGAAAGAGAGATGGGGAGAGGATGTATAGACCTGTCTGTAAACATCTGGGTGCATCTGCCCTTGCATGAAACTGCTGATGGGATGGACAGAGTCTTTACTTTGTCAACGGCAATCAGAGGCTGGACCTGTCCACAAAGACCCGCTCATGAGGCAGCCATGGCTGCCTGAGCCCATGCAGAAGCTAGCCAAGTTCCACTAGAAGGTGCTCACATCTGCACCAGGGAACTTTTTGTTCAATATGCAGACCACAGCATCAAGAAGGCAAAGAGCTGCAACTTCCCAGAGCTTAAGGAAAAGTTGCAAGATCAGCAAATAACTGCGTGTCTGGCAGAACTTAAGTCTGTTAAGTGGGGTGTTTGTGACTTGGACCAGGTATGAGGAAGAAACTAAACCTCATTCGCCCTACTAGTAGCTTTATCTACCAAAACAAGGGGCAACTGTCAAGGCTGAGAAGTCAGCTGACTGGAGCCTGGAAAACCAGTATCCAAAGGTCTGGATCAGACTACAAATCTGTGTTTGTTTGTGTTTTTTTTTCCTTTTTCTTTCATATTTCAGTTGTCTCACCTGTGAAAGACAGGGCTGTTACCTAAGAGGATGATATATTTGTAAAACCAGACAGCACAGTAAACACTGAAATAAAGTTCTGCTATCGCCTTCACCACAATTACCGTGAATGCTTACACTTGCCTGCAGGAGATCCTGACAACTCTCACTCTCAAATTGTCTTGGAAAGGTTGTCTATGTTGTTCTTAAAGTATGCATCTCATTTCAGTCTAACAGTGTGCCACAGTTCCCTGACACCTTCGTTCCCAGCCATCCCCTAAATCAGAAGAGCAATGAAGCTTTCTGCTTGTCCCTAGAGGCCCGTGTCAGGGTGCTCTCACCCAGCAGGTACTGTGGGGCCTCTCCCCTGTGATCTCTGCCTCCATTAGTGTCCATTAGCCAGCAAGGAGGCAAAATCTGAGGATCAGAGTGTATAGAGCAACCAGAGAAAGAGGACTGGCAGACTGTCCAGTGGCAGGCAGAAAATGACAAGTGATATCTTGGAGCTAGGGCTGGTGGCACATGGCTACACTCTCAGGAGGTTGAGGCAGGAGGATCACCATGATTTCAAGAGCAGCCTAGGCTACAGGCTGAGTTCCCAGTCAGTCTGGACTAAAAAGGAAGGGAAGAGGGTATGTCTTATTGTGTGGGATTACAGGCTGACAATCTCCATCTGACCAAGCCGGTTCTTTCACCTACTCTAAACCAGTCTAGCCCCTCTGCTCCCTGCACCGAAACTCAATTCTAGAGATATCTTCTCAGACAAGCTTCTCACCCAACCCAAGGCGGTTTTACTACCCAGTCTTGTTACAGGACTACTGGACTTGTTTACACGCTGATGAAATGCCCCACACTTATGTACACACACAGGTCATTGCCGGCAGAGATGTTTGGTTTCCCACACCATATCCTCCTCCTAGCACTCAGCAGGCATTTTTAAGCCAATAAGGATACAACTGACAGATTCCTGGTGATGCTGTGAGGTTTGAGGGGTTCATTGTGTACAATGCTAGGGGCTAACCTCAGCCAAGTGCATGCTAGACAAGCTCTCTAGCATTCTGCTTCTTCCCCATACCCTCATATAAACTCCTGCTGGGGTGGGGGGGGCGCGATAGTCCCGCCCAACTATATAAAATCGTGGTGCGATTGGCTGCTCACTACATTGGAACCACAGTGAGGCCTCAGGCAGCACTGAGAAAGCAGAAGTTATTATCCCGTGGGGAACGGCCAGGACTTGGTTCTTTCCAAAGTCCTAAGAGGGGACTTTTAGAAACAAGTCATAAATCCTGGCAAAATATTACTCATACCAATTTTTTTTTTTTTAAAATCATTTACTGACAATAATTTCAGAGCCTGGATTCCGGCACCTGTCTTGAGCTCCAAAGGGCTTCCAAAGCAGCAGAAGCGGACAGTCCCAAATATACGCAATTTCTATACAGTGAAAAGTGTTGCACAAAGATGAAGAGTATCACTTACAAAGACTAATGAATCTGGATGCTGCTCAATGATAGAGCACTCGCCTAGCAAACACAGGCATGAGACTCTGTTCCATTTCAGCACCACGTTAAAAAAAAAAAAAAAAAAAAAGAATTTGCAATTTTTTTTAAAGCCATCTTTTCTGGCCCCTCATGGTCTCAAAAGCTCTCATAAAATGGAGGACACTGATAGGACACATTCCTTTGCTCTCTCCTTTTCGGAGTTGGGGAAGGGATATCATTTTACCTCAAATCAAAAAGCCTCAATTTCCTCATCTCTGAAAATGCCAGCATGACTACATGCCAAGCACAGCATTAGACCTCAGAAACCAAGATGACTCTCCACACGGCCACCTCAAAGAGGACAGGCCACTACAACCGGTGGGTCCAGAGACTCAGCTTCACCCCTACAGCACTTACAGATGGCCTCCATTGTCCTGACGCTCAAAGTAAACAAGACCAGTCCCGCACCTCAATGCCCACCCACCGCGATCAGATGGGGGTTTATGTTTTTATTTTTAGTAACCCATGAAAACCGAACAAAAAGACATAATCAACGTGGGGAAAGAACATTCAGATGGCTTTACCTAGTTCGCTGTTGTTTTTCTAACCCTGTCGAAAGAAGGGAAATTAGCATTAAAGGGCTAAAACCTAATATTTCTCTCCTGTTAGGAGTCGCCTATAGCTTGGGTAATGAGAATTTAACTAGCAAAATTACAAAACAGGTTCCAGCAAGATGAATTGCCAAGAAGGGTGTGAAGGCTCGTTCCCAGTCAGGGTTGGGTCGGGTCCGGTAGGTAAACCCAGGAAGCAGGATTGACCCTTCCCTGCGCCCAGACTTGTGCCCGGGAGTTTGCAAATCAGGTTTCCAGACGTTCTCACGACAACAGAGCTCCAGAGACTTGGAGATGCCAGTGCTCTCTGCCTGGACTGACTCGAGTTGTATTCGGAGCGTGGAAGCAGATCTTGTCCAACCCCACGTTTTTCCTCCGGTTCATCCCACTGGCAGTGCAGTGGCAGCAGAGCTGCGGCGCTCACTCGAAGCTCTGGAGGTGACACGTCCCGGGAACCGATGGAATTCTCGGCTCCAGTCAGGCTCGCCCCGCCAGCCGGGAATCCCGGAGGCCTGACGCCGAGGTCGCGCGGGTTGCCTCTAGGGCTTCCCCCGCGTCCCTTCCCGCCCACGGGGTTTCCTGAACCCGAGCCCGGCGCGCGGCTTGTTCACGGTTCTGACAACCCGCGCGGCAGCCCGTCTCGCTCACCTGGCCAGCACAGCACCGCGCAGACATCGCTGCGGCCTACGACCTCGGGGACGCTGCCCTCTGTGCCGCCACTCAGGCCCTCTCGGCTCCGTCTGCGAGCGCACGTCTCGGAAGCGAGACTTCCCTGCTAGCCCCGAGCCGAGCAGCCCAGGCTGAGCGCAGCCTACCCCGGCCTGAAAACAACCGCCGCCAAGCCCCGCCCCGCGCCCCAGGCCCCGCCCCAGGACCGCCCTAGCCTGCAGATTCCGCCCATAGCTTAGGCTCGCCCCTTTCCCGGCCCCGCCCCTCTCCGGGCGGCGCAGCGGGCTCCTTTCTCTCTGGGACTTCCGTCCGTCCGGGTTAGGCGGTGGAAAGCCGCCCGGTCGTCGCGGTGCCCCTTCGCTCTGGCTCCGGTGAGCTAGAACCGCTTGCCTTCGCTAGTAAAGCAAGAAGCCCTAGTGAGAGACCCCCTCCCGACTCTTCTGCCCGGGTCCCACTACCGGGACACCACTGGTCCTGAGCTGCGTCGCCTCTCGCTCTTCAGAGGCGTCCACCAGTTCATATTGTCCCCCAACCCCCTCTTCTGCGGGTCCGCCCAGCCTCAGATCCCCAGGCGCCTGACTGTTCCACCTGCTGTTCGGCGGAACACTGGGGGCTCTGATAAGAGCTCTGCCCCGAGTGTCGGTCTCGGAATCCAGAGACTCGGTTGGCGTCCTTGCTTCCTCTCAACATGACCCACGCCCAAAGGAGGATCTAGCCAAGGGAGCGCCAGGTTTTTCCCCTCTACCTGAATCTCTGCTCACAGTCACTTCAAATGTAAAGCTATTTCTGTTAGTATTTTACACCAGCCCCATTTTTACTGAAAGAGTATTTCAGATAAACTTTACTGAGGAAAGTGACAGGGAAGCCCAGGCACCTCAAGTAGTTTGCCCGAGAGTCTCGGGAGGAAAAAGGCAGAGCTGGGAATCCTGGTGTCTGGACCTCAGGCACACAACCCCGGGCTTGACTGGTCTTGTGAAGTTTAGGAGGGAGAGGCTAAAGGAAAAGTTTGTTGACAATCAGTGCCTAATCTTCCAGCGTCATAGAGCCAGGAGCTTAGAGTAACACGCCCGGAGCAGGCCCTGCTTGGAGGCCAGCAAAGTTAGGAAGACAGTGGCTGTAACTAAAACTAAAGGGGTGTGGGTGGTGGCCTGTGACTCAGAGCCAGGACCTCCGTGCCACTTTACAGTGAACCTCATTGTTTGCTGCAGGAAGTCACTTGACTTAGAAACTCGGCCCCTAGGGAAACCGGTTGGACACCAAGAGTTTCTATCTTTGTGGAAACCGCCCAACAGGTGTAGGCGAGGTAAAATCCCACAACCCTTTGAACTGGGACTTATCCACTCCTTTTGGAGAATTCTCACCAAACATCGATGGGTTAGGATCAAGGACTTCCTGCCAGAGTCCTTGGTTTGTTTCAGTTTTGTTTGTTTCTTTGTTTGCCAAACTTAGGTTTGGCCTAATCCAGAGTGTGGGCGCCAGTGTCCTGTAGAGAAAGCATGCATCTTAATTGAAAGATCTGCATCTCCACTGCCCAAAGGAATCCAACTAGGGCCACTGGATGCAACAAGCAAGAGGCACTTTATTGGATTAGTACACGGGCCTGCGGATGGACAGACAGCAGCAGCCTCAGCAGAAGCTTTGGCTATCTGACCACACCCGGCGTTGTTACAAACAGCTTTTATAGGCAAAAACCACAAAATTAACATAAGGGGTACAAATACAATGCTGATTGGTCCAAATCATTAGACCAGGGTTACAGACAGGGCCAAATTAACATAATCCAACCTACTCTAGGAAAAACAACAGGTGAGAGCAAAACATGTTTTCGTCCTCAGCCTGAACAACAGGAACCAGGGTTTAAGAAACTGACAAACTTGTTTTTCACATTCAGTGTTTTTCTCTTCTCAGTATCTTTCCATATTAATATAGACTCTATCACTAATATGCTCCCATATCCCAGAATGTCCAGATCATTTATTAAAGTTATCCCTTTTGTAGAAACCTAGGTCATTACTTGTCCCTGAGAGTTATGGCACTCAGTAAAAAAATCTTTCAATAAAAGATTCTCTTTTCAGCAACCTGCCAGCTTCACCTGGACCTGTTCTTAATTTTAACCTTGTGGCCAGCAGAAACAGTGTCCATAAGGGGCTAACATAAATTTTTGGGGCTGTGATCTTTCATAATGACCTGGAGGTAGGGCTGGGATTGGAGCTGAATGGTAGAGCACTTGCCCAGCCTGCATGAGTTCCTTCCCAGCGTGCCAACAATAATAAATAGCCTTCGGGCATGTCGGATGTATACCATGGTACCAAAAAGTATTAAGAAAAACCTGAGTTTCCCACAGGAAGTTACAAATTCTAGCTTGACTAAGAACAGGCTGGATCACATGACCTCTTTGAAGCTCTGACTTACCACCACTTGTATTAATATGTTTGAGTGAAATGAAGAGATTTTTCTCTTCTGGTCCCAGACCCTTCAAGATCTATGTGGACTGTGGTACAAACACCGTGTCGAGCACAGCCATTTTTACAAATGGCATCAAGAAAACTGGTTGCAGGCTGGGATGTCGCTCCGTGCCTGATGTGAGCTGAAGTTTTCTGTAGATACTATTGCTGTCTCTTCCTTAACACACTGGTGTTGAAGTCTGGCAGACTAGACTGGACTTCATGGTTGTGGAAAGAGGGAATGTTGTGGATGGAAAATCAAAGTTATCTCAGGCTGTCTTTAGTCAACTCACTAGCCACTTCCTGCCCACCTCCAGAATCTGACCTACCATGTTCGTGACTATAGGTAAAACCTTCAGAACCTTCTGTGCTGCTTAGCAGAGTGCTGGCTTCCAACCATGAAGCTGAGTGTTAATGAACATGTCTGAAACCTGTAGCTATTTCCCCAGTCTGCTATGTCCTTTCTATCTAAGAGCCCCACCAAAGTGTTTGGTAAATACATTCATGTATGAGGTTTTAGTCTCCTGAGGCTATAAAAGTTCATGTGCCCTCTTCTGCAACAGAATGTCATTCAAGTCAATCTGAAATTATGTTCCCAGGCTAGGGGTATTCATATTTGGCCCAGAATCAACAATCACTTATTCCCTTGAGAGTAAGAGCTGTTTCACATCAGCACGGACAGGCCCTGTGTCCCAGGTTCCATTCCCAGAAATACAGAAAGAAACACAGAAACCCCAGCAACAGAGAGGAGGAGTTAGAGTCTAAGTTTCTGAAGGAAACTCTGTCGAGAAGCACAGTGTAAGAGCTTAGAGAGTCTGAGAGTGGAGCACTGGGTCCAGGATGCCAAAGTTGTCCCTGTGGCTGCTGAAGTTAAGGCCTTCATGAAGCCCAAGGAGGTCAACCCTTTTTTCAGAAGTAAGTCCTCTGCACGTTCGGCAGACTTCTGACATCCATGCCCAGCCCAGGAAGAGTGCGCATGCTGCTCCATGGCCACGACTAGCCAAAGTTGTAGGCTAACCCTCTAGCCAAGGCAGGCTGCAACTCTAAGCTCAAACTCCCAAGGGTACCCAGCCCCTCCAGTCTCCTTAATATAGATAGACTTCTGTGCTGAAGGCCTGGACTGACTCGTGGGCTGCCGTAGGCCTGTTTGCTACTGTACAAAGAAACTACACAGGATTTGTCAGCAGGAATAAAGAAGACAATCTGTATGTACTCTTCTTTTGATCAAAGATCTCAAATTATTGTGGGCAGGCACGGAGGTTTCTCATTTCCCCACTCTGAGGACCTGTCTGGTTGGAGGCACCCTTTGTATGTACTGCTCCCTAGCAAGACTAGAGGAACTGCTAGGAGACCAACAGAGACAGTGGCACCTTAATTTACTAGTAGTATTACTATTTTTAAGTAGTCTGCATACTTTTTGAAGTGAGACACAGTGTTCCTAACTTAAAGGTCGTTGTACAGACAGGCCCTTTTGATGTGGCTCTTTCAGGAACAAGCAGTTACAGATCTATTTTAGTAAGATTGTAGCTCTTGGCAGACCAGGTAAAATATTCTCCCCACAAAAATTTTCTTAAATTAACTAAACTAGTTTCAGTTTGTATAATATAATTATATATGTGTGTTACATATAAAATTAGAAATTAGTAGCTTGTAATTTGCTCTTTTCCCCTCCTTGAATTTGAAGTTCTTTTTGTTTTTTTGATAGAGGTAATATTTAAAAATACCACACATTGTACTGAAAATAGTGAGATAAATATGTGTGTTATTAAAATCAAAATGTAAAATAGACAACACCCTTTACCCTTTTTAGAGACGACATCTTACTAGGTAGCCCTGGATGGTACAAAACTCAACATGTAGACCAGGCTGGCCAAAAAACTCGCAGAAACCCACAGTGGCATCAAGATTACCACAGTGGTCACGGTCCTGGCATCGAGACCACCACACCCTGCAACCAACCATCTTTAGAAATTTTTTTTCAGGAATTTTTTTACAAATTTCATTTCCAATTCAAGAATTGACTAAAGGCAAATAAAAATTTTAGCCCTTAAAACTTTAACAACTTTGAGGAAGAAAATTACCAATACATTCTGTTGGTGTTTGCTGTTGCTGCCAGTGTGAGGGACTGACCCCTGGGCCTGGTGCATTTTAGGTAAGTGCTCTACACATCCCCTCTGCTGAATTATTTTTCTTTTTGGTTTTTTGAGACAGAGTTTCTCTGTATAGTCCTGACTGTCCTGGAATTAATTCTGAAGATCAGGCTGGCCTCGAGCTCAGAGACCCACCTGCCTCTGCCTCCCAAGTGCTAGCATTAAAGGTATACACGACCACCTCTGGGCTCCATCTGGTGAATTTTAAATATTACATTTTTTTGTATGGCCTTCCTGTATGAAGTCTCTTGGGCCTGTTGTCATTCAGATTTTATCAACTTGACACAAACCTGGGACGAGGGAATCTTAATTAAGAAAAATGCCTCATCAAATTGGCCTGTAGGCAAATCCGTGAATTCATGAAGGAGAACTCGGGCCATTGTGGGCAGTGCTACCTCTCTGCAGATGGTCCTGAATTATATGAGAAAGCAGGCTGAGCATGCTACAGGGAGCAAGCCGGAAGTGATCCTCTGTGATGTCTGCTTCAGCTCCTGCCTGCAGTTCCTACCCTGTCTTCCCTTAGAGATGGAGTGTTTCATGAAAATTATAAGGTGAAATAAATTCCTACCTCCACAAGCTGCCTTTGGTCACAGCAATAGAAGAACAAAGGCAAAAATTGGTATTAAAACGGACTATTACTAC
>JAQHUG010000582.1:3722-14166 GCA_028555095.1 Dicrostonyx torquatus | reverse complement strand
GGCCTTCCTTGAACTGCTGGAGTTGAGAACATGTTTCTTTAGCCAGATCTCTCTCTCCTGTGCCCTGAGTCTCCTCCCAGTGACTCCTTCTCTCACTGTGCCCTGAGTCTCCTCCCAGTGACTTCTCTCACTGTGCCCTGAATCTCCTCCCAGTGACTCCTTCTCTCACTGTGCCCTGAATCTCCTCCCAGTAACCCTTTTCCTTTCTCGTTCCTCAGTTGGCTCAATGGTTAAGATTTCTTGCTACTGTTGCCCAGAACCTGGGTTCAGTTCTCAGCACCCACATGGGGTAGCTCACAGCCACCGGTAACTGCAGCTCCAGGGAATTCCACAGCATCTTTTGCCTCACGTGCATACACCCAACCACACATACACACAAAAATTAAAAATAAAATCTTTAAAAATCTCAAGTTATAAACATGATCAAATGTTTTCTTAATTATACAATAGCTGTAAATCTCACTTTGGTACAGCTTCCAGCTTTTTCTTTCTTCTTTTTTTTTTCCCCCTCTCTTAAAATGTCTAGAAAGCAAAGGGTGGCCCCCTGGCCTGTCTTCTGTACCTCAGGAGCCACCCCGAGTCCAGTAGTGCTCACTGTAGCCTCATGCTCATGTTTGACAGGAGGACTGACCCCTTCTTTGCAAAGAAAATCTAATGTAATCCCACTAGTTCCGATGGAGAGGAATTGTCAAAGGACTTTGATTTTCAAGTTCAGTTAGTGACTACAAATAGGTTACCACGCTGCTGCCTGGTTATAGCTTAGAAAGCAGGCGATGCAGGGAAGAAATGGATTCTCTGTGCAACCACCACGGTTATGTAGATACAGAGTGCTGACGTCTGGGACTCTAAAATAGCGCTTTAAGATTCTGCCTTCACGTTGTAAACATTATTAATTTGCGTGGTGAGCCACCTGTGTATAGACAATGCAAAGGAAAGGACTCTCAGGCACCCCTCCAGGGGACCCAGATTCCACACTAATGAAGGGGGAGGGAGTTGCTCAACAGGCTTTTCAGCCCTGTGCAGTCTTCTGGGAGCATATTAATTTCAATTTTTTAGTCCTCTGTGATTATAGGTAGACCTTGTCCTGATGCCAACGATAAGAAGACATGTCCCCCATCTATAAGATGTATCGGGTACACTCAGGTTTTTAGGGTGCACTGAAGCTTTTACTGAATCCTTTTGAAGGTATCCAATGATTAACCAGACTCCCTTTGGCCTCTGTGATCTGCCCCTTTCCGAGTTGTGCTTGCACCCAGTTTCTGTGATAAACTGACACCCTATGAGGCAAAGGGAGGTTTCCCAAGCAGCAGCAATTTCCTTGACATTTGCAAGACTGTGAGAACAGCCCAGAGATAAAGAGTGTGACCTGGCCAAGACCTTTCACTGTAAATTGCCCCAACTCTGCCTTGGTTAAGTGCCTACGTAACAGTTTACATCTTCGAGGGAATGAGGTGGGAAGCTGCTCTTCCTGGATGCCAGCAACGATGTCGCTTTACAACCTGGTGATCCTTTGCTGTCTGATTAGATGGGCTCTGCCATATCTCCCAGATTTTATGCTTTTACTTATCCAAACCTTTTCCCCTAAATATTGAGCATTGATTTTTAAGTCATAAAAATCACCCTTAAAAGTGAGGTCACATGTGCTTTCTAACAGCCTAAGTAACTTCTGTGTTATCTTAAACCAAGCCAGTCCTGACTCCCACAGACGTTATGTTTACCTTAGTCAACCTCCATAGACCCTAAGGCTTGGGCACTATCTCTGCTTGATTCCCAGCATGGTTAGAATAAGATATATTCTTGTCATCACAGTGCAGATACTATACACGTTTACTATGAAATGTTAAAAGCATTTCTAAAGATGGTTCATGTCTGTTCTGCTACAGAGCAGGGAAAATTATTCTATCTTCTTTGATTTTAAAATCCAATCGCCCAAATGTTTGCTAGCCTGATTTCAAGGTAACACAGCTGATAGCTGAGATTGACAGAAGAGCAAGGGAGACAAAGGCAGTTTACACCAGCCCCAATTCCCCTGTGCTCCGTGGCCAGCACAGCCTGTGGGCTCTAGGGAGCTCGGCAGTTAGAGTGTCCACACAAGATCTATCTTTCAAATATGCTCGGTTAATTCACACAAACGTTCCTTACAATATCGTGCTAACTTAAAAGTTAAACAGTCATCTCCCCAAGCAGGGAACGCTTGTTTGGGCAGAAACGCCGCTGCAGGGTTTCACTGGGGAATCTTCTCTGGTGAGGGTGCTACGGGAGCTTACAGGGCCAACCGGAGCCCGCTGTGAAGTCCTTCAGCTGTGGCAGCCTGGAGGGTGGCAGTGATGGAGGTTCAGGAGGTCCTAGAGAGCATACGCCAATGGCTCGTGTGGACAACCAGGCCTGTGGGCCAGTCACTGGAGCCAGGGCCATGCACAAAGTCTCAAGTCCTCTTAACTGATGAGTGTCAACACGAGCTCATTGAGATGAGGCCTCTGGGGAGCATGGCAGTGAGATCCTGGAGAATGTTCCCAAAGTTTCAGTTTTTGTGTCACTTCATTGGACTCACAGCTCGGGACTGGTTCACACCACACCATGTTGGAGTTAGCTCGTTAGTATGACAAGGCCTGTCCTGGACTAGGGCATATGTGAGCTGCCCTGTGGCCTACCAGGATCTGGCTCCTGAAGCCTAGCTCTTACCAGAGCTGTCTAGTGGCAAACTTCTCTCTCCATATTCCAAGCCACACAAAATGGCTTTTGAGTCACACAAAATGGTTTTAAAATTACATTCCTTACACCTCCTCCCTGAGCCCCTCAGCTCTGCTCATTAATCTATTCTCATTTCCTAAAAGAAGTACTAGAGGTGAGATCATTTGTTTAAATAGTATTATGTCGGCCTATCTTTTCAGTTTGTATTTAAACGCCGGGTGTCTCTTTGAGTCATTATACTCGGAGCACCTTTGAAGTATAAGGTCTTTGAAGGTGATTGCTGGATCAGAACCACACTAGTTAACTGCCTTGGGAACCCCGTAGCTTCATGAAATCAGTAACAGGCTTTCTCTGAGGATTTCTCTTGAAAGATGTTTACCTGGCTCTGTGCAGGACAAAAGGCAGAATTTCCTCCCTAGGATAGCACAGGAAGAGAATCCCAAGAATCCTGTCTGCTTATTCACAGTGGGATTCCAGTTGCACAAGAGCGGTCCTTTTCTTTAGAAATGTTTTTCAAGTAGATTCACCTGGAGAATCTGTTTGTTCAGAGACAGGTAGCTTGAAGCTTACGTAGCCAAGGACAACGTTGAACTCCTAGTCTGTTCATCCAGTACCACGCCGAGCCCAGAGTATTTATTTTAAACTGCTGAAGAAACAAAGCGTTTGACTAGAGATGTAGTTCATTTATAGCATGCTCGCCTCTGTGCATGGTGTCTTGGGTTCAGTTCCCAGCACTGAACGGAACCTGGTATGGTGGTACATGGGTCTGTAATCCTATCAGTAGGGAAGTGGAGCCAAAGAGGATCATGACTTCAAAGTCATCTTCAGTGATATAGCAAGTACAAGGCAAGTTTGAGTCAGAACTGGGCTGCATGAGATTTTGTCTAGAAAAGAAAAAATGGGAAAAACCAAAACCAAAACCTGTTCTTGTTTTAGTCTTGTTTTTCTTTCAGACCATTTCATTGTTATTTCTCTGTGATCTTGATCATCCTTAGCAGGTTAGACAAGCAGCTTAGTTTCAGTCTGGCCACGGAGACCATGCCTGTGACTCCGCGGCCATTGAAGGACTTGGCTGAGTCAAGCTGTGGCCTGTGTGAGCCACACTGAGGAGGGCAGTTTAGTATACTTTATCCCATTTATTTTATGACCTTTAAAACCTTTTTAAATACACTTTAAAAAATTCTTTGAATAGTGTAACATTTCTGGGTGGTAAAAAAACCAAAAAAGATTGCCACAGCTTAATTGGCAACGTTTTTTTCTTTCTTATGAGCCTATAAAATCGTAAGCCCCTACAATTACAGTGTTTAAGACTCAGCGACTACAAAAGTGCTTCTTACATCTTATATAAAAATTCCCTCGGCCATTCTGTTGTTCCTCATGATTCAGTGCCCTGCTGAGTTTCTAAAGATGCCAGAAAATTTTCCTTTCATGATTAATCCATGCATATAAGCCTGCCCAAGCCTTTCTTCATCCCCAGATACATGAGTTTCTTTTTTTAAAAAAGACTTATTTAAAATCTGTGTATGAAATATTTTTTTTAAAGATTTCTTTATTTATTGGGCACACAGTGTTCAGCCTCCTTGTCTGCCTGCAGGCCAGAAGAGGGCACCAGATCTCATTACAGATGGTTGTGAGCCACCATGTGGTTGCTGGGAATTGAGCTCAGGACCTCCGGATGATCAGCCAGTGCTCTTAACCTCTGAGCCATCCCTCCAGCCCTGTCTATGAAATATTTACATGCATATATGTATGTGCACCACATGCATACCTGTTGGATCCCCCAGAAATGGGGTTATGATTGGGTGTGAGCCACCATGTGGGTGATGAGAACTGAACACAGGTCTTCTGCAAGAGCAGCATGTGCCCTTAGCCACTGAGCCATCTCTCCAACCTCAACATGTTTCTATTCGTAGTCAAAGGCTGGGCTTGGGGAGATGGCTCGGCGTTAAAGAGTGAAGGTGAGAGTTTAGGTCCCCAGCATTCACACAAAAGTCATTCAGGCACAGGGGCAGAGACTGGAAGGGGATTCCCAGGACATGATGGGGCCGGACTAGGTGACAAGGGAGCTCTGTTCAACCAAGACACCCTGCCTCAGTAAATAAAGTAGGGAGCAATCAAGAATGACATCAGTGCCAACTTTGGGCCTCTGCACACACATGCACTGGTACACACATATGCATGCACACAAGTGAACATGAGTACATACACTCCCATACACACAAGAATGAAATGTTACAGTAAAGGTGGAAATTTAGAGGGGCTAGAGAGGTGGCTAAGTGGTTAAGAGTACAATCTACATTTCTAGGGGACCTCGGTTCCTAGCATCCATGTCATATGGCTCACAGCCTCCTATAACTCTACTATAACTCTAGTTTCAGGGATTAGCCACCTTTGGCCTCAGAGGATCCATTACACACACACACACACACACACACACACATATTTAAAAATTAAAAAATAACAATAAAACAAAGTTGAGAACTTAGGGCCAGAGAGATGCTGAGCCCAGAACCCACCTGCTGGAAAAATACTGCCTACGTGTAAATCTTGTCCTCTGACCTCACTGCGTGCCACTGGACCTTCACAACGTGCACAAAGAGGATGGAGAAGGGGCTTCGATAAGAAGTGTTATGAAGTGAAAGTGAAATGGTTTGGTTTATTCTTGCCGCTGCAAACTTTATTTTTATTAAAAAAAAAAAAAAAAGTTCTTTGCTAGTTTGTTAAAGCCCCTTGACCTCGATTTGCGGTCTTCAGATAGAACAGCCATGTTTTTCATACCCTAGCTAACTCGTGTGATAAAACTCTGCCTAGAATTTTTCAAAAGTGACTTCATTTGGGTTGGAAGGCATTATTTAAGAAGACACTCGAAACATTTAATCAAGCCTTATCTTTAAGTTTGTTCCAATCACACTCAAGGCTCATCTCAGATAACAGTGTTTAATGTTTTCTGTCTCATCTTAAAGGCTGAAATCATATGCTAGCTGGAAACTCATTAGTTCTTTAATGCATACCTATTATCGTCACTTTTCTCTTAAATACACAAAGCAATTTTGAGGCTAGCATTAATGCAATTAATGGTATTATATCTGAACATTTCACATTTTAACTTA
Source organism: Dicrostonyx torquatus (assembly GCA_028555095.1). NCBI lineage: Eukaryota > Metazoa > Chordata > Mammalia > Rodentia > Cricetidae > Dicrostonyx > Dicrostonyx torquatus. The sequence continues at coordinate 8,365 of JAQHUG010000582.1, read as the reverse complement.
ATTACTTCTAAAAAGAAGCACCAGAATCGAATGCACACATTCACAGTATCTGATCATTGATAATTTTCACTGCAAATAATAAAGTATAAATTAACGAAAAATTGCATATGGGCTTGCTCTTATTCTAATGATTTATACAAAATAGATTAAATATTAACACATTTAATTATGATGTTAACGAGACTGAATTTAATATCCTACTTTTTCGAATACATTTTGTAATTTTTCTCTCTGCATTTTACATTATTCTGTGGAATGTGTAACACAATTGCTCACATAACCCATTATTTTTTCTGGCAGAAGCTAAGCCTGGTTGGATGACTGCTCAGGGAAGCCCAGTTTTGCTGATTATGTTCTAAGGTAGGTATTTACATAAATGAGCAAAATACAGTTCCATCATTTTAACAAATAGCCAGATTAGCATGAATATTTTAATAGGCTATTTATATTAACTCTTTGAGAATTTTATGCAAGCATATGATGTACTTTGATTATATTTGCCCTCAGACCTCCCCTCACAAGAGTATTTTATTAACATAGGTTAGTGTTGTGCCGGCAACAATGAGATCAAGGTAGAAGGTGAAAGTATTTACCATGCCAGAACTGATACAGAAATTGTAATGAAGAATAGATACTGCAGACAGAAACACAGTGGGCTAATTCTCCGAATGGCTGCCTGCCCCACCCCAAGTCTAACAGTCCCCAAGGAAAGGGGGCCCTTTTAGCTGTCAAGAGGAGTCTCCTGAGCTTATCTCCAGGATCATTAGTGTGAGGCCTTTTAAAAAAGAGGTCACCAGCTCGAGGCAGCACAGCCTGACACCAGTTGTCTTCCTGAGATGAGCCATTTGGAGGTGAGATGCCAGTAGCCATCAGGAGTGAGGTTCTGTGTGCCCGCACAAGCCACTGGGTTGACTCCAGACAAGTAAGGCTTTTGGTCCTTTTACTTTGGACCTTTTATTCCTACAGTCGGCAAAACTGCACTTTTTAAATTCAGTTTAAGAATTTCATTTTATCCCCAACCCTGTCTGAGTATGAGCATATTATGATAAGCAAAACACATCTAAATAACACGCACACTCCATATACATACACACACATATACACACATTCATACACACTAAAATATACACATATAAATACACACAGATAAACACACATATGCATTCACACATAAATGCACTCACTTATACATGTACACTTATACACACAAGCATTTAAACATATGTGCATGGTCATACACTCGCACACACATATGTATGTACACTCGCACATTCACACACATATACACACTCACTTATAGACATGTACACTTACACACACATTTAGACATGTGTGCATGGTCATGCACTTGCACATATGAACACATGTACATTCATACTCGTGTGCACATACATACACATTCGTACACACTCACACATCTCTCATACACATACTCTCTCATACATTCCTTTCTGAGTAACTCCTCAACTTCCCCCTCGTGCATAGAATGCTCTAGATTCCTTTGGAATAAAGACAAACATGATTCACATTTTGCCCTCACCATCCCACCATTGACTATGTTTGTTTTTACTGCACACATCTTGGGTCAAAGGGGTTGGGACCTTCTTTAGAGAGCCCTGCATGTGACAGAGTGTTTCTGTGACTCTGCGGTGGAGACTTGGGCTGCCTGCTCTAATTCCTTTCTCTCTCTGATCACTCAAGCCAGAAATGGACATTAAAAACCATTATTTACTGACAGAATCTCACTCATGAGATAGGAACAGAAGATCAGATTTCATTCTTGACTAGGTAGTGAGTTTGAAGCCAGCCTAAGTGACATGAAACCCTGTCTCAAGGAAGGAGAAGAATCCATTTCACACATGGAAAAGTCCAAAATGAAACGTAAGAAGTGCAACTACTTACTTCCCATTGGTCAGAAATGTGCAGTCGCTGAGACCACACCTGTTTACAAAGACGAGGACATTTATTCTGGGCCACTGTGTGCTCAAATAAAAATGGGTTTTAAACTTTCCAGGGAGACACTTACCCTCGTGCTCAGCATGAAGGTCAGCATAAGCCAGTTTTCTTACTGTTGTTCTGAATGTATTTCGAGTTTTCGCCAAGGACTGGGTTCATCTTCCTAGGTCAGCTAAGTGGGCTCTGCAGTGGACTTCCTCCCCTCCCACCTGTAGTAGACTTAGCCAGCAAAGACAAGATTCCAGTTCATTAGGACTGAGCTAGAATTTGGAGATAACTCCCAGGAAGAATCTGGTTTCTTGCTCCTTCAGAATTTCTAAGTTCGCTTGCCTTTTTATTTACTTTTTTTTTTTCTAGCTAGCTCAGCAAAACATTTGCGTAATTTAAAAAAGATTCACTTGGGCATGTGTAGTTGTTTTGCTAAATTTGTCAGGGTGTCTAGACACCATCCGGTCCATGCAGAAGTTCACACTGGGAGTTTCAGCAATTTGTTTAGTAAACGTCAAGGGACAGTGGATCTTTGTGTGACAAAACTTTTTCAGAGAATGGAACTAAGGGAAGTTGCAGAAAGCATTGTACAAGACCTATTTGAGCCTGATGAAAAACCCAGACAAGGTTAGCACACGTAGACACACACTTCTTTTTATTTCTTTTTTGTTTGTTTCTTTTGTTCTTATTTAATTTACTCTTGTTTTCAAGACAAAACCTTATGTATCCCAGGTTAGCCTCAGATTCAATATGTAGCAGCTGATAACCTTGAATTCCCAATCCTCTTTTTGTTTCCTAGCTACTGGGATTGCAGGTGTGCACCACTATGCCTGGATTATGCAGGGTGCACCGCTCTGCCTGGATTATGCAGGGCTGTCTTTGAACCCAGGCCTTCATGTAAACTAGGTGAGTGTTCTTTCAGCTGAGCTACATCCCCAGTCCCTTGTTCTCTTTTTAATTCTGTTCTGTATATTCAAAATGTACAACATGATGCTTTAGATATATAGAGACAGTAAAATAGTTTCTGTAGTGAAACAAATTAATATAGTTATAAGCGTGTACTGTTAATTTTGAGGAATGAGAACAATTACTATTGTTACATATGTGTGTGTGCACAAACACATAAGTATAACCTGATTACATATGTGTGTGTGCACAAACACATAAGTATAGCCTGATGAGCCCATTCTTGTTGTCTGTGTGTATATGACTTCAGGGCTGACCACTTTGTATTGGATAACCAATTACGGGACTCATCCCTGAGAGACACTTAATATGTCCTCCCTCAGCAATCCTCAATTGTCTGTGATTTTTTGTCTATGGGTAAAATCCCATGAGCTTTCCCCCTTCTCTCTTAGCCTGTCTAATGATCTTATTCAAACAGACATTTCTAGGAGGCCTCCTGGTCCTCTGGCTCTTTTTTTTTTTTTTTAGATTTATTTATTATGTATACAGTGTTCTGTCCTCATGTATGCCTACAAGCCAGAAGACAGCACCAGACCCCATTACAGATGGCTGTGAGCCACCATGTGGTTGCTGGGAATTGAACTCAGGACCTCTGGAAGAGCAACCAGTGCTCTTAACCTCTGAGCCATCTCTCCAGCCCCTCCTCTGGCTCTTATAATCTTTCCACCTCCTCTTCTTTGATGTTCCCTGGGCCCTCAGTGCAGGAGTCGTGTTGTAGATGTAGCCCTTGAGGCTGAGCTTCCCATGACCTGCGGTTCTCCATTCACTGTTGGTGAGAACGCTGAAAGTCAGTATGAAGAATCTTCCAAGAGCTAAAGCTAAACCTGTCATTCAGCCAACTATACCACCCTTAGCGCATCCTGGAAGGATTCGTACTCCGCGGACACTTGTTCAGCCATGTTCACTGCACCTCTGTATCCTCGAAGGACTCAGCATCTTATTCTACCAATGCTTGTTCAGCCGTGTTGACTGCACCTCCATTCACAATAGCCAGCAAACGACCTAAATGCCCTTCAACAAATGGATGGATATTGACAGTGTGGTACATAGATGCAATGGGATACTATTCATCTATAAAGGAAAATGAAGTTAAAAAAAAAATCTCAGAGGTTGAAGTTAGGTCCCTATTGCTGAAGACACTGCCCACTTACGATACGACTTGAAAGATTTGAGCTATATCTAACCTGAAGCCTTCTTTTCTGCAACCTAACTTCCATAGGACCATAAAGTGCTAACTTGCTGCCAAGGGAGACTCAGCCAATAGTCCTATCCAGCTGTGATACCTATGAACCCCAACAGTGGCCAGCATGGCAGGACAGTCCTAAAGATGCCCTCTAATGCTGGCAGTTATGAACAGCTGGCTAATGGGATTTAAAGTCCTCTCCACAAGAAGAAATCTTGCCTTGCCTGTTTTCTTTCTCTCAAATGACAACAAAACTGTCCTCAAGTTTTTTTCTGGATCCATTTTCAAATTATTTTGTCAATAAGACTACGAATCTGCAAGAAGCCGGGTGGTGGTGGCTCACGCCTTTAATCCCAGCACTCGGGAGGCAGAGGCAGGCGGATCTCTGTGAGTACAAGACCAGCCTGGTCTACAAGAGCTAGTTCCAGGACAGGCTCCAAAGCCACAGAGAAACCCTGTCTCGAAAAAACAAAACAAAACAAAACAAAACAAAACAAAAGAATCTGCAAGAAGGATCCCGTGTCCCCTCTGACAATTGTTGATTAATTCA
>JAQHUG010000581.1:599365-609555 GCA_028555095.1 Dicrostonyx torquatus | reverse complement strand
CTCAGATCTACCCTCTACAACGGGCAGACAGTCAGAGCCACCTCCTGGTGCCTGTGCCCTCTGAAAGTTTCCCTGTGGTACCTGTGACCTCTCAGAGCCAAGATCAGGACTCTGTGTCCTATGACAACTATATGCCTGTGGACTGTGACCCTTAGGGGTGCTTTAAGATTAGTGTGGCCTCTCAGATCTACCCTCTACAACGGGCAGACAGACAGAGCGACCTCCTGGTGCACGTGCCCTCTGAAAGTTACCCTGTGGTACCTGTGACCTCTCAGAGCCAAAACCTGGGCTCTGTAGCCAAAGAAAGCCAGCTCCAGAATCTTCTCTCTCAAGCTCAGCCTGAGACTGGTAAAGCTTCTGAGAGCCATACTTCGGGCATGGAGGTTCCTGTGGTGCCACTTGGGTTTGCCCAGACTTCTCAAAGTCTTTCTTCAGGTGTCCAGTAGGTTCCTAAGAACTCAAGTGCTAACCCTTCTGAGACTCTCCTAGAAATCACCCAGAAACTAGCTGAGGAACACCTTGACCTTTCATTGCCTGTCTCTGGGGTCACACATTCACACACAGGCAGTGTGACCCTACTGGCAACCTTCTAGCCACCAGGAGAGTGAGAAAAAGTCACCCTTTCTAATAGGAATCAGACCCCAGCCATTTGAATGTCTACTAAGGCCTTTACCAAGTAAGTGCCTTGGAGGAAAACTTACCTACATTACCCTTTTTATTGTCACTATCCTGGTAGCTTCTCAACTCCTGTAATGAGAACAAAATGGCCTTGGACTTCAGGGCTTAGCCACTTTGAGAGTTGGTAGGCTTTTAAAACTAGTTCTCAGGTTTTGACTGCTTTATCAGACAATAAAATGTTGTTTTGTTTAAGGTTAAAGGAGAGGCCAGAGGTGTATTGTTCTTTAGGAAGTCCTGAGGAGGGAGAAGAAGGATTTGGGTTTTGCAAGGCTTCTCCTGGAAGAAGACAACTTTAGTTTGCACAGGGACATGGCGTTAAATGACACTGGATCTTAGGAAGGGAGTTATTCTTTTTCAGTACGTTTGGTTTTTGCCAGAGAGGCTATATTTTGTTGGGAGACAGTGCTCTTTAATACTCCTCTAAAGCTTCAGTAGGCTAAAACTATGCTCAGCTCAGCTAGAATTTAATAATCTTTGTATTCACACACATTTTCCTTGAGTTACTTCTACTTAATGCCAAGTTATATCAACTTCCTGTTTACAACAGTGATGGTTGCTATTTAAATACATTACCTAAATAAAACACTTTGAATGTATAAGAAAAGTTGGGTGATTCTAAAGAGAAAATGCTGAGCCTGAGTTAGCTAGTTTACTCTCTCTCCTCTTACTCTCATCTCTTTCTTCGTTTGTATTTTTTTTGTTGCTGTCCTGGAACTCTCTCTGTAGACCAGGCTGGCCCCAAACTCACAGAGGTTTGCCTGACTCTGCTCCCCAGTGCTGGAATTAAAGGTGTGCCCCACCACCGCCCTGCCTGTCCTGCAAATCTTTGGCTGCATTAGTTTTATACATTTTGAACACCTGAATTCTATAAAACATATTCAATGACTATGTTCCTTTCTATTAAAAGAGAGAGGAAAAAGATATGTCTTAAATTTTTTTTTTTTAAAAGTGGAGTGTGGACCCTAGTTAAGTGGCTTAGTGACATATTTCTGGGTTGAATCTCCTATGTTTTACAAAAAAAAAAATAAAAGAGATGGGACTGGGAATGAATCAGCGTGTGTGTGTGTGTGTGTGTGTTGTGTATAACTATATATGAGCGAAACAATTTTAAAAAGAAAAGACTGCACTGGGTGTGGTGGCATACACCTTTAATCTCAGCACTCATGAGGCAGAGACAAGCATAGTCTCCAAAAACTGGGGACCAGCTTGGTATACAAAGCAGGTACTAGGCCATCCAGGGCTGTCTCAAAAAAAGAAGAAAAACAAAGGATTTAGGTTATTTCAGAAAGCCATTTCTTGCCCCCCTTTATTCTTTGAGGTAGTTCATATGATTGAAATAATCATCTAGGCAGGTCTTAAAGACAACGCTAAGTGCCAGGAATAAGGTAAACATAAAGATACAAGGATGCAGATCGTGCCAATAGAAAGTTCTGTAGTCTTTGTTCTCTGAATCAAAACAATAGTTATGAGGATGACTGAAGGTCAGCCAAGAAGAAAGGAAGTATTAGCAGGCCAGTGGAAATATCTTTTGACAGGAGGAGCCAATCCATGCCCTTCAAATAATTAATTCATAGGCTTTGAATTTTGTATTCTTTCTAGCAGGTGCTAGGCATTGTATTAAGTACTGGAGAGCCAGTGCTATATTCGGAGGCCCTGTTTGTCACTCACTTACCATTTACCAGGAGACGTGGACACTGGAGTAACCACTGCAATGTACTAATACAGTGCTTCGAGAATTCCCGGGAGGGTGCGGTGAGGGGGTTTCAATTGGATCCAAAAGTAGATTTTCACTGAGTGAGGACCGTAGGTGAGAGCATTACATATGAAGGAAGGAAACCCTCTCAGAAAGAACAGCAGAGGCCTGGAGAGGTGGCTCTGCAGCCAAGAGGGCTTGCTTCTCTTTCAGAGGACGCAAGCTTAGTTCAAGCACCATATTGGGTAGCATCCAACTGTCTCTACTCCATTTCCAGAGGATCTGATACCCTCTGCTAGTTCTGTGGGCATTCACAGGACATAGCATGTACACAAACACATAAATAAGATTTTTTTTCATTTTTTTTTTTTTTGGCCAGGAAATGGTAGCCAACACCTTTAAAATCCCAGCACTCGGAAGGCAGACACAAGTGAATCTCTGGAGTTTGAGGCCAACCTGCTCTACAGGCCGAGTTCCAAGACAGGCAGATACAAGATAGGCTATACAGAAAACCCCTATCTCAAAAACAAAAATAATTTTTGTTTGTTATTTTTCAGCAAGGGTTTCTCCGTGTAGCCCTTGCTGTCCTGGAAGTCACAGTATAGACCGAGATTGCCTCAAACTCAGAGATCCTCTGCCTCCCGAATGCTGGGATTAAAGGTATGGGCCACCATGCCCTGTGAAAATAGATAAATACATAGATAAATAATAAAAACAAATCTTAAGCAAGACATAGTGCAAACAACTTTGTTGTTGGTTGTTTTTGTTTGTTTGTTTGATACAGGTTTTCTTGTATAATAGCCTGGCTGTTCTGGGATTAAAGGCATGCACCACTACCGCCCAGTTAGTGCACACAAATTTAATTGAAAACAGGCAGTTCTCTGTGTGTTTGAAGTCAGCCTAGTCTACATACCAAATTCCACAAAAGCTAGGGCTACATGGAGAGACCAGGTCTAAAGAAAGAAAGAAAGGGGGGGGGTGGTACACGCCTTTAATCCCAGCACTCGGGAGGCAGAGGCAGGCGGATCTTTGTGAGTTCGAGACCAGCCTGGTCTACAGAGCTAGTTCCAGGACAGGCTCCAAAGCTACAGAGAAACCCTGTCTCGAAAAACCAAAAAAAAAAAAAAAAGAAAGAAAGAAAGAAAGGGAGGGAGGGAAGAAAGAAAGAAACAAGAGAGAGGGAGAGAGAAGAGACACGGGTTTGTATTTAGTAGCCAAGCCAGTTTAATGCATACATATAAACAATGCTGGATTTAGGCTGCTGCACACCTTTAATTCCAACACGTAGCAGGTAAAGACAGGAGGACCAGAATTTGAAGGTCATATGATGATATAGTGAGTTTGAGGCTAGCATGGGCTACATGAGACCCTATATGTCTGAATATGGGTAGTGCATGGGAGTGATGTGCCAGCTGAAGCCAGAGGCGCCGTCTTCTGGAGCTGGAGTAACAAACAGTTGTGAGCCATCTGATAAAGATGCCAGGAACTGAATTTGAGTCCCTGGAAGAGCAGCAAGTGATTTTAATCAATATGCTCTCTCTCTCTGGGGCTTTTTTAAAGACAGAATCTCATGTAGCTCAGGCTGGCCTCATATTATGTGTGGGGCTAAGGATGACCTTTAACTTCTGATCCTTTGACCTAAATCCACCTGAGTGCTGGGGTTCTAGATATCACTACCCCAGGTTTGTGAAGTTCTGGGGACGGAACCCAGGGCTTTCTGCATTCTGGGTGAGCGGTCTACTGAGATCAAGCCCAGCAGACCACAGCTAGCTGCTTTGCAGAATCTTTAGCAGGGTTGAGCTGTGTTTGTTATTTGCATTTCTACTTGGGGCTGTCTGTAAAGTAATGAAAATAGGCAAATAATTGAGATAAATTTCTAAGGTTCTCTCCATTAAATTATAAGCCTAAGTAGACCTTTTAGATGTTAGCAGCAGTTCCTAACCAAAGTATAGGCTCCATCAGTGTTCATCTTGCAAAATACTTCCAGGTGTTTAATTTCTTATAGAGATGACATCATGTGGAATTACTGTTTACTATAATAGCCCATTTATGCATGTTATTAGCAAGGTAGGTATGTATCTAAAACAGGAATATATGTGTTTTTCCCCCTAGAGGTCAGGGTAGTAGATATTTTTGATTTTATGGGTCAAAAGACAGAAATCAAAGATGTAAGTATCCTGGTGTGGTGACACATGCCTTTCATCCCATAACTTTAGAAGTAGAGCTCTACAAACTTGGTGCCAGCCTGGTTTGTACATCCAGTTCCTGGATAGCCATGGCTACATAGTCAGACTGTCTTTAAAATGCTGTGAGTCTACTTGTGTAACCAAGGAGAAACCCCACCCTAATCTGCCTGTTTGCCTGGAATGGGCTCTGTAGCTCCTTTGGCTCCAGTTACTTTCATCTGGAGTCATTCACTTAACCAAGAACAAGTGACATAGGGAGAAGGAACTTGGTAGGGCAGATCTACAGCCAACACCACCTTTTCACTCTGCCCTGATGTAGTCCACTATTCTCTCAGAATACACAGCCTTCTCAGTTTGCTGGTCCAAGATGAGGCAATTTGCCAAGCTTCTGACTCTCAGATGGAGAATCCACCTTTCAGGACCTGGTATTTGCCAACAATAGGGTTCATGTTGTATGGCAATATCTAGGTTCCCGGGAAGGCCACTAGTCAAAGAGGCAGGCCCTAGGAATGCTTATCTGGGAATTGATTCGCTAACTTGCCCGTCAGTACCTAGTGTATAGAGAGCAGAGATGCAGGGAAGCACCCAACAACGGACAGACTAGCTTGTGTGATATAGAACTATCTGACCCACACCTGTGCCACTGAAGCCTTATATTAAGGTGTGGGAGCTCTCTGCTGTAATCAGTCTGCACACTTGGAAAGGTAAGAGAATTGAGAGCTGGAGACAATCCTGGGCTATAAAGAGAGACTGTGGCTCAAAAAACAATAAAATTGGGCTGGAGAGATGGCTCAGAGGTTAAGAGCGCTGGCTGCTCTTCCAGAGGTCCTGAGTTCAATTCCCAGCAACCACATGATGCCCTCTTCTGGTGTGCAGGCATACATGCAGGCAGAATGCTATAAATAAATCTTTAAAAAAATAATAAAATTTAAATTGCCATTTTTTTAAGCGTTTATTTTTTTGTTTGCTATTTATACATTCTGAGTGGCCTAGAACTTACTATGAAGTTCAGGCTGACCTAGACTTTGCAGCATCCTGCCTGTATCTACCTCCTGAGTGCTGGGCTTATACGTATGTGTTACAATGCTTGGCTTTCAGGAGCTTTTCAAAAAGATGGGTCTTGGGTAGGCAAGAGTGTTCATTGGTGGCAACACTTAGCCCCAAGGCTGATGACCTGAGTTCTATCCCAGTACCCATTAGAGAGAACCAACTCCTGAAGGTTGTTTTCTGACCACATTACATATACCCTGGCATGTATAATATATATATATATTTATATAAATGTTTAAGTCATAAATGAGTAACTTGAGACACTTAGGTTACTTCTTATGTTCCTTATCTAATAGACCATGTGAATCTTATTTATATGTTTCATTTGTCTTATAACCTCAGTTTGTATTTGAATAAGCATAAATGAATTTATTAATAATAATAGCTATTGGGTGTTTATAATACAATAGGAGTGACTCAAGGCCATTCATCATGGAGTTGGATACTGTTGTTTTCTCCACTTAAAGGATTGGTTTGACACTGAGAGATTAAATAAATTTTCCAAAGTCATACAAATACAAGTGCTGGAATTGATATATCTTATTTTATATGGATATATGACAAAATATTCTTCCATATTAAAGTTATTATTCAAGTAGCTGTTCATAACTATAAGCTCAGCACTCTGAAGGTGGAGGTGGGAGGCTCAGGAGGTCAAGGTCGTCTTCAAACACAGTGAGTTTGAGGCCAGCTAGAGTTATAGGAGACCTTGCCAATAAATATTATTAAGGAGCCTTTTGACACAAATCTTTTATTTTTTTTTTTGGTTTGTTGAGACAGGGTTTCTCTGTAGCTTAGGAGGCTGTCCTGGAACTAGCTCTTGTAGACCAGGCTTGTCTCGAACTCACAGAGATCCTCCTGCCTCTGCCTTCTAAGTGCTGGGATTAAAGGCGTGCGCCACCACCGCCTGGCCTTGACACAAATCTTAAGTGTAACTTAATTTATAATACTACAGCTCAATTAATGGATTACTTCTCTATTTAAACCTTTGGTTTCAGCAAGAAAATGAGAATTTGAAGTCTGTGTTTTCTTGTTTTATTCTAGATTATCATAACTATCATCTCAAAATTGCCTTTTTTCCCTAGACCTTTACAATGTTTCCACATATTTCACTGCTAACTTGATAAAAGGAAAAGTTCTCATCTTGCTTTAGAAACTTCTCTCTGGAATCCTGACCTATTCCAAACCAATAGATTTCCTATTCTTGCTTTAGTGCTGGAGACAGTTTTCCAGCTTCCAGTAATTGTGGTATTTATTACCAGGATTATAAGCCATAATAAACTTTGTCATTCTGATGAAACTTTATTTAAAATAAACTGAGTTTTTAAAAACAGACTTGTGCAAGCATTCCAGAAACCTGAATGGAAAATAATGTTCCATGTAACATGTGTGTAAGTAAAATTCCCGTACAAATAGACAATAAAAAAAAACCACTCTGGAGGCAGAGGCAGAGGCAGGCAGATCTCTGTTGAGTTTGAAGCCAGCCTGGTCTACATAGTGAGTTCCAGGGCAGCCAGGGTCATGTGGAGAAACAGAGACCCTGTTTCAAACAAGCAAAAAATACACTTTCAGGGCTCCTAGAGAGATGACACAGAAGTTAAAAGTGCTGGCTGCTCTTATATAGGAGTATATAGTATTTTGTGTAGGGCTGGGTTTGTGGCTACATATTGGTGAAATCTAGATTTGTCGTGGAATATCTTGTTTTGTCTTTCTATGGTGATTGACAATTTTGCTGGGTATAATAGTCTGGGCTGGCATCTATGGTCTCTTAATATCTGCATAATGCTTGACCATGACCTTCTGGCTTTCATTGTCTCCATTGTCTCAAGTGTAATTCTGATAGGTCTACCTTTATATGTTACTTGGCCTTTTTCCTTTGCAGCTGTTAATATTCTTTCTTTACTCTGTATGTTTAGTATTTTGATTATTATGTGGCAAGAGGACTTTTTTTGGATCCAATCTATTTGGTGTTCTTTATGCTTCTTGTATCTTCATAAACATATCTTTCTTTAGGTAGGGAAAGTTTTCTTCCTTTGATTTTCTTAAATAAATTTCATGTGCCTTTGATTGTGCTAATGTGCAATTATTTCCCCTGCTCTGGAGACTGGGTGATTTCTGTTCAACATTCCCAGGAACTCTAAAACAATATCAGATCAAATCCGGTTCCAGGATGACAGACGCTGCTTGGGTTTGTGATGCCGCAAACCAGAGTTGTGCTCTGTAGTTAACATGACGCTGAGGAGAATCTTGTGCTCTGTAGCCAACATGACACTGAGGAGAATCTTAAGTTTTTTAAAATAATGTATTTGAATTTATTTCATGTGCATTGGTGTGAAGGTGTCAGATCCCCTAAAACTGGAGTTACAGACAGCTGTGAGCTGCCATGTAGGTGCTGGGAATTGAACCCAGGTCCTCTGGAAGAACAACCAGTGCTCTCAACCACTGAGCCATCTATCTCTCTAGTCCCTTGTCTTAATTTGTAAACAGCTTCCAAAAGTTTCATCTTTCTTTCTTACTGACAGTAGGGTGCAGTCTCTGAAGGAAAACTCTTCCTGCGGGGCTGGAGAGATGGCTTAGCAGGAAAGAGTACTTCTTGTACAGCATCTGGGTTTGGTTCCCAGCATTCCCATCAGGGAGCTCACAACAGCTAGTTCCAGGAAATCCCTCTGCAGGCATCAGTATAAACACGGTGTGCACTATAGACAAATAGGCGCAAATACATAAATCTTTCTAAAATGAAAAAAAGGGGTTGGCCCTACTCTGGTAGTTTGATCGCACACACCTTCAATGTCAGCATTTGGAAGGCAGAGGCAGCAGAGAGACCCTGTCTCAAACTGAACAAAAAACCAGAAAAAAAAAAAAAGGGCTGAAGTGATGGTTCAGTCCATAAGAGCACCTTCTGCAGCCGGTTGGTGATGGCCTTTAATCCCAGCACCTGAGAGGCAGAGGCAGAGGCAGAGGCAGGCAGATCTCCGAGAGTTGGTCAGCTTGGTTGGCCAGTTTGGTCTACAGAGTGAGTTCCAGGACAACCAGGGCTGCTACACAGAGAAAACATTAAAACAAACAAACAACAAAAACAAAAACCAGCACTTAGTGCATGTGGTTTCTCAGCACCTGCACCAGACAGTGCACAGCTGTTTGTAATTCCAGACGATCCGATGACTGTATGCATGCGGTGTACTCAGGACACATACACAATAAATAAAAATAAATATTAAAAACAAAAACCAAAGCCCCTTTCCTTGCTTCTTTTTTGTCTGGGTGACATTTGTTTCTTTTACAAATTTACAAGTGGAGCTCAATAGTAGAGCACCCGCCTAGTAAGAACCGTGGTATGGATTCTATCAACATCTTGAGAAACAAAGAAAAAGTATGCTTGAGATCAAACAGCTCTTTAAAACTGTTTCTAAGGGGCTGGAGAGATGGTTCAGTGGTTAAAAGCACTGCTCTTCCAGAGAAGAACTCTGTTCTTCCAGAGGTCCTGAGTTCAATTCCAAGAACCCACATGGTGGCTCACAACCACTCACAATAAGATCTGGTGCTTTCCTCTGACCTGCCTGTAGAACACTGAATACATAATAAATAAATTAAAAGAGAACTGTTTTTAAACTTATTTTGTGTTTGGGTGTTTTGCATACATATATGTCTGGGTACTATGTGCCTGCTTGTGCTCACAGAGATATAAGATCCCCTGGGACTGGGGACAGGAGTTACAGACGGTTGTGAGCCATTACCTGGGTGCTGGGAATCGATCTGGGTCCTCATTTTTTTTTTTCTGAAATAGGGTTTCTCTGTGTAGCCTTGGCTGTCCTAAAACTCGCTCTGTAGACCATGCTATCCACAAACTCACTGCTGGTGCTGGGATTAAAAGCCTTCATTCACTATGATAAACTCTCAAACCTGGGTCCTCTTAGCCATGGAAACAGCCCTCCAGCCTGTAGTAAGGAGGGAGTGGTGGGCTGTCCCTTGTTTGTCTCAGTCCCGTAGTAGGGAGGAGTGGGCCACCCAGCTAGCTTATACCTGAAATAACCACTCCAAAATTATATTAATTAAACACTGTCTGGCCTATTGTATCTAGCCTCTTCTTGGCTAACTCTCACATCTTGCTTTAAGCCATATCTAGTAATCTGTGTATCACCACGGGGTCGTGGCTTACCAGGAAGATTCTAACCTATGTCCATTTCAGGCCAGAGATTCATGGCGTCTGCCACACTTCCCTTCTTCCCAGTATTCTGTTGTCTACCATGCCCACCTAAGTCCTGCCCTATCAAAAGGCCAAGGCAGTCTCTTTATTAACCAATGAAAGCAACCCAAATACAGAAGGACCCTCCTACACCAATTCCCCTTTTCTGTTTAAACAAAAAGGAAGGCTGGAGTAGGAGGGTCTTCTGTATTTCTGTGCTTTGATTGGTTAAATAAAGACTCCGCCTGGCTTGTAAGATAGGTCAGCCCTTAGGTGGGCGGAGTAGACAGAAAGGAAGTTCTGGGAAGAGAGAAGGAAGTGGCCAGACGCCACAAGCCATCGTTGTAGATGGATGCAGGTTAGACCTTTCCGGTAAGTCACCACGTGGTGACTTACAGAC
>JAQHUG010000581.1:577493-598870 GCA_028555095.1 Dicrostonyx torquatus | reverse complement strand
CAGGCCCACAGTATCCAGCAGACATTTCCATGAAGCAGGAATTTTTTTTTTTTTTTTTTTTTTGCTTTTTCGAGACAGAGTTTCTCTGTAGCTTTGGAGCCTGCCCTGGAACTAGCTCTTGTAGAACAGGCTGGTCTCGAACTCACAGAAATCTGTCACAGAGTGCTGGGATTAAAGGCATGCGCCACCACCGCCCGACTTGAAGCAGGAAATTTTAAAGACAGTTCAGTCACTTCAGTCTCTTTATTAACCAATAAAAGCAAATACAGAAGGACCTCCTACACCAAATCCCCTTTTCTGTTTAAACAAAAAGAAAGGCTTTAATTTTAACATAGTAAAATTACATATAACAGTTACAATATTTACCAGCCCTCTCCTGTTTTTTTCACCACTGCCTCCAGGCTTCTGTATGACGTGTGTTTCCTGGAGAATAAGATTATCATGTGTTTAAAATGAAGTACAGATCATGTATTTTGTTCAGTCAAATTTCTCCACTGTAATTTCTTCGATTCGATTTCAGGGCTGTGTGTGTGGGTGCTTGTTTGCGTGTGTTTGCCAGGAAGGCTAGCCTGGTTTCTGTCTCCATCTCCAGTGCCGGCATGACTAACATCACACGGGGCTTTTCACTAACCCGGGTCCTAGCACTTTACCGGCTAGTCTTGAAGTCCTGATCCTTCTGCTTCCACCTCCAGAGGCCGAGGTTACAGGCGCCCGCCAGCATGGCAGGATTCTTCTGGAGGAAGGTTTTGAGGAACCCAGCCACTGACTGGCTGGCTTAGCTGCCCCAGTCTATTAGGCCCACTTCACAGAGGCCAGTGCCCCGCCGGGCCTTCTAAGGCGAGAGCCACGCTCGGAGCTCACGTGGGCCCCGATTGGCTGGAGGCTGCCTCTCCAAGGCGACTTCCGGGGTGGGCTGGCGGCCGTGACTTCCGGCGGCAGGCGCTGCGCTTGCGCTGCTTTGGCCGGATGGCGGTACCGCTGCTTCACACGAGCTTGCCGGGAGATGTGGCGGCTGCGGCGGCTGCCACGCTGGGCCCGTCGCGGACTGGGTAAGATCCGGGCGGCCTCCCCGTGCGTGGCCCGACTCGAGCCGGCTGTGAGCGCCTGGGGCGGCCGGAGGACTGAGGGCGTGGGGGCGAAGGGTGGGAGCCCGCCGAGGACCGAGGGGGGTGGGTGCGTCCCGAGGCCCGAGAGCGCCGGGGCCCGCGGGCTCGGCCCAGCTGCGCAGCAGCCTCGCGTTCCCTCCGTGAGGGCGAAGGCGCCGTTAGTCAGCCTTGCCTGTTCCATTGCCTTCCACTTGAACTCCTGGGACGCCCTTGTGGGACTCCAGGCCTGTGGTCTGCGTCTTTCTTCTTCCCTCCCTTAGCCTAGATGTGGGCCGCGTTCCCTGGATTTGGGATTTCTGGGCGAGTGCTGTCAGTGGTGACAAACTGAATTCTAAAGTTTGAAGTTTGTTTCTGCAGAAGTGAGCAGCAGGCCCAGTTGTCCTTACCTAAGCAATCGGTTTCTTGTCCCACATTTTCAGATTTTGTATTTCTGTGTAAGTGAAGGAAACTTAGCATAATGACAATTATTTCTGAAGCGTGGACTTAATGTGCTAAGACACTGGGGACGGTAGCTTATCCAGAGACTAGCGTTCTCGGGCTCGACAGCAGGAAATGAAGATGAGTTAGAGCTGTGGAGAACTAAACACTGCAGCTGTTGTGCTGGCGAAAGCCTCTGGTATCTGTGCTTCAACCTTGTATGTATGTGGGAAGAGTGAAGTGGGGACCAGCCTGACAAGTTTGGGGAAGAAAGGACACTGCTTCTAACAAATCTACTCCGAGATCAGAATTGACAAGGGCCCTGTTAAATGGGATCTTACAGGATTAATGCAGGAATTTGGAGGCTTTCATTTTTCTCTTTCCCTTTCTCTTTAAAAAGAAATTAATTTTGAGATAAAATCTCACTAGGCCTAGGTTGTCCCTGAACTTCTGGATTCTGCCTCAGCCTCCCAAGTGTTGGTTTTTCGAGCATGTTCTATTTCCCCTTTAGGAGTTTGAGTTGGATTCTTATTCTAAGTGCCACGAGAAGACAGTTGCTGAGTGAAGAATGAAAGGTGGGGGTAAAATTGGAAACGGGATATTAAGAAACTTTTAGTCTCATCACACAAAATGACGTTGGCTCAGTCATGTTCGCTATTATTCTGTGTCATGAGTTTAATACCTGGTACTTCTGGTTCTTCAGGCTTTCGGATATGCTTGCATTAGAGAGTGACTTCTTCAGTTCTCCCCCAAGAAAAACTGTTCGGTTTGGTGGAACTGTGACAGAAGTCTTACTGAAATACAAGAAGGTATGAGGGAATACTCTGTGGGGTTGACTTTGGTCAGACAGAATACAGTATGTGTTACATGAAGAACAGGTTATCAAGGCCTTGAGTTCCTTCCAGAAACAACCACAAACACAGTAAACACAGGAAAACAAATGTGTGTGTCTTTGTTTAGGTTTCTCAGTGGTGGGGATCAGATCTGGACCTTGTCCACCGGGAAAACACTTCCCCCAGTTGAGCTCCTTTAATAGCCTAAATATAAATTTTACTCTGGGTTTGGTGAACATTTGGAGGCAGAGGCAGGTGGATATCTGAATTTGAGGCCAGCCAGGGCTACACAGCCTCTGTCTAAAACAGTGGTTCTCAACCTTCCCAAGACTGCAATCCATTAATATAGATTCTCATGTTGTAGTAACCCCAACCATAAGATTATTTTCTCTGCTACTTCATTAAGTGTAATTTTGCTACTGTTAAGAATAGTAATTTAAGCCAGGCGGTGGCGGTGTATGCTTTTAATCCCAACACCCAGGACGCAGAGGCAGGTGGATTTCTGTGAGTTTGAGGCCAGCCTGGTCTACAGAGCGAGTTTCAGGAAAGGCTCCAAAGCTACAGAGAAACCCTGTCTCGAAAAATTGAAAAAAAAAAAAGAAAGAAAGAAAGAAAAAAAGGTAATAGTGTAAATGTCTATGTTTTCTGTTGATCGTCAGTGACCCCTGTGAAAGGGCCATTCGACTCCCTGAAGGGCTTGTGATCCATAGGTTGAGAACCACTGGTCTGGAAAGATAGGGAGTGGAGGGAGGAAGTATTTTTGGACGCCATATTGAAATAGAATATTTAGTGATATGCGTGATACTCTCAAAGTAGTCAAAATGCGTTTGCTGAGGTTTTATGCTTTGTAGTACTGTATATATATATATAAAACAAGTGCTAAAATTAAAATTTAAAATAGAGCAATTTTTGTTTGTTTACTTATTTGTTTATTTATTTTAGTTTTTCAAGACAGGATCTCTCTGTGTAGCTTTGGCTGTCCTGGAACTCATTTTGTAGACCAGGCTGCCCTTAAACTCACAGAGATTCACCTACCTCTGCCTCCTGAGTGCTGGGATTAAAGGCGTGTGCCACCACCACCTGGCTTATTTATTTTTAAAATTATTTATTTGTATTTTATGTACATTGATGTTTTGTCTGCATGTATGTCTCTGTGAGGGTGTCAGAGCCTCTGGAACAGTAATTGTTGACAGTTATGAGCTGCCATGTAGGTGCTGGGAATTGAACCCAGGTCCTCTGGAAGAGCAGCCAGTGCTCTTAACTGCTGACCCATCTCTCCAGCCCCTACTTATTTATTTTTGAGACAGTCTTGCTCTGTAGCGCTGGTTGATGTCTTAACTCCAGCCTTCTTGCTTCAAGCCCGGAATTACATAATCCCATTAAAATTTTTAATCCCTTTGAGACAGGATCTTACTGTATAGCTCTGTCTGGCCCAGAACTGCTTTGTACACTAAGTGGTCTTGACCTCCCAGAGCTCCTCCTGCCTCTCCCTTTTTACTGTGCACCCCTATGCTTGGCTCTACTAAACCATTTTATCTTTTAAGGAGTTACCTAATCTTCACTTTAGAAGAATAAGCTAGAGATATTTGGTTTTGTGTTGTCTAAGTGGTTCCTCTAGGTCTCATCACTAAAGATATAACATAAATGATTGTGTTATAATTCCTACTCATATATATGAATAGATGCTGTCTTAATTCTTGCTGACACATCACAATGGTTTTTTTTAATCTCCTATTTAGAGAATTTTCGTTAGTATCTGATGTAGTATCAAGTGTCCACACCCTGGTTTAGTTGAATATGAGTGACTGTTAACTCTTCCATTGTTCTAGACTTCTGATTCAGCAAGTTTCTTGTTGCCTTAGTTGTTTCTTTGCAGTGTTAGGGATTGAACCTAGTTGATAAGTCCATGAGCTCTAGCTGCAGCCCTTTTGTTTTTTTACTATTTTTCCTTAAAGGATTTAATTATTATGTATACACTGTTCTGCCTGTCCCTGCAGGACAGAAGAGGGGACCAGATCTCATTACATCTCAATACAGATGGTTGTGAGCCACCATGTGGGTGCTAGGAATCGAACTCAGGACCTTTGGAAGAGCAGTCAGTGCTCTTAACCTCTGAGCCATCTCTCCAACTCTGTTTTTTTACTTTTTATATTGAGATGGGGTTGCCCAGATGGGTGGCCTTGGGCTTGCTGTCTGAGTATTTGGGATAGTGGGTATATAAAATGACCAGGACTGCCATGTAGGTGCTGGGAATTCTTAAAAGTTGTATAGGCCTGACTTTATTATTGTAAACGATGTATAGAAGTTCTACAGTTCCTTTTGTAGTTCAATGAGATATCAAGGAATAATAAAAACTCTGGCTGGGCGGTGGTAGTGCATGCCTTAAATCCCAGCACTTGGGAGACAAAGGCAGGTAGATCTCAGTGAGTTCTAGGCTAGCCTGATTTACAGAGTGAGTTCCAGAACAGCCAGGACTGTTACACAGAGAAATCTTGTCTTGAAAAATGAATCAAAATTCTGTTAATATTTAAAGGATTGCACTTTAATTTCTTCTCCTCTTTGTTTAGGGTGAAACACATGACTTAGAGTTGTTGAAGCACCAGCTCTCAGACCCTGATATAAAGGTAATTCAAAAACATTCTCTTTTATCTTGTTGTTGTTGTTTTGTTTTGGTCTGGTTTGCTTTGGGTTTTCAAGGCAGGGTTTCTCTGTGGCTTTGGAGCCTGTCTTGGAACTCTCTCTGTAGACCAGACTGATCTGTCTCAGTGTTTCTCAGCCAGGAGCAATCTTCCCCTCTAGCAGACATTAGACAGTGGCTGGGGACACTCTTAGTTGTCAACAGTAGGAGGAAGGGGATACTCCTGGCATCTAGTGGTTGACTGGACTTCCTGCCCTCTCCCCACACTTGGTTACTTAAAGGGCAGACTACAGAGATAGCTAGTAGTTAAGAGCACTTGGTGTTCTTTTCTCTCTCTCTCTCTCTCTCTCTCTTTTTTTTTTTGAGCTTGTCCTGGAACTAGCTCCTATAAACCAGGCTGGGCTCACAGAGATCTGCCTGCCTCCCGAGTGCTGGGATTAAAGGTGTGTACCACTGCCACCTGGTGCACTTGGTCTTCCAGAGCACTCTGGGTCTGTTCTCAGCATTTACATGGCAGCCAACAACCATCTTTAACTATTTCAGGGGATATGATACCTTCTAGACTCTGCAGTCTCTCTTGCATTCACATAATGTGTATGCATACATGTTGGCAAAACACTCATAACCATAAAATAAGAAATAATTCTTAGGGAGTGGGAGGGGACTGGGAGAAGGGGAGGAAGTGTAAATTTTTAAAATTAAAATAAAAAATTTTAAAAAAGATGTCAAAATTAAAAAAAAGAAAAAAGAAAAAAAGAAAAAATTCTTAAAAAAGGAAAGAACGAGGGGAGAACCATGAAGACTTAGTGAGTTGATTCCAGGATTCCTTAGGACAGTCTCCAACCTGAAATAAGGGCT
Source organism: Dicrostonyx torquatus (assembly GCA_028555095.1). Classification (NCBI taxonomy): domain Eukaryota; kingdom Metazoa; phylum Chordata; class Mammalia; order Rodentia; family Cricetidae; genus Dicrostonyx; species Dicrostonyx torquatus. Next base: position 593,018 of record JAQHUG010000581.1, on the reverse strand, counting down.
TGTCATTAGGAATGTTCCTCTTTACGAACATTTAAGTCAACATATCACTACTCTCGTGACTTTGATAAAAGTTACAAGTGATCATGTTTTTACCCCTAGTAATATTTTGTTTTGTTTTTCTTCAGAGACAGGGTCTCTCTACATAGCCCTGGTAATTCTGAAACTTACTATGTAGACCAGGCCTCAAATGAGAGAGATGCTTCTGCCCCTGCATACTAAATGCTGGGATTAAAGGTGTATGCCACCATGCCTGGCTTCCCCAGTGAGTTTTCATAGTCACATTTTAGTGGCATTTGGCAGCCTCACACCAGTTTAGCCATAGACACTGTTGCCCACCCTCTTAAATTGCCTTCATCTTCTGTGATCTTTCTGTCTTCTTGTCACTCTTGTCACATTGTTGGTGTGTTCTTTGTTTTATATGTTGTCTTTTAATAGTTTACCTATTTATTTATTTATTTTGAGGCAGAATTTCTCTGTAACCTTGGCTGTCCTGGAACTTTCTCTGTAGACCAGACTGGCCTTGAACTCACAGATTCTTCTGCCTCTGCCTCCCAAGTGCTGGGGTTAAAGGTGTGTTCTACTACCACCCAACCTTTTGATGTGTTCTTAACTTTGGAACTGAGTGGGGTTTTTAAGGGTTTATTTTGTTTTATGTATATGAGTGTTTTGTTTGCATGTATGTGTGTTTACATGTTCATGCCTGGTGCAGATGGAGACCAGAAGTTGAGTTGTGAGCAGCTATGTGGATGCTGGCACCTGAATCCAGGCCCTTTGGAAGAGCAGTAAATAAATAATCTTCTTCTCTTTCTCTCTCTCTCTCTTTGGTTTTTCTTTTTTCTTTTTTTTTTCTTTTGGTTTTTCGAGACAGGGTTTCTCTGTGGCTTTGGAGCCTGTGCTGGAACTAGCTCTTATAGACCAGAGCTGGTCTCGAACTCACAAAGATCCGCCTGCCTCTGCCTCCCGAGTGCTGGGATTAAAGGCATGCGCCACCACCGCCCGGCTCTTTTTGATTTTTCAAGACAGAGTTTCTCTGTAGCTTTGGAACCTGTCCTGGAACTCGTATAGGTTGGCCTCAAACTCACAGATCTGCCTGCCTCTGTCTCCCTAGTGCTGGGATTAAAGGCGTGCGCCACCACCGCCTGGCTGCAATAAATATTCTTAACCACCGAGCTTCTTCTCCATCCCTTAATTTAAAAAAAATTTTTAAAGCTCTGAAATTTTTAAAATTTGGTTCTTTTATTTTATTCAGTAGAGTGTTAGTGTGTGATTGCTGTAGACTTTGCAGTCTACGTGTGTCTTAGTAATTCCTTAATGCATGTGTTGTAGCTCTTGTGGCTCCTGTGGACCCCAGACTTGCTTCCTAACTTCCTGTTCATTGCATCTTCCAGAATTGTTAGTGTGCTCCACTATGAGATGTCAGACTGGTCTTTTCCCCAAACCCACTTCTCTGCAGCCTTCTGTATGCTAACCTGGTTTTATTGCTTACCCAGTTCTTGAGTAAGGGACATTGTAGTCTTTCTGGGCCTTGTAACCTTCTATATCTATTCATCCATGTTGGGGCATAACAAACAAAACCTTTCATGTGCACTATTGTTGGTGTTTATAAATCTGAATTCTTCTAGCAACTCTTTATTCTTTAGATCCTGCTGTGCTCTGTCCTTTGAACAGTGAAGCCTGACTCATCTCTCCATAGGACATGTCTAGGCATGTTATTCCTACTTAACTTCATGCCTGTAGAAGAATAGAGATTGACCTCTAGTCTTTACTATGTTTCGTCTTAAGAGATATATCATTCCCTGATTTTGCCACCTTCTACCTGTATGTCTTTGGATGTCTTTTCTTTGTGGCTTGAGGTCTTCCCTTAACACTTTATTTGAACATTGGCTCAGACAACATTGCTTCCCTCCCAAGGTGAGTTCTTGATCTTGTACTTTAGTGTCCTCCTCTGAAATGGGGATCAGTAGTAACTGTTCTGTGGGGTGGTTGTAAGGAATAAATGAACTAATGTATGCTAAAACCTTAGAACACTGCCTGGTACATAGGAAATGTCATATCTGTTTTTTTTTTAAATTTATTTATGTTTTATGTATGTGCGTTCTGCATGCCAGAGAGGGCATCAGATCCTATTATAGATGGTTGTGAGCCACCATGTGGGTGCTGGGAATTGAACTCAGGACCTGGAAGAGCAGCCAATGCTCTTAACCTCTGAGCCACCTTTCTAGCCCCATGTAAATGTCCTATCTGTTTATTGCTACTACTGTAATCTACAAACAGCTCAGTCTCAGATCCTGGTGTAATGTCAGCTGCTTTGAGCTTTTTCTGGTTCTCTAAGGTGTTTCCCTCTTTGGGTCCATTTCCCAGACTTCAGAAGATGTTTCTAATTATATACCCAGCATGCATGGTTTCTGTGCCCTCCCTGACCTTCTTTTGCTCCCCAGAGTTCCCTTTTGGCTTGCTCACTATGTATATATAGGGAGCCATACTGATTTACTTACAGTTTTCTGCAATGTCCTTTCTCTCTGTAAGAAATATTACCCTTAAAGAGCACCTGAAGTCTTCAAGCTTTCCTGAGCTTTACCTTTTTTCTCTGCTCCAAAGGTCCAGTTTATTCTTGTTGCACCTACTTTCTGTGAGCAGGTTCTCACTCTAGTAACTTCGTGTTGAAGCTAGAAGTCAGCCTGTACCTAGCCCATAGCAGATCCTTTTTTATTTTTAACTTTAAAAAATGCATTTAACTGGGCATGATGGTACCCATCTTTAGTCCCAGTACAAGGAGGAAAAGGCAGATACAAGCAGATCTTTATGAGTTCGAGGCCAGCCTAATCTACATAGGGGGTTCCTGGACACCCATGGCTACGTACAGAGACCCAGTTCAAAACAAGCAAAATAACAACAAAAAAAATTGCATATTTGTGTGTGCGTGCTTGTGTGTGCATAAAATGTCAGATCCTTTAGAGATAGAATTAGGGGCAGTTGAGAGCCAAATATGTGGAAGCTGGGAACCTGGAAGTTAAATTTGGATTCTCTGCAAGAACAATATTAGCTCTTAACTGCTAAACCCTTTGTCCAGCCTTAGCACCAGTTTTTTTTTTTTATATCATATAATAGTTTTGTGATTTTGTTGTGGTGCTGGGGATTAAACACAGGTCCTTGTGCATTACTAAACCAGCACTCAGGTGTTGATCTGCAGCCTTAGCTCATTTGCAGGTCCTTGGCACAGTAAAGATGATAGCAGCTGTGTCTGCCTTGTCAGAGTGCTACAAGTAATCCGTTCCTAATCAGCACTCACCGCTGAATCAGTAGTCCCTGACTGTTCTTGTAGTTCTTATTTTTCAATGTTGGGGTTTGAAAACTAGGATATAAGCATTCTGGTTAAGGGCTTTGCCACAACACCAGTCTGTTTTTTTAAAGGTGTTTTGTTTTTTTAAAGATTTATTTATGTATTATGTATACAGTACAGTGCTCTGCAGAAGAAGGCACCAGATCTCATTATAGATGGTTGTGAGCCACAATATGGTTGCTGGGAATTGAACTCAGGACCTCTGGAAGAACAGCCAATGCTCTTAACCACTGAACCATTTCTCTAGCCCCATGGACTCAGTTTTTTTTTTTTTATTATTATTATATGTATATAGCTGTTTTCTAGATGTGTATGTCTGGGCATGCTGTATATGTCTGGTGCCTAAAGAAGACGGGAGGCCAAGCAGTGGTGGTGCAGGTCTTTAATCCTAGCACTTGGGAGGCAGAGACAGGTGATCTCTGTGAGTTTGAGGCTTCCCTGGTCTACAGAGTGAGTTAATCCTGTACTGAGAAACCAAAAAAGAAAGAAAGAAAGAAAAAGAAAAAAAAGCCAGAGGAAGATGTTGGATCCCTTGGAACTGGATGTTTCCAAGGTTGTTGTGAACCACTATGTAGATGATGAGAATTGATTCTGTGTCTTCTAGAAAAGCGGCCAGTGCTGAGCCAGCACTCCAGTCCCTGGACCAGCTTCTTGCCTTCCTTACATGGCTCCTGGTGATCAGACTTAAGTTACCTAGCTTGTGCAGACATGCAGGGCATTAGCTCCAGGGTCTCCAACATGGTGGGAAAGCATTGTTACTGTCCTACACTTAGCCCTTTGGCTTAATATGTATATAAGCCAGGTTTGGTCTGGAAGTTAGTATTGTTGGACCCTGGAGTTCAGACCATCTCTCACACCACAGCTGATGGAAAAGCATGAGGATTTTACTAATTCTGTCATGACAGGGTCTTTCAGCATTCGAGAAGCCAGAAAGACTCCGGATAGCTGGTACAGGCTACTTTTAAAGCAAAAAGCCACAGAAACAAGGGGGAGGGTGGGAGTTCTTCAACTATTATGATTGGCTTATTCAAAGGGCTCTTAACAATAATTGGCTGGAGAGCGGTTGCCAGATCAGATGAGGTAAGAGGAAACATTTGAGGGTTACTTTGCCCCCTTCCCAGGGACTGAGTCAAAACACCAGGAACTGAGTCAACACCTAAGGGTTTTCTTGCCCTTATTCAATAACCGAGTTCTATTTGGAGAACATTCACAAGGACTCAGGGAGATGGAAAGTTCCCAACATTTCACTATGTGCATGTATAGTTGTTAGATTCCCAGGGAGGGGGAAAAGCACTAAGGCACCAAGACTGAGAGGGCTAAGAATTGTCCTCAGAATTGTCTTAAAGTTCTACAGTAGATAGCTCGGGTCTTGAAACCAGCTTCTCAGATGCTTAACCACGGAATACACACCGTGGTTAGCCCTTCTGGCATACCTTAGTGGAACATGTTTGTTTTCTTGAATTTAAAAATGTTATTGATAGGTGATTGGTACCATTACTTTTCTGTAACTTTAGACAGTTTATGATTTTTTTTGTTTGTTTTAACTTAAGGATGACCAGATCATTAACTGGCTGCTGGAATTTCGTTCCTCTGTCATGTACTTGACAAAAGACTTTGAGCAACTTATAAACATCATCTTGGTAAGGTTAAGCTAATTTACCGACTAACAGCTTAGCATTTTGAAAACAATATATAGCTGTTATACCATTGCATTGTCTTCCTTTCCCATCTCTAGAGATTGCCTTGGCTGAAGAGAAGTCAGACAGTGGTGGAGGAATATTTGGCTTTTCTTGGTAATCTTGTATCAGCACAGACAGTCTTCCTTAGACCATGTCTCAGCATGATTGCTTCTCATTTTGTACCTCGTAAGTAGTTGTTACTTCCTTGTAAAAATGAATTTTCTTCTTCTTCTCCCCTTCCTTTCACTTGCTTTCTCTGCCCTTGCCTCCCCTATTCTAAAGTAGTTTGTCTGGCTCACAGTTACACTCTAAGGTCATGTACCACTTCTGATGGCTGCTACTTTGCTTGCAGAGCCCTATGTTGGCACAGGGTATCATAGGCAGAAAGCGTATGTATGCCAATGTAACATTTCATTTTTTTGGTCTGTGTCTTTTATGCAACCCTGTGTACAGTGGCCAAAGAGTCTGGAAGAGGGGATCAGATCCCTTTGAACTAGAGTTCAGAGGCATTTGTGAGCCATCATGTGGGTAATGGGAATCAGGTCCCCAGGCAGAGCCATCTTTCCAGCGCCCCCATCTCCTTCCACCTTTCAAAATTTCTGTTCCTTGTTTTTGTCCATGACAGAATAGTATAACAAATTTTCTTTTTTCTCCAAAGCCCGAGTGATCATTAAGGAGGGTGGCATAGATGTTTCAGATTCTGATGATGAAGATGACAGTAAGTATAAAAAGAAGTGTCAAAGCAGTGTATATCGTCTGATCTTTGAGAATGTGTTCTAAGTGATGTCTCAATACTTATTCTCATGGAGACAAGAACAAATGATAGCCTTTGATAGAATTTTGTTGGTTTTTTGAGACAGGGAATATCTTACTGTACAGCCCAGCTGTCTGGAACTCACTAGGTTGGCCTTGAACTCAGAAAGATCCACCTACCTCTGCTGTGTTTGAGTGCTGAGATTAAAGGTGTTTGTCACCATACCCAGGTTTATAGACTATTTTTGGCACATTCATAGTGTGCAGTTATCCCCCATTGGAGACAGGTTCTTATGTGTCCTTGAACTGGCCTTGAACTTACGTAGCTGAAGAGGACCTTAACTTGTGATCCTCTTGCCCCTACTTCCTGAATGCTGGGGTTGCGGCGAGAGTGTACTGCTATGTCTGTCTTATGTAGATTCAACTCAGTGCTTTGTAAATGCTAGACAGGCACTCTGCCAGCTGAGCTCCCCCCATTGTGGTTTTTTTTTTTTGGAAGGGTCTCTGGCCTCTGCTGGCCTTCAACTCATAGCAATCCTGCTTTAGCCACTGGAGTGTTCCATGTGTTATATGTGTGCTTTGCCATTCTCAGCTAATAACTCTAGCTCTTTCTAGGTGAATCTATGCAGGCGTGAAGCAATTAACCCATTTAATACTTATTGTTGATTGAGGAGACAAACCTTGCAATTCTTTTTTTTTTTTGCTTGTTTGTCTTTTGAGACAGGGTTTCTCTGTGTAGTCCTGGATGTCCTCAGAGATTTGCCTACTTCTGCTGGGATTAAAGGGGTGCGCCACCACCTCCCATCAAATTTTGCAATTCTTATTTCTCTCATAGTTACTGAGTTTTGATTAGAAAGTGTTTTTAGCTTCAGAAACATGATTTTGAAGTTTTTCGTTTTGATGTTCATACTTTCAAGTTTTTCCTTGTAGATCTTCCTGCAAATTTTGACACATGTCATAGAGCCTTGCAAATCATAACAAAATACGTCCCATCGTGAGTATTGTTTTGTTGACTTTGAATCATGGTGTTTAGTTTAACAGGTTGAGTCTTAGCTCTGGTGGGTCACTTGCCTGGAAGGAAGAGATGAGTAGATTATAGAGTGAATAGCATTAGAAACTGGGATATTGCTATTTTTCAATTGTATTGATAACACATGTTGAAAATTCTATTTTCTATTCATTATGTTGTTTTTATTTTATTAACTTAAAAATTTGTGTGTGGGTGTAGGCACAGGTGTTGAGTGTGCCATCATGCTGGTCAGAGGACAGCTATCAGTAGTTTCCATTCTGCCACTTTCCCTTGTAGAAACTCAGGTGCCAGGCCTTGAAGGCAAATGTCATTTCATGCCTGTTTAACTATTTATGTTTAATCCATACATAGTGCTTCTACGTTTTCTGTAGAAGTTGGGATTTTGCTTTTATCTTCAGCAGATATGATATCCAGATACTTTCTCTTGGAACCTGTGTGTACACTTTGCCGTATGAATAAAATGTGGTTATCAAGAAGTGGCAGGCTTGTGGGTTTCTTTGGCAATATAGACTATTAGTGTTACTTTTGTTAACTAAAAATGGGAAGCTGGGTGGAATATTGTATATATGTAACCTCAACAGTTGGGAAGGTAGAGGCGGGAGGATCAGGTATTCAGGGTCATCCTTGGTTACACACAGTTTTATGCTAGTTGATGCTAGCCTGGGCTACATGAGTTCCTGTCTTAATCAAAAAATACCAAGTTAATGATACTTTGCCTCTTTAAATAATATACTTATATACTGGTACATGTTCTAAAACTGAAATCTGTCATTCTGTTGTGGAAGAAAAGCCTGTTTTTGACTTGCTGTTTCTAACAAAGTTAAAAAAATAAAGTGTATTTTTATGTAAATTGTTTTATATTTTTCTCTGAAAGACCCTGATTTGGGCCTTTAATTACTTGTGGGGTTCCTTTTTGCCTCTTATTTCCTTATTGTTTTAGGATGCACATGCTAGCTTCTTAAAACATTCAGTTAATATGGATTGGATTTTTTTTTTTTTTAAAACAGGACACCATGGTTTCTAATGCCAATACTGGTAGAAAAATTTCCATTTGTGAGAAAATCAGAGAGAACATTGGTAAGAAATCTTTCATGAAAAGATTATTTTGTGACTTATTTTAGATGATGTTATTATTTTCTTAAAAATGCCTGTCTGGAGTTTTAAACTCAAGATTCCATTTCATGGAGTGTTGTAGCATAGGCCTGTTGTGTTCCTAAGTGATCCTGACACTTGGGAGGCTAAACGAGAGGACTAGGCAAGTTTGAGGTGAGCCTGAGTTACAATGTGAGACTCTGGCTCAAAAATCAAAAGAGAGAGAAAACTAAGAATATTTCTCATATTCTTTTGCTGTGGGATAATGCTATTATACACTAAATATTTTTCACTCTTTAGTTTAATAAAAGGCTGATTGACCAGTAGCTAGGCAGGAAGTATAGGCAGGGCAGCCAGAACAGGATAATTCTGGGAAGAGGAAAGGCAGCCGCATTCACCAACCAGACATAGAGGAAGTAAGATGAGAATGTTTTACTGAGAAAAGGTACCAAGCCATGTGGCTAAACATGGAAAAGAATTATGGGTTAATATAAGTTGTAAGAGCTAGTTATTAATAAACCTGAGCTAATAGGCCAGTTTATAATTAATATAAGCCTCTGTGTGTTTCTTTGCGTTTGAATGGCTGTGGGACTGGGTGGAAAAGAACCTTCTGTTTACATTCTTTTCTCTTTGTTATATTTTCTGAAACACGGTCCTAATCTATGGCCCAGGCTGGCCTCAACCGCCTCCTAAATGCTGGGATTATAGGTGTAAGCTACTACTCCTAGTGTCTAATTCCTTTCCTAGCTAGTATAACTCAGTACCATTTTTTGCTTCTGTTTTTTGAGACGGGGTTTCTCTGTGTAGCTTTGGAGCCTGTCTTGGCACTTGCTCTGTAGACCAGGCTGGCCTCCAACTCACAGAGAGCCACTAGCCTCTGCCTCTGTAGTGCTGGGATTAAAGGCACGTGCCACCATCGCCTGGCCTCAGTACCATTTTATTACTGTGTGTAGGTCCTGGTCGGAATCCATTTCAGAAATAATCTTTTGTGTTGAGTGCTTATACACATGAGAATTACCAGGAAGGCTGCAGATGTAGCTCAGTGGCATAATGCATGCTTAGCATGTACAAGGTTCTGGGTTTGTCTCCCAGTACCATAAGAGAATAAAAAAATAAAGAATATTATCAGAAGGTAAGTGAATTACTGAGTAGACTCATTTACTTGTGGTGATTAATTAACATACGTACATTTGAACAGTTCAGTTTCTGAACTGACAGTCCCTTTTCTAGTCATGTAGTTAAAGTAGAAGTCATGTTTTGCTTAGGTCCTGAGACACTGTGCTGAATTGTTCATCTTTTTCATTTCTCATGCTTTAGGAATGTTATGTTCATAATTTACTAAGGATAAGTGTGTATTTTCCAACTTTGAGGCGTGAAATTCTGGAGCTTGTCATTGAAAAGTTACTCAAGTTAGATGTAAGTATCAGATCGCCTGTATTTTTTTTTTGTTTTCATTTATAAATTTTATGACTACATATTTTGTGTATGTGAAACAATAAATAGTATGGTAGTTTGAATATAACTGGCCTCCATAATCCCATAATCCCGTATTCTCATAGGAGGTGTCACTATTAGGAGTTTCTTTGTTGCAGTGGGTATGTCCTGTTGGAAGAAGTGTGTCACTGTGGGGGTAGGCTTTGAGGTTATACTCATACTCAGGATACCACCCAGTGTGTCAGTCTCAGCTCCAGCACCACCTCTGCTACCGTGCATTCCTGCAGTGATGACAATTGACTGACCTCTGAGTAAATGTTTTCTTTATAAGAGTTGCTGTGGTCATGGTGTCTCCTCTCAGCAGTAGAAACCCTAACTACGACAAATAGCAGCAGTGGAAAACAGTCCAGTTATTTGCTCCATTCTAGCTATGCTTCTTTATCTTTATCTATTGTTGGCGGTTGTAAACACTTTGGTCTGATAATTAGGTATGCACAGCCATACAGAGGCAAAGGTGCTTTGTAGAGAGTGCTGTGAGCTAAACTGCCTTTGGGGCCTGTGTGGTATGGATGTGAGGAAGGCCCAGATTGAATGTTCATTTGAGCTTCTGCATCTATTTTCTGTTTGAAAGTTCTTATTTATGCATAATATAACTATAAACAAGTCAAACTTTGTTTTCTTTTTTTAAAAAAAACAACAAGGAAAGAGGCTGTGGATACATGTTCCACTTTGGACAGGTGTAGTTGCATACAGGGCTAGTTGGAGAGTACTCAGTAACTAAGAACAGGCTGGTGGAACAATGCACTCAGGATAGGGGGGGAGCAGGAGTGGTCAGAAAAGGGAAGCAATTTAATCTGTGGGTATTGGGAGGATCTGGAAGAAGAAAGAGTTTGGTCAGTACCATTGAGGATGAATAAAGCAAAAGTCCATGACTTGGGCTGCACAGAGAGCTCATCAAGTAAAGTGCCCACGAAAACTTAGAGCAGGTGTGGTGGCCTGCCCATAGCACAGGTGCTTGGCAAGCAGTCAGAGTCCCCAAGGCAGCTGGTTCACTAGTCTAGCCTTACCTGCAACATCTAGGTTCTGAGAGACGCTGCCTTGGTGAATAAGATTGAAAGCAGTTGATAATAATGCTTGACTTGCCCACACAAGCATGTCTACAAGTCTAAGGTCACATACAAAGCCCTTAGATGTATAGTGGTTTTGGTGTTTCCTGAGATGGTTTGCCAGTGAATACTGCAGTTGTGAGAGAGGAGAGGGTTAAGAAGAGGTTAGGAAGTATGTGGTGTAGGCATGGCTCAGAATTGGGGTTATTTGAATAGGGCTACAGCCTGAGGAGCTACAACTCATTTTCTTTTGCTTTTGTTTTTTTGAGACAAGGTTTTTTCTATATAGTCCTATTGTCCTGAGTTTGATATGTAGACCAGGCTGTAAACACACGGAGATTCCCTAGCCTCTGCCTCCTGAGTGCTGGGATTAAAAGCAAGATAGAACTCTAGGTGGAGAAAAATATTTCAAATTTTTAATTTTTATTTTACTTAGCTTTTGGTCGGTCCCCCCCCCGTGTGTCCTGTGTAGTGGCATGTGTGGAGATCAGAGGACACCTTGTGACAGTTGGTTCTCTCCTTCCATCATGTCTGTATGTCTGTTTCTGGGGATGGAGTGGCTTTGTGGCAATTACCTTTACCCACTAAACCATTTTCCTGGCTCTGATTTAGTTTTGAATTTATTTTATGTATATGAATGTTTCTTTGGTTGCTTGTCTGTGCACTTCATGTATGCCTGGTACCTCTGTCAGAAAAACATTTTAGATGCTTTGCGACTGGAGTTAAGAATGGGTGTGAGTTGCAGTGTGGGTGCTGGGACTTGAATCCAGGTCCTCTGAAAGAAAGAATGCTTTTAGTGTTCTTGCACACACCTTTAATCCCAGCACTCAGGAGGCAGACAGATGGATCTCTGAGTTTGAGTCCACCTGGTCTACAGAGTAAGTTACAGGCCAGCCAGGGCTACATGGAGAAACCCTGCCCTGAAAAAAACAAAATAAGTAAGGAAGCAAATGAATGAATGAAAGAGCCATCTCTCTAGCCCCTGACTTTTATTTATTGAGACAGGGTATAGCTCTTCCTGCCTGCTTCTGGCTCTGGACATGTCCCTCTCTTTCTTCCTCGTTCTCTCCTCCCTTTTGCCTAGGTTTCTCCTTCTACTTATTCTCTCTGCCTGCCAGCCACACCTATCCCTCTCCTATCTAGCTATGACTGTTCATCATCTTTTTATTAGACCAATCAGGTGCCTTAGGCAGGCAAGGTGAAACAAATGCAACACATCTTTAAATAAATATAACACACCTTTGCCTAGTTATAGTAATAGTTCACAATAGTATATACAGTAGATTAATTTTCAGCTTCAAATTGCTACATTTTGAACTGCTTTCATTTATTCATTATTTATTCATTCATCTATCCATCTATTTGTCTTATTTATCTATTTGTGTGATATAGGTGAGTGTATCCCGACAGGATATTGAAGATGCTGAAGAGGCAGCAGCTCAGTCTTGTGGTGGGACAGATACCACAGAAGGATTGTTTAATATGGTCAGCACCTCTTTGTTTTGATATTGATGGCTAGACTTCTTTATTTTTACCTTGTATTTGATTCTTGTCCTTATGGTTAGCATTTCTATTAACAGAAACATACATTCATCACTTCAGAGTGATGAAAGACACAGCTAATGGCTTACAGCCTTTAATAAGCGTGCAGCCTTTCTTAAGGCTTCCTATTGTGATAGAACAATGGAGGGGTTGGAGGGATAGCTGTGCTGGCAAAGTGCTTTTCTTTTCTTAAATTTGATCCCTAAGACCCAGAGAAAGCACTGGGTGTGGTAATACGTGCTCAAGTTCCTAGTACTAGTTAGGCACAGACAGGAGGACCCCTGGCACAGTACTTGGCCTGTCTAGGGTAACTGGTTAGTGAGAGACCCTGTGGTGGAGGTGGGCAGCATTCCTCTTCCTTCTACATGCATGTGCACATACTTGTGGTAATACATAAATAAATGAAGTAGTTGAACAAACTTGAGAACACCTCCTTCAATAAGTCTGTTGTGTGATACCTTGTCCACTGCTGACATATTATTTACTGACTATAAATGGTTTATGTCCAAGGTTTTGGGGAAATTTGTTTCATTTTCATTCCAAAATATTTTTCATTGTTTATAAATTAGAAGCATCTGTGAGGAAACAGCAAGCAGAAAGTGTCCCAGTCTAGTTTGTGTGTTGCCAGTTAGCTAGCTTAGAGTAGTCACTGTCTAGTTGTAGTTATTGTCTAATTGTAAAGTAGTCACTGTGTGCTGTGGAGGTCAGTTGCCCAGAATTTGAGCTGAGATGAAGTGCTCTTAAGGCCAGGCATCAGAGAACAAGAAAATGACTGTGAAGCTCAGTGGGAGATGTGGCAGGAAGTAGCACCCATGTGTACCATGGTGAACATGTGGTCAGGAGACAACCTTCCGGAGTCTGCTCTCTTCTACCATGTAAGATTCTGGAGATCATACTCCAGTCACTAGGATTGGTAGTAAACACCTTTGACTCCCTGAGAATCCCACTGGCTCTGTGCCTTTTTTGACTCCTTGACATTGGTTCTGAGGTTGTAACTGGAGAAGCTGTGAGTTCTTAGCAGACAGCACAGCAGCTGGTGACACAGTCTCAGCCATGCAGCTACAGAAGTCACCAAGACTGGGGTGGGAATGTGCTGTTGGCATAGGCATTGGTGTTTCGATCCTCTGAGAGTCAGGACTGGGGATACAGCTTAGTGCTAGCACACATGGCTTAGTATGCATGAAGGTGCAGTCCCAGTCTCTCTCCCACTGGCCCCATTCCCGAGCCCCTAAAAAATAAAAGGGGGGAAAAAGTCAGATTGGTGTTTGTTTAAAATTCGCGAGGTGACTTTGAATCACATCTCTAAACGAGAGTGTGGGACAGTGTCTGCATTTACTCTTCTCTTTTAGCCAGTTTCCCCAAACACTGAAGATTCCCAGTGACTTTCGTAATGTCAGTTTTCACTTCCTCAAGGATGAAGATGAGGACCTTGAACCTGAAAAGAAAGGTGACCTGGATCGGCCTAGCCAGATGGCTCATCCCATCGCCGAACGCCTGGACGTCCTGCTCTCTTTGCTTCTGTCCTACATTGAGGATGTCTGTCGTGTGGATGGTAATAACTAGAGTAACCTAGATAGTTGGTTGATATCTTGAGAATGAGATAAGAAAGGGTCAGAAAGATCAACTTCTGTAGCAGTGTCACACAATTTGAAAATGGAAGGAATGGGGTTACGACTCCAGTATTTAACTTCAAAGACCATGGTGTTTTCACTGTTGTGTAATAAAGGGTAATAGATGGCGTTTGGCTAACTTTAGATCACTTGTGTTTGATAGTCTCAGGAAATTTAATAATGGTGTGTTGACCATTTCAGGATGTCTGCCTGTATTCTGTGGTTCCTTGAGAGGCCCCTTGCTGTATGTATTCATTATGCCAGTGTTGGGACTTTAACTTCACTGAGCAAAATAATCCTCAGGAAACAGCCTGAAGACTTTATGTCCATGCACTTTGCTGTGGTTTAAGAGTGAGTTTGTTAATTGGGCATAGTGACACATGCTTTTAGTCTCAGCACTAGTGTAGATAGGTAGAGGCAGGTGCATCTCTGAGTTCGAGACCAGCCTGGTCTATAGGGCAAGTCTCAGTATAGCCAAAGATACACAGAAAAGCTCTGTCTCAAAACAGACAGACAAAAAGAATGAGTTAGCATAGATTTGGAAACCTGGCATAATGATGCATGTCTGTATTCTCAGAACCTGGGAGGTAGAGGCAGGAAGAACAAGAGCTCAGATCAGCCTTTGCTACATAGTGAATTGCAGTCCAGATTGGGCTACCTGAGATCCTGTCTTGGAAAACAAAAAGGAAAGGATCATTTTTGTAGCTTCACAGCAGCGTGTGACCTCAGGGATTACATTGAGTAAAGCAAAGTCAGGAGCCATTGAGATGACCTAGGATGGAAAACTGCCTGCTGCCTGCTGTGAAAGCCCAACCTATGTGATCCTTAGGACCCTTGTCCACAAGGTGTCACATGCAGAAATCAAAGCCATCCATTTAAGTACTGTTGTAGCTATGGCTTAATGAATAATTTCTGGGTTTTACTTTCATTTGGGTTTGCTTTTCTGCCCCTTCCCCCGCCTTTCCTTTGTGTTGTAGCTTTATGAATGTTCAGCCCTGCCCAAATGCTGATTCTTTTTTTTCCCCCACCCCCCAATGCTGATTCTTAATGATACTGTGTTCCTTTAAAAATATGTATTTATGAAATTAAAGTTTGAATTTTCTCTGTAGGTAAGATTGATAACAGTAAAACAAAGGATTTATACCGTGATCTGATAGCCATCTTTGACAAACTCCTGTTGCCTACACATGCCTCCTGCCATGTACAGTTCTTCATGTTTTTCCTTTGCAGCTTCAAATTGGTAAGTAAAATGGCAGTGCCATGCTGACTGAGTGAGTGGTTGGTGATTGTTGATTTAAGGTCATACCTAACCCTGGCTAGCCTAGAGCTCAGAGTTCTGAGTGCCTTTATCTTTTGAGTACTGGCATTAGAGACATGTGCCACCAAGCCCAGCTGGAAAATATTTTTTCCAAGACACAGTTTCTTTGTAGCTTTGGAGCCTATCCTGGAACTTGTTCTCTCGACCAGGTTGGCCTTGAACTCAAAGAGATCCCCCTGTCTTTGCCTCCTGAGTGCTGGAATTAAAGGTGTGCACCAGCTAAAAATTTATTATTTTTAAAATTATGAGTACGTGTACATCTATGGATTTGTTTATTTGTAGCCGTGCTTGTATGTTTTCTTGGTATTCTCCATTCTCTGTGGCTTGTGTCTACATCTCCATGTCAGTGCTGGACACCATGTCCTTGCACTGTCAATGACTGGCTGTCATTTGTTCTGTTGATCTTGGCCATTCTGACTGTTTCAGAATGAAATCTCAAGTAGTTTTGATATTCATTTCCTTGATAACTAAGGATGTTTATTTCTCAACCATTTGTGTTTCACCTTTTGAGAACTCTGTTAATTATGTATCTCTCTTTTTTTTTTTTTTGAATTGTGTTGCTTTCTTGATGTCCAGGGTTTTTGTTGTTGTCTTTTTAGTTCCTTATATGTTTTAGACATT